>CAJQZP010000935.1:5180000-5545000 GCA_907164705.1 Parnassius apollo
TTATTTTTAATCGGTTGTGTTAATTTTATTGCTTTAAATTTACGCATGAAATTTTAATTCAATAAACATTTCTTCACACATTAATAAGTACAGCGATCTTTAGTATTAACCCAGATATTACTGAAACTTTTTTTGTTTCAGAGTTAACTGATTTTTTAACATTCTATTATTCAATTTTTTTAAAACGTTAACCCTACACTAAGATTTTCTCTTGTATCGTGGTGGCAGTTTACAAACATAAATAGCACAAGGACAAACATTCAGACCCGGAACAACTATTTGTAGGCCATACATATACTTGTTCCGTGTGGGATTCAAACCGGCGACCCCTAGCGCAGCCACTCATTGCTAAGCCACTGCGCCACGGAGTCGTCAATATGTTGTACCAAAACGATGTAGTATGAAAAAATATTAAAAAAAATATTCGTGGTCCGGAAAAGCCGGAAAACGAGTAGCGTAATAACGCCCGGTAGTAAGATCGGCTACTAAAAGTAAAACATTTTTCGAATTAAATAAAACACAAAACATATGCTTACAATGGTTTATTTGCCAAGAATCTAAATTTTGGTGTGATAGGAAATAAAACATATTTTTGTGTGTAAATACAGCAGACATTTACGACAAATGAAATTGTTTTTTTTTTTTTTACAAATAGTGCAGCGGCTTTGAGATTCCTCATATTCAATTAGATGATCAATGCGTTCTGTTCTGTATAAGCCGATATTTTGGTCAGTTCTATCGACTCCACCCATATTTTCGTTGTATGATTTTATGATAGCAGGTTGATCAATAAACACATATCTTTTCAATTGTTGAGAAAATCGCTTGGCTTTGTGAAGCGGCTCAATTGTTTCCGCATTAGAGGCGACACTTACGACACTATTGTCATTCCATTTTCAGACTAAGATCTGCTTGGGTTGACTAGACTTATAGACGAATGTGCCCCTTTCGTTTTTTTGAAAACCTTGTTTTCAGGTAGTGGGCATCTAGAGGTACGATTCTCACGATCGTTTCTACGTACGATCCGTTTATAATATTTATAACCTGATCGTCTTAGTTATTGTCTAAAGTTGACATTAGAATAAATAAAATTGAAGGTGGTCAGTAAATTTTAATAATACGTACAATAATAAAAAGTTAAACAACATAAGATTAGCATTCAGTTTCAGAGGATGCCTGTAGTGAAAGATTCATAGGCTTTTTTTTATTATTTTTCTCAATATCAATAGATTCCCAAAAGGGCAAAGACGGGACATTTAGGACTCGCATTGACTTTACTTCCTTTATGTTACACCTTCTTTGCATATCAGCCAGACCACGGAAATGTTTTCACACGTATTTGCAACCCCACCAGCGCATAGCCGTTCCTTGGCAGCCCCTCTTCTTCTTTCCTTCCTTCCAGCCTCCAACTACACCACACACATAAACAAAATAATAATTTTGTTTTTTTGCGTAGAGGCAAGTACTAATTTAATGCTTAATATTTAATATCTTAATATATAATAAAATTAAATTCACATGAGGCACTTACCTCTCGGAAAACGCGAGGAGATTAAACTGTACAAGATCAGTCAAACATCAATCCAACCAATCAAATCTTACACAACTTGACTTGGAGGGCAAAATGTGGAACCTCACAGCGTTTAGAAAATGGATGTATTAATTGATTACACGTCAACTTCTCAACACAGACAGCTTGGTTTGGAGGGCAAAATGTGGAACCTCACGGCGTTTAGGAAATGGACGTATGAATTGATTACACGTCAACTTCTCAATCAGGACGAAAGTCTTTCGGGCATACGCGTCATCAACATCAAAGCATTTCTGACATCGCATGGCTTTGACGTGAAACGAAGCCTATTTTTTTCTCTTAGTATATAGTTGGTTAAAAATCACCAATTAAATTAAAAGTTTAAATATTTGTGTGAGGTTAAAAATTAAGCCGTTCACCAAACACCATTATCCATCAGAATTATGAAGAAGCGAGACACGAAGAAAGTATTAATTAGAACACTTTTTTTACTTCGCGTTTTATATTTACTATGTGTATCATAAATTTATAATGTGTGTTTATATTAATATTCATTATGAAATAAATGAAAATAAAGTGATTATATTTAGTTTAGTTTTATATTTAGTTAGATTGCATTGAGTTTTTCTTATTGGAGTAATAAAGAAATTATTATGATGGCTTTCTCTGTCTTTGTGTTAAATAAATGAAATAATTAAAAAAAAAACATCCTATTTGACAAACTTAGTTAAACTATACCAATCCAATCATACTGTAACACCACCAATTTTTCCCCTTTTCTATCTAACTATATCTATATATTATATTTTTATTGTATAAAATTGGCCGTCTATAAAATATTAAATTAACGTGATCAGGTTAAACGAATATAATTTTGATCTTTTGTAAGGATCTTTCTAAAGATTTTAGCTATAGGCCGCTTATAATATTTATGACCTGATCGTCTTAGTAATGATGTAACGTAGTTTACGTTGTGTTTTTTAGTAACTTAGTTCTTTTAAGTGTCTTTTGGAAGAATGAATATTCACTCGAGCAATTGAAAGCCGTTGGGAGTGCCTTACATTATTTTGAAGTCATGACTTGAAAAAGGGAACATTAACCCTTAATGCACCACCCTGAGTCCACGGGACTCACCACCACTTTTAAACAACAAAAAAATAGTTTATTTTTTATAGTTTAGACTTGCGCTTTCTAGTACCTTCCTGCGGTGAGGTGCAGGACGCAGAGGTGAGCGGTCGTGTGCTTACGTCGTTCGGAAAGGTAAATATGATCGAGTGTGAGTCCTAGGGGCTCATGATCAATGGATTTACTGACTTTTTTGTTTATCTATGTTAATTTTGTTGTACCTTTTTACTATGGCATCTAAACGTGGTAGGATTGAATCGGTATACATTGCAAATAATTTAGCCTCAGATATCATTAATGAATGGCTTTTTTCATAGAAAAGGGAACAAACGAGCGTACGGTTCATCTGATCTTAAGTGACTACCGCCGCCCATGAAAATCCGCAACACCAGAGGATTTGCAGGTGCGTTGCCGGAGTAAGCTCTTTTCTTTTCTTGATGAGGCTGCAAGAAGATGATTTAATGGGCGAAGATGAGGAGATTGGCGATGGCAGCGGCTATGCAGCTGAATGTATTCGTGAGCCACATTCTGATAACGAGGACGCCGATTATGTTGTGAGTGATCACGACACCAATTCCGAATGCTCCGAGACTGAAGAACTCCTGTTCTTCTTTTCTTTCCTGTTCTTTTAAACTTCTGTACTATCCTTAGTAACTTGGACAACATACCATAGCTTAGAAGGTCTAAGGTATGGTATGTTGTCCTTGGTTGATCAGGAATGTCCTGATCAGCCAAGTACAACGCAAACAGATGATATTTTACCGAGAGATCAGCGCAAATATTGCTATACTTGCAATCATAAGAAAGACTGCTTATCTTTGCACTGTCTGTAAGAAGTCAATCTGCCTTATTTGTTCCAAAAATGCCAAGAATGTGAACACATTAGTATGTTATGCACGTTTTGAAATTTTGTATAGTGCCATTATTAATTATTATTATTTTTAATTACCTCATAATGTGTCCTATAAGAAAAAATATTTTATTTTGTCCAAGAGCTACAACATTTATTTTTTCTTCTGTAAGTCGTAACGGACGATTTTTGACGACTGTTAATTTTAAAGTATTTGTAAACTGCATGTTAATTTGAGTTTATCACAAAATGTTACCGGATATGTACGAATAATTGTATTTGCTAGAAGTCTAATAAATAACAACATAAATAACATCTTTCGTTCAGTTTTTATTTAAAAATTTAAAACATGAGTCCCAGGGACTCATGGTGGTGATAAGTGATATTTTAATTAGGGTGGTAAATCAAGGGTTAAATCGTCCCTATTCAACAGGTTTATATTAATCAATTTTTATTAATTAACCCCTCCCGTTTGGGAATCGATCACAATATTTATATTAAGGGGGGGGGGAGGCACACGGCTCCACACACACCGCGTGCGGTGGGCGCCAACTTCCCCCCGACAGGGACGTTAAGTTGGGAACTGGACAGTAGTGCAAAATAAAATAACTGGCGAACCAGTAAAAAAGGGATTGGCCCTTTGGTAGTCAGTGCGTGTAAACGCCATACAGAATACGATCAAACCCACAGTGAATGTACGTCACGTGGCTTAGGCAATACGTCGAATAATAGGCACACTGACCATAAAAAGCCTAGTCGTGATGTAAGTGTACGGCATCGCCTCCGATTGCGTGATCATCACGGTTATTAGCCGCAGAGTTTGTCATGAGTCTACCGCTTATCTCAAGGGAATGGGGTCCCACGTTGAGCGGCTTTCGGCCGCAGCCTTAAGAGTCTCCTCGGATCCTCCGTCCAGCTACCACGCGCATGAGGTCTATTGGCCATATGCTCCACCAACCAATACAACGGCAGATAAAGCCAGAAAGAAGGAAGTAAGTTATAAGATAATGGTAAAAATTTGCCATCAGAAAGGGTTTGTGCCACTGATGTTGAATATATGCATTTTTCAATCATGTTTGTCTCACCCACCAACAAGTTGCTTTCAATCATTCAAAGGTGGGAAATTTCCATTTTTATTAATTTAATGCTTTTACATATTTGATACCGTCCACATATTTGCTTTATTTCATAGACCTTACTATTACTTACTTACTTATCTTCACGCACAATCCCTAACGGGGTAGACAGAGAGAACAGATAGCCAAGTGTCACGATCCTTACATAACTCTTTCGCTTCTTTCAGGTTCATTAACTTCTTCATACATGCACGTCTAGGTACCCGAGTACTCTTGACCTTCCCCTCTTCGAGCAATTTGCTCACATGGTCTCCGAAAGTTAGTCTCGGTCTACCTCGACACCTTTTAATATTTACTTTCGCTCTATATATTTTCTTCACCATTCGGTCTTCACTCATTCGCTCAACGTGCCCAAACCATTGGAGTACGCCCCTATCAATTTTTGTGATAAGGTCATCTTTCAATCCTGCCATATTGCGAATCTCTTCGTTCCGCTTTCGATCGGCTTACTATTTACACCTTACTATTTAACACCTTACTATTATGTCTTTAAAATATAGGACTTCAACCCACACACTCTACTATTATAATGCTTATGCATCATAGAGACCTTCTATATTAATGCTTTTGTATTATTGACCTTAATATTATAAATCTCTAATATAGGACTATACATTGTGAAACAGTACTATTGTATTCAGTCAGCCTACCACCCCATATATATGTATGCGTCTCTAGCCACTCCCATATATAAGCAATCTCTACACGAACATCTTCTATGTATACAAGAAAACGCTGCTAATTTACATTACCTCGCTCAATAACTTTTTGACCAATTTTACAATTATATTATAACTTTTATTTTTCTTTATTATTATAATATATCCGACTTTTATTTCTATTATTTAATACATTTTGAATATTTTAACAGATCTTTAATAAATTTAATAATTTTTAAATGCACTATTAAGCCCTTACTTTACTATAAATGAATGTATTTTACTAAATCTTTATAAATGTATTTTTATTTTTAGATCATTTTAGATGGCTTTATATAGAAATTAATAATAGTAATACGCCGTCACAATGCCAATCATAAAACCCGGTGCCTGTGCCTTCTCTCCCATTTGGGAGAGTAAATGAGCTTGTGACTGTTAACCACTATGATCTAGATCTAGAACGTTTGTTTACGCTAGCTAGTTCGTACATCTATATAAACACGATGCTTTGAAAATCCAAGGGGATTTAATTTAGGAAATTTTATCTCAGTGATAGCGCCGGAAATATTTTTGTACAATACATTTTAAGTGAAATCATGATATCTTAACTTCTACACTTACACACAAATCTTTCAGATAAAATATAAACCATCCATATTAACAGTTACCACTAAATTTAATTTAGCTAAAATTAAAGTATATAATGTGGGATTACACGTGAACATAACAAAACGTGGAATATAACACATTTTAATGTAGAATAACTATTCTACATTAAAATGTGGGAGCGTTAATACTCCTTAAAGATATTTTCAATTTTTATTAAGAGCCATACCCTACATGAGCATTATTTAGGCTATGGTCAGTTACAGTTGAGTAACTCTTAAAAGTACGTGAAAACGCTTTCACGCCCGAAATAGCAACTAGCTCACGTGTAGGGTGTGATGTGACTTACGTATATTTATATGAGTCAGGGGCAACATTTCTACGTTTCTTTTGAAATATGCAATGAGAACCGTTATGCGTGAGCTCGACTCGCGTTGCTAGTATCTTATTTATCTTCGTAAAGTTTCCGATATAATGTGATCACATTATAACAGCTGTTTTAAGTCCACTGCTGGGCATAGATTTTTACAAGAATGCGCTGATTGGGAAGCATTACTGGGAGGCGATGCTCTTAAGGGCCATGCTACAACTATATCATCACCATTAATTCAACCCATCATAAGTCCACTGTTGAATATAGGCCATAAGTTTGCCACAAATCACGGTAGTGCATCACCTGCCCGACACTGCGCTTGCAACTATGAAGTTACCAGTTGAGAATCTATTGTTTGAGGTTCGATCGTACACCGGGCAACAAGATTTGTTAAAATTTACCGAAGCCCAGACGAATTGAATTCGTCGGTTGATCTATTGGTTGGAAGATGGATTTACCTGATCGGAATTTTACTCTACTCATAGGGCGGTTCCCCACTAGATGTTCATAGTGATGACCTGATAAATTATGCAGGACGTCGATGGATGCATCTGGCTCAGGACCGAGCTTTGTAGTAGTCCTTGGGTTTACCAGTGGATTTGTCTATAATAAAGATGATGAGGATGATGTGTACATACTTCTCAATAACTCGAGTTTAGAGTTCCCAGCAAATATTGGTTTCGATGCAACATGGTATGATTACAGAAAGCTGATATAAAATAGCAGTTTATATATTAAAGGCAACAGCAACCACGTGCGTAAGCATCATATTTGTCTGTGGCATCCAATTATCTTTAAGTGGACTGCGTACTTCTTCATCAAAACTTTAGACTCAATCTTTCGAGTCAAACTCAATCTTTTGAGCCCGTCGCGCAGATTTTTGTCATTATTTTTTATTTTATTTCTCAGACTTTAGATCTTTATGAGGTTTTCGTACACAATCAACTATGTTGCAAATCACCCTTTAAAGTTGTAATTAACTATTTCAGTTGTGGTTGCGGGTGTTAAACTCGGAAATCTCTCGTACTGCCGTATCAAATTTAAGCTTGCCTTAAATATTGAGTAGGTATGATATAATGAGACCAAAATGAAGAAATTGTAAATCAAAATTTATTGTAAATTAATCGGCACTGATAACGTATGTTAACGTGCTGTCTAAGTAATGTCTAAGCCATATTGCTAATTTCTTACACTGGTATGGTTTTTTTTCAACAATTTTGAGTGCAACTCAACAAACTTGCAACAAACCTCTTAAAATAGATAGAAGTCTGTGCCCATTGGGTAATTACTTTTTTATTTAAATTGCGGAGAACTGTTAGTAGAACTTTGCCAGTGATACGAGAAATTGCTGGTTCGATTCCAAAATGCATTAATTACATGTTTTGTAGTAACTGCAGAGAGGTGTAAGACAGGGTGACGTTATATCCCCAAAACTCTTCACAGCTGCATTGCAATATGTTTTCAAGCATCTGGACTGGAAAGGATGCGGTATTAACATCAATGGCAAGTACATCACTCACCTATGTTTTGCCAGCGATATATTCTTTATGGCAAAATCGCTGGAGGACATAAGCACTACGCTCAATGACCTCAATAGTGTCTCCCAATGGATAGGTCTTAAGATGGACATGGACCAAACCAAGATCATGTTTAATGTCCATGTGGGTGTCTTGGTGTCTCTAGGTGTCTTGCCGATTCTTCCCTGTAAGTATTTTTTCGATCCAATAAAAAAAGATAAAATATATTCATCATTATTAAAAATGTTGATTAAAAATGCTATTTTTACATATAACTTAATAGCTCATACGGGTAGTTATATGTGTATGAACACTCTTTAAAATGTTTATGAGAATTTGAAATGTACATCTAATGGTAATAATTGACATACATGTTACTAGGCGGCAGGAAGTCTTTAGTGCCTTAGAGTCCGTCTTATGTCGCTCCAAATAGCGGTGCGTGCTCTCCCATGTTACATGAACTGAGGGTATATAAAGATGCAGTGATATATTTTATCTTTATTCTCAGAGGTGATAATGTAACTGAAGCATTTTTTATTTGAAATTGGTCGCGGGTGTTCATGGCCGCAATAGCCAATTAACAGCAGTTAGACTGTAAGTTTGTTTGTCACTTCAATTTTATAGAAATAAAGGTATATAAATCACTTCCAAAGCAATTCACTGTCATATGTATTCTTTGGAGATTTTGGGACTTGGTAATTATACTCCAGAATTCCACCAATATAATTATTATTAATTTACGACTTTCTCATTATAGTAATATAATAATAATGACATTTAATTATTATACTTATATAATAAATAGATCTGTAAAAAATGTTGGTTGTTATTTTTTTGGTTGAATAGCAATAAATTCCACTCGCGCACATGATTCACGTGATAATCGTAATCGGCCTGAATAATATATGGCTGGGTTACAACACCGAAATCTTTTTGCGGTTGTTGATATAATTCGAAATAAAATTGATTATTTAAATATAATTTAAATCGGTGAACTTTTCCTTAGTAAGGATTAAGAATCGATAAATTCATAACATGCGTGTATACTATGCATGAATACGGTCTAATACATAAAGCCTCCATTTTATAATCATATGCACATTATTGGGTACCAGCGGCCCTCTTGGGCTTTGCCCTGATTGAACAATTAGCCTTTGCCCATCTGGAATAATGTACATTTCAAATGGTGAAAGAATTTTTCCAATCGGTGCGGATGTTTCGTAAATTACCTCTAACAGTGGTAGAGCCACGCGGCAGCTTTGCAGTTGCACGTATGGGCCGGCTCAAACCGGGGTGGTACCACGACCTCACAGAATACCGGCGTGAAGTGGAAGCTCTGTAACCGCGTTTCGTCTGATGAGTGTAGGTGGTCGGAGGCCCAAATCCCCCCCCCCCCATCAACATGGTAGCGGAATTAAATGATGATAGACTACCCCAGGAGGGTACCAGCACCGCAGGAGAATCCCTCGCTGAGCATCTACGATCATGTTTCTCCACTTCTGAGCGTGGGTGCTCAGGCTACCCCGCGTATTCTGGGGGGGGGGGGGACAAAATTCCACTCAAGACTACAACTGCTCGGGGCAAACGGAGTAACAAAACCAAGGCGACCCCTGCCACGCTGTCAGTGAATTTCTGCAATATCAGGGGACTTCACTCTAACCTAAACGCCGTCCACTACCATCTCGAGACGGCGAGGCCGGCTCTGCTCTTTCTGACCGAGACGCAGGTGTCCTCTCCGGCTGGTGTCTCGTATCTCTCCTACCCGGGGTACAAACTGGAACACTCCTTTGTGCCTCGGGCTGGAGTTTGCGTTTATGTCAGAGGGGACATCTGTTCTCGACGCCTCGACAGACTTGAAGGTTCGGACCTGTCCATCCTTTGGCTACGCGTAAACAGCGACGATCATCCGTGCGTCTACGGGTGCCTCTATAGGTCCCACAGCGGTAATGTCGAAACAGACCGACTCTTCGACCACGGCCAAATGGCTACAGATTCGTTGCTACAGCAGATCCCCTCCGCAGAGATCGTGATCCTCGGCGAATTTAACGCCCATCACGCCGAATGGCTTAGTTCACGTTTAACCGATCATGCGGGGAGATCTGTTCATGATTTTGCATTGGCATATGGTCTGACACAACTGGTTACTTCGCCTACGCGGATTCCAGATGTGGAGGATCATGCATCTTCCCTGTTGGACCTTCTGCTGATCTCACCCGGATGGATATCAGATTTCCGTTGACGCCCCTTTAGGCTCCTCGGACCATTGTCTTGTTCGGAGTGTGGTGCCACTCACGCTGAAATCGCAGTTGCAATCTGCAGGCTGCCGCCGTGTTTGGCACTATAGGTCAGCCGATTGGGATGGGATGCGGTCTTTCTTTGCATCCTACCCTTGGGGGCGGGTTTGCTTCTCGCCGGACGATCCCAACGTTATTGCGGATTCTGTCACTGATGTGGTACTTCAGGGTATGGAACTTTTTATTCCTTCCTCTGTGGTGCCCATTGAAGGCAAATCTCAGTCATGGTTTGGTCGCTCCTGTAAAATAGCACCATGCTATAAGCAGGAGTGCTACCGAGCCTGGGCAGACGCATCAGCGTCCCGGGATGTAAGCACCAGCGCTCTAAAAAAGAAGTATAACTCCGCCTCTAGGTCCTTCAAAAGAGTCATTGCCAAGGCAAAGTCAGAGCACATAGGCAGAATTGGCGAGAAACTAGTCCGCCTTCCTTCTGGAACCCGTGCATTCTGGTCTCTCGCCAAGGCTGTCCAGGGGAATTTCTGTCAGCCATCTTTTCCATCTCTGCACAGGGAGGACGACTCACTGGCCCATACCGCAAACGAGAAAGCCGATCTTCTAGGCTCTTTATTTGCGTCCAACTCAACTCTAGATGACGGGGGGAGTACGCCGCCGACCATCCCGCGGTGTGAGTGCTCCATGCCGGAAGTGCAGTTCACACAGCGCTCGTTTCGCAAAGCACTCCTCTCCCTGGACATCCACAAGTCGAGTGGGCCTGACGGAATCCCCCCAATTGTGCTGAGGACGTGTGCTCCAGAGTTGGCACCGGTTTTAACGCGTCTTTTCCGGTACACCTACTCCCTAGGTGTAGTCCCAAAATCATGGAAGACGGCTTTCGTCCACCCGATCCCTAAAAAAGGCGACCGCCCAGACCCGTCCAACTACCTATCGCCATCAGCTCCTTGTTCTCCAAAACAATGGAGTCCATTGTAAACTGCCAGCTCATGAGGTACCTTGAGGATCACCAGCTGATTAGTGACCGCCAATACGGTTTTCGCCGTGGTCGGTCAGCTAGTGATCTTCTGGTCTACCTAACTCACAGATGGGCGGAGGCAGTAGAGTCCAAGCGGGAGGCATTGGCCGTTAGTTTGGACATTGCGAAGGCCTTCGATCGGGTTTGGCACAAAGCGCTTCTTTCGAAGCTCCCTTCCTATGGGCTTCCCGAGAAATTGTGCGATTGGATCACCAGCTTTCTTGCAGATCGGGGCATCAAGGTCGTTGTAGACGGTGCAAGCTCCGATTGCAAGCCTATTAATGCTGGTGTTCCACAAGGCTGCGTGCTATCGCCAACGCTGTTTCTTCTGCATATCAATGATATGTTGCAAAACCGTAACATTAATTGCTATGCAGATGACAGCACTGGTGATGCTCTTTACACCGGCCGAGCCAATATTTCTCGGAAAAACGTCTCCAAATGCCGGGACAAACTTGTGTCTGAAGTCGAGTCTTTGCTGAACAGTCTCGGATTGGGGGCGACTTAATCTAGTCCAGTTTAACCCCCAGAAGACACAAGATTGCGCGTTAACCGCTAAAAAGAACCCCTTTGTCGTATCTCCTCAGTTTCAAGGCACTCCCCTTGTTGCCTCAGCCAGTATCGGAATCCTCGGCGTCGACATATCGAGTGACGTGCAGTTTCGTGGTCACTTGGAAGAGAAGGCCAAATTGGCCTCTAAAAAGCTTGGCGTGCTCAGCAGAGCGGGACAGTATTTCATGCCGGCACACCGCCTGCAACTTTACAAGGCGCAGGTTCGGCCGCACATGGAATACTGTTCCCATCTCTGGGCTGGGGCTCCCCAGTACCAGCTCCTTCCACTTGACCGCATCCAGCGCAGTGCGGCTCGAATCGTCGACGACCGAGTGTTTTGCGATCGGCTCGATTCACTGGCACTGCGAAGAGATGTTGCATCTCTTTGCATTTTCTTTCGCATATACAATGGAGTGTGCTCTGAGGAATTGTTCGGATTAATCCCAGCCGCCAAATTTCGTGAACGCACTACGCGGCAAACGTCGCGATACCATCCACATCATCTGGATGCTTGGCGGTCCACCACTGTACGTTTCAAGAGGAGTTTTCTTCCGCGTACAACCTCTCTGAGGAATAGTTTACCACCAGCGATTTTTCGGACGGATACGACCTGGGGACCTTCAAGAAAAGAGCGTACTCCTTTCTAAAGGGCCGGCAACGCACCTGCAATTCCCCTGGTGTTGCGGTTGATCATGGGCGGCGGTAGTCACTTAACATCAGGTGAGCCGCATGCTCGTTTGCCCCCTCTTCTATAAAAAAAAAATTACCCTTCACATACACACAAACTCACAAAATTCGCACTTTAGTATGGATTATATTTCACAGTATTCATTCTTTTTTTAGAATAAGGAACATTTTATGGCATTTAGCGTCCTTAAATTATTGAAATTTTGGTAAGATGTTGTAACGCTTTGCCCTCTCATGTTATAAATATATTAAATACTAAATATATTATATTCCCCTTTATAATAAAAATTATATATATGTGACTAGGATAAATAAAATATGTTTTGATATTTCTAAATGATCTTTCTAAAGGTTTAATAATAGGCCGTTTGTAATATTTTTGGCGTGATCGTCTTAGTTAGGACCCTTATTTACGTTGTGTTTGTTTAGTAACTTAGTTCTTTTAAGTGTCTTTTGGAAGAATGAATATTCACTAGAGCAATTGAAAGCTGTTGGTAGTGCCTTATAAGCTAAGTGAACCCCGTTCACGAAGACAGGGCTCGAGAAAGGTTAAGAACATAAAACGTCCTTATTCCACTTGTATCAGGTTTACATTATTAATTTATTATTATTTATCCCTTCCCGCTCGGAAAAGGCTCAAAATATATTTATACAAAACACCCGATACAAGGGCTTCGCTCTCCTACATTTATTTACTACTACTACTACACACGCCGTGCGCGGTGAGTGCCAACCATTTTAATGCACTCCCCCTGAAGGGAACGCTAATTCGGGAACTGGACCGTAGTCAATAGCAAAATAACTGGCGAACCAGTAAAAGAGGCTTGGCCCCTTGCTAGTGCGTAAGCACAAACATCGACCGAAGTCGCGCATGTCAATGCGTGTAAACGCCAAACAGAATACGAACGAATCCAGCCACAGTGAATGTACGTCACACGGTTTAGGCAAATAGGCACACTGGCGTTAAACCCTCCGTGAGCGCCACCACCTGCCAGACCGCCGCTCCTTCAGACCTGATGTAAGTGTATGGCATCACCACAAATTGCATGATCAGCACGGCTACTAGCCGCAGAGCGTGTCATGAGTCTACCGCTCACCTCAAGGGAATGGGGTCCCACGTTGTGCGGCTTTCGGCCGCAGCCTTGAGAGTCTCCTCAGATCCTCCCGCCAGCTACCACCCGCATGAGGTCGACACATATGCTCCACCAACCAATACAACGGCAGATATAGCCAAAAGGCAGTTATAAGATAAGAGTAATAATTCGCCATCAGAAAGGGTTTGTGTCACTGACGTTGAGTAAATGCATTTTCGATCATGTTTGTCTCACCCACCAACAAGTTGCCTTCAATCATTCAAAGGTGGGAAAGTTACAGAGATATAATATTATGTTGTTATATAAAACATTGTGGAGGGCAGACAGTCTGCAGCCCCGTAATGAAGGGACCCGACTTGGGCAAAGCTACTCAGGCGTGAGTCAAACCAAGACGCAGAGAGCGCCATTGAGAATAGCGTCCCATCAAACAACCATCGCAAAGACGCAACGCTGCAGAACGCAACAAGCATCAATACGACTATCGTCGGGCTTACACCATCCCAAGGTCCCCCATACATCCCAGCAGACATCACCACCGGCATACCTCCATCGACCAGAACCACAAGAGTGCGTCGAATCAGGCGCAGCACACCCGCAGATCCATCACAAGACGCATTACCGCAAGTAGCAGTAAGCATCAATGCAACTATCACACGGATGGCGCCCCCTCACAACACACCAACATGACCCCTATCGATTTTGGTAACAAAGTTTTTATTGTTGTTATATAAAAAATATCACCAACGTATCATAGTAGCACGCTACTAAGACGCCAATGAACAAAACTCCACGTATCATAGCGCTAATGCACTAAGACATGAAGTTGAGTATGCCTGTTACACTTAAAAGTGCTACCAAACACACTCATCATCCCAATCCGAAGGATAGACGACGCACCGCTATGCGCTACGACGTCGCCCACAAACGGTATGGGTGTGCGATGTCCACGGCAAAGCCGTATTGCTACAACAAACCCGCTTACCATCGGCACTTAGATGTTAATTGTATACCTCCATCGACCAGAACCACAGGAATGCGTCGAACCAGGCGCAGCACACCCGCAGATCCATCACAAGACGCAATACCGCAAGTAGCAGTAAGCATCAATGCAACTATCATACGGGTGGCGCCCCCTCACAACACACCCACATGATCCCTATCGACTTTGGTAACAAAGTTTGTATTGTTGTTATATAAAAAATATCACCAACGTATCATAGTAGCACGGTACTAAGACGCCAATGAACAAAACTCCACGTATCATAGCACTAATGCACTAAGACATGAAGTTGAGTATGCCTGTTACACTTAAAAGTGCTACCAAACACACTCATCATCCCAATCCGAAAGACAGACGACGCATCGCTTTGCGCTACGACGTCGCCCACAAACGGTACGGGTGTGCGATGTCCACGGGAAAGCCGTATTGCTACAACAAACCCGCCTCCCATCGGCACTTAGATGTTAATTGTATACCTCCATCGACCAGAACCACAGGAATGCGTCGAATCAGGCGCAGCACACCCGCAGATCCATCACAAGACGCAATACCGCAAGTAGCAGTAAGCATCAATGCAACTATCATACGGGTGGCGTCCCCTCACAACACACCCACATGATCCCTATCGACTTTGGTAACAAAGTTTGTATTGTTGTTATATAAAAAATATCACCAACGTATCATAGTAGCACGGTACTAAGACGCCAATGAACAAAACTCCACGTATCATAGCACTAATGCACTAAGACATGAAGTTGAGTATGCCTGTTACACTTAAAAGTGCTACCAAACACACTCATCATCACAATCCGAAAGACAGACGACACATCGCTATGCGCTACGACGTCGCCCACAAACGGTACGGGTGTGCGATGTCCACGGGAAAGCCGTATTGCTACAACAAACCCGCTTACCATCGGCACTTAGATGTTAATTGTATACCTCCATCGACCAGAACCACAGGAATGCGTCGAATCAGGCGCAGCACACCCGCAGATCCATCACAAGACGCAATACCGCAAGTAGCAGTAAGCATCAATGCAACTATCATACGGGTGGCGTCCCCTCACAACACACCCACATGATCCCTATCGACTTTGGTAACAAAGTTTGTATTGCTGTTATATAAAAAATATCACCAACGTATCATAGTAGCACGGTACTAAGACGCCAATGAACAAAACTCCACGTATCATAGCACTAATGCACTAAGACATGAAGTTGAGTATGCCTGTTACACTTAAAAGTGCTACCAAACACACTCATCATCCCAATCCGAAAGACAGACGACGCATCGCTATGCGCTACGACGTCGCCCACAAACGGTACGGGTGTGTGATGTCCACGGGAAAGCCGTATTGCTACAACAAACCCGCTTACCACCAGCACTAAGATGATATGTCTAGGACACATCGGTTAGGCCTCCGCTCATTTCTGAAAGGGTCCTTGGGCAAGGAATTGTCCACCGCGCTGCCCCAATGCGTGTTGGCGAACTTCGCATGTCTTCGAAATATTTTTTTTTCTTATTTCTCAGACATGCAGGTTTCCTCACAATGTTTTCCTTCACCACTGAGCACGTGGTAAATCAACACTTAAAATTGCAATTACAATTTCATTGGCGCCGGCGGGGATTGAACCCGGTTTGCTCGCGCACTGTGAAAATTTCAGCAAGCGCTAACCATCTGAGCTACCACGGCTCCTCTCCTCTCGAGCTAGTGACTTTATTTTTTTTATGGTACGATTTTTGTCGCATGCCAGCGCTTACTTTTGGTTCTGGCAAAAAGTTGAGAAACGTCTGTGAACGTCAGAATTGTGCAAATGTTGGTCGTAGATATTTTACTGTGTGAGTATTTTAAACTATTTTTACGGATTTGATGTACCATACTAAATGAAAAATAGTCTCCTATCTTTCTCTCTATGTTTTGATCTTCTAAAACGAGCTTGAGTTGATAAAATCAAAGCAAATTTAGGGTAGGGTTGTCAATTATTATTTTGATAATAAAACTAGTGAAATTCCGCGGATTTATATGCGCAAGCGTGAAGGTAGTTAGAACATAATATAACCTTTATGTTTTACATAAATATCCTAAAAAAACTTATTATTCTAATATGTTACTACCTATAAAATTAACAAGTTTATTGCATTTTTATTTGAGTAATTTTTGCAATGCAATGCAATTTCTTTATCTTCGTCTATTTTTAGGAACCTTTATTTAGTCTGAATCATACATAACACTATATTACTGATTTACTTACTTATACGTAGTTTTCTTTTTTGCAGTTACAAATATCTTGTGAGGTTGAAAAAGGCAGTAATGAAAAAATTATAAGAAGAATAATAATTGACGTCAGCCACATCTTTTCATAAAAATTTCAAATCCTGGTCCATTAGGTTGCAGCTTAACCTAGCCACAACTTATTGGAGAAACACAAAAGGCTTAGAATCAAAATTTACGTTTAAATGCCAATTATGTAACCAAACATTTGTAATAGTAAACGATGATTGTAGTGAAAATTATTTATCATTAAACGAGTGTGCAGTCGCTTGAAAAAATGGAAAAGTGTTTCCATAGAAAATAAAATTTTGACTGTAGGACTGTCAACTGTGAAGAACTGTACACAGTGATGGAGAAGCTTGCAGGTCTCCAACCAGCTCCGGTCAATCGCTCGTCCCCGTGCCAAGAGCTGGGGTAGGAAGCTCTCCGTCATTGGCCGTACTGACTAGACCTTGCGCTGACAGACTTCCGTTCTTTACCCGTCCAGTTGATTTCTTCAAGAACGGCATCAATAAACTACCACTGCGCTGGCAAAGATGCATCGATTGTATGGATGATTAATTTGAATATCAAATTAAAATTGTATTCAAATAACCAGTTCAGTTTTTTTCTATTATGTCAATAAGATCAAAAATATTATTCATGTAATTTGTGTATATATATAAATAACCAATTATATTATGGGCGTATGTATGCGCATATGCTCTTTTAATAGCTGCAGCTGTTTGTTTATAATATAAGGAAGTTAAAAAATGGTAATAAATTTCTTACATTCAAGATAATAAAATTGACTTTATATTTTATTTTGTTCTATTTATTAATACCCACCCAGTATTACTAATCACAAATAATCACAATACCTCATTAGTTTTTGTAATTGGGTAAAAAATATCTACTTAGTTACTAATGCTACATTTATTATTTTAATAATTACCTACCCTGAAGGTAAATATTAAAATAAAAGTACCAACCCATCCTCTCCACACTACTTACTATTTATTTACTTATTATTTACTGTATAAATGTAACATTATAAACAGTAAATCTCCCTCAAACTAAATTTACTAATATTGTTCCTAAATAAGGAATAGCAGATAAAAGATTAGGAATAACTATTGCCCCTCAAAATTATATTTGACCTCAAGGTAAAACATATCCTAAGATTCAGTAGCTAAATAAAATAATAATACCTACTATTCAAGTATATTTTCAATATGTAAGTAAATAAAAATAACAAAAATGAGGCACCGTTAGCATGTAAAGTTCGAATCCATAATAAATATTTCGACAAATATTATAATTCACACTATAAAAGGCTAATTCAATATTAGCAGTTTAGTATATAGTTAAAAATAGTCAAAATAGTCATTTTTATTAATTAGATAACATATGAGAATACATAATTCTAATATAATGCAACTAATATACCGAATAAAGAAAATTAAAGTACATTTATCATTGTATGCCGTGTCTATTTCCATAAAATTATTTCATTGTCATTGAAAAAATACTACGTTCGTACCAGTAGGTGGCGTCTTGCAGATTTCTTACGCGATATATTGTAGCGAGAGTCGATGGACCGAACGCTTAAGGTCGTTCGCTAGGGGTATAGCCTTAATTAAGGATCTTGTTTGTACTACTCGTACCTTCTACTGCCGTCGGGCTTTTGTTAGTCGGGAGTAATATAGGAAACCTCGGGTAATATAGGAAAATTAATAACATTATTTACCTGTAGACAATGATGTCTTTTGTTTCATTCTAAAACATTTAAGTAGATTTTTTTATAGGATAAGGTGACAAAAGAGCACACAGTCCGCCTAATGGTATGTGGTTGCTGTGGCCCATAGACATCTACATTTATCCTCGATTACGATTCAATATGCAGATGCGTTGTCATCCGCGAGGACTACTTTACTACTACTAGGTTCTCTACACTAGTTTACGAAACACAGCACCATTAAGTTTTGATTTTACTCTAGTGTTCTGTGGAAGCGTGTTCTTTCCCCGGTTGAACCGACCCATTCGTGTGACAACTATACTACTAATATAGTTGCAGCAACGAAAGTTACACGTAATTTGAAAATCTGTAAAAATTTGTAAATCTTATAAAATCTAAATAAAATATGTGATAAAATGCATATTAGTTGGCCCTGACAACTTTGTACTCATCAATGAGGGTACCTAAGCACTCAATCCCACTCGAATTTAATGATCCTGTTTACACACTTCTATCAAATTCAGAGGATATCTAAATTTTATTAGGTCAAAATTGCGTTCACAGAATCGGTTCGTGCCCCGTACACCGTAGACCCATCAGGGATCAACTTATGAAATGTTATGTATTTGAATACTCGTATATACCACAATTTTTTGTACGAAATAAGGAAATGCTTTTAATATATTTGTTTTTTTTTATAGGAGAGTGAGAAAACGAGCATACGGCTCACCTGATGGTAAGTGATTACCGCCGCCCATGACCAACTGCAACACCAGAGGGATTGCAGATGCGTTGCCGGCCTTTTAAAAAGAGAAAGGCTCTTTTCTTGAGGGTCTCTAAATCGTATCGATCCGAAAAAATCTCTGTTGGAAGTTGATTCTGGTGGGAATTGTGCGAAGAAGAAAACTTCTTTTAAATCGCACAGTGATGGACCGCCAGTCATCCAGATGTTATGGAAGGTATCGCGAGTTTTGTTGTGATGTGCGATGGCAAAATTATGCGGCTGGAATTAGTCCGCACAATTCCTCAGAGCACTCCCCGTGGTAGATGCGATAAAATACGCAAATACATGCAACATCTCTTCGCAGTGCCAGTGAGTCAAGCCGATCTGAAAAAGCTTGGTTATCGACAATTCGAACTGCTCTGCGCTGGATGCGATTAAATGGAAGGAGCTGGCACTGGGAAGCCCAGACCCAGAGATGGGAACAGTATACAGTATGTGGCCAAACTTGCACCTTGTAAAGTTGCAGGTGGTGAGTGGACGTGAAATACTGTCCCACTCTGCTGAGCACGCCAAGCTTTTTAGAGGCCAATCTGACCTTATCTTCCAAGTGACCACGAAACTGCACGTCACTGGATATGTCGACGCCGAGGATTCCGATACGGGCTGAGGCCACAAGGGGAGTGCTTTGAAAATGAGGAGATACGACAAAGGGGCTCTTTTTAGCGGTAAACGCGCAAACTTATGTATTCTAAGGATTAAACTGGACTAGATTTAGTCGTCCCAGTCCGAGATTTTGTTTAACAAACTCTCGACTTCAGACACAATTTTGTTCTAGTACTCAGCCCTATTTTCCCGAGAAATATTGGCACGGCCGGTGCTTAAAACAACACTAGTGCTGTCGTCTGCATTGATATGCAGAAGAAACATCGTTGGTAATAGCACGCAGCCTTGTGGAACACCAGCGTTAATGGGCTTGTAATCGGAGCATGCACCGTCTACTACGACCTTGATGCTCCGATCAGCAAGAAAATTGGTGATTCAACTGCACAATTTCTTGGGAAGCCCATAGGAAGGAAGCTTCGTAAGAAGTGGTTTGTCTATACTAACGACCAACGCCTCCCCCTTAAACTCTACTGCCTCAACCCATTTGTGAGTTAGGTTACCCAGAAGATCACCAGCCGAGCGATCGCAACGGAAACTATACTGGTGGTCAATAATCAGCTGGTGATCCTCAAGGTACCACATGAGCTGACCGTTAAAAATGGATTCCATTATTTTAGAGAACAAGGAGATGATGACGACAGGCCTATAGTTCGACGGATTAGAGCAGTTACCTTTTTTAGGGATTGGATGCACGAAGGCAGTCTTCCATGATTTCGAGACTACGCCTAGGAAGTAGTAGTACCGGAAAAGACGCGTTAAAACCGGTGCCAACTCCAGAGCACATGTCTTCAGCACATTAGGAAGGATGTCATCAGGCACACTCGTCTTGTTGATGTCCAGGTAGAGGAGTGCTCTGCGCACCAA
The DNA here is from genome assembly GCA_907164705.1 of Parnassius apollo. Lineage (NCBI taxonomy): Eukaryota > Metazoa > Arthropoda > Insecta > Lepidoptera > Papilionidae > Parnassius > Parnassius apollo. The sequence continues at coordinate 5,200,639 of CAJQZP010000935.1, forward strand.
GCGTTGTGTAAATAGCACATTCTGCATGGAGCATTCACATTGCGGGATGGTCGTTGGTGTGTTCCGCCCATCATCAAGAGTAAAGTTGAACGCAAAGAGAGCCTAGTAGATCGGCTTTGTCCTTTGCGGCATGGGTTAGTGGGTAGTCCTCCCTGTGCAGAGATGGGATAAATGGCTGGCAGAAGTTCCCTTGGACAACCTTGGCGAGGGATCAGAATGCACCTGTTCTCGAAGGAAGATGAACCGGTTTTTCGCCAATTCTGCCGATGTGATCTTACTTTGCCTTAAAATGACACTTTTGAAGGACCTGGAAGCAGAATTATATTTTTTTTAAAAACGCTGGTGTTTGCATCCCGAGACGTTGATGCGCGAGTTCAGGCCTAGTAGCACTCTTGCTTATGACGTAATGCAATTTTGCAGGAGCGACCAAACCAGGGTGTGGGAGCGTGAGTGGCACAGTACTCAATCAGATCGGATCAGATCAGATCAGACAATGGTCCAAGGAGCCAAGAGGGGCATCAACGGAGATCTGATACCCGTCCGGATGAGAGGTCAGCAGAAGGTCTAATAGAGAAGGTACATGATCCTCCTCATCTGGGATCCTTGTCGGCAAGGTAAACAGTTGTGTCAGACCATATTATGCCAAAGCAAAGTCATAAACTATCCGTATATAATCTACCCACATAATCGGTTAAACGAGAACTAAGCCATTCCGCGTTGTGGGCGTTAAAATCAACAAGTATCACGATCTCTGCGGATGGACCCTCTTGTAACATGGAGTCTACAGCCATCTGGATGTGGTCGATCATGACGTGTCGGCATTACCGCTATGGGACCTATAGAGGCACCCGTAGATGCGGGGATGGTCGTTGCTGTCTACGCGCAGCCATAAGATGTACAGATCCGTACTTAAGGCTGCCGAGGCGTCGAAAACAAATGTCCTCTCTACCGTACACGCAAACTCCAGCCCGGGTCACAAAGAAATGTTCTAATTTGTACCCCGGGTAGGAGAGATACGAAGTATGAGCCTGAGAGGACACCCGTGTCTCGTTTAGAAAGAGCAAGGCTAGCTTCGCCATTTCCTGATGGAAGTGGACGGCGTTAAGGTTTAAATGAAATTCATGGATAGCGTGGCAGCGGGCGCCTTTGACTTATTGCTCCATTTGCCCCGAGCATGTTTAGTGTTTGTAATTTATTATTTAACTTTAGTATCGACTGTTCGATGAAGCTGTAAAAAGGTGTAACACTTTTTAAAGAAGATTTCTGAAATTTGGTGCTTGAGATCGTTCATAACAGTTATAAAAAAATTTGGTACTAAAACGATAAATTATAAGCATAAATTAATGGTTTTTACTTCTGTAGTACAATCTTAATAAACGTTTTTTAAAACTGAAAAATGAAAGCTAGTAACTTACCTATAGCAAAAAAAGGAACTTTTTTTAATTTTTTAATAAGGTTTTTAGCTTGGGTCCTTGTCCTTTAAGCCATGTTTTCATTTCATTCGGGATATTCATTTTTATGGATTTTTTGGGAGATTTCGACGACAGCTCGACTCAACGAAAGTTCATAAAGCGCCTAAGCCATCAAAATAACTTTACGTTTATATCATCATCGAAGCACTTGTTTCGTCGTTTTCTCTAGTAGTTAACTTACACAGATACATAATAGACAAAATTGCATCACTTTTACCTATCAAAATCTACTTTAAACCATTATTTAAACGACAATACAGGAGCAACAATCCATCGACGATCAAGCTCCCGCCAAAACCACCAACTTTTTAAATATTTTTCTTTATTTCGTTTATAGAAATAGATAATGAAGGCTATTTCTATTATGAAATAGCCTTCGTTATCAAAAAAATAATAATATTGAAATATTGAGCCGAATCTGTAAAGATTGATATAGAATGACTTCAAGTTTCAATTTGTAATGCGCATTTGACATTGTGGCTGTTTTTTAGGATAGATTTATTAACTTCTGTGGGTTTATTTAAATTGACCCATGGCTTTTCTCTCGGATTACAAGACGGTAGTTGGTTGTGTCAACATAATGACAACAATATGTTATGAGAGCAATAGAATAGACAAAGTACAGCCTCCGGCTACTTTTCTGGATGACATTTATTAGTTATACTAATTGCAGAGAATGGTTAAACAACTAAAATAAGTAGAGTTTTATTTAATAATAACCACCAAACTGCATTTGTTTGTGTCTTTTTCAATTTATTCACGCAACTAGTACAAGAATGAGCGATTTTACTACATAACCTATAAATCATAAAATAAAAACAAAACCTCATGGCCTGAAAACATAATTTATTGACATAAGTAGCAAATGTTTAAACATTCAAAATAAGTCACATTTCAACTTTGTTCACGTCGGGCCCAAGCTAGCATGGTATCAAGTTCATCTCCTTTGTGAAGTCTTCTAATCTCCACTATTTGTTTTCACCGTTTACATCGGATCGAGAAGACGTCGGTGACGAACGTTTAGTGTAAATCTTTATTTATATACAATATCCAGCAGGGAGTAGGTTTGTAGTGCATGATGCTTAGTATTTTAATCGCCATTCCACCAGCCAAATATAAACATTATGAAAAAATACTCCTTGCTATGAAATGAACGAGTGGGTCGGCTCTTTTCGGCATCTCGGTTGAAGATTCGATTTTATTTTAAATATGTACATATTTGTAAGCATTCATGATAATATCCTATTTCGTTTGACTGAACGATATGTTGTCTTGGCGATACACTTTCTTCATCACGCCTACGCGACAAAGTGGAAAGCTGAGCGTCCATTATAAATTGTTCAGCGAAAACAAAAACGTAACAAAACCACAAAACTTAACACAAAAAACAACAAAGTAACAGAAACAAACTTACGAAAATATAACAAATAACATTTGATATTGTGTCAAGATAGACAATGGACGCGTTCAAACATTTCAGAAGTGGAAGGAAGAATAAGATAAAATAGTGTCTGGACACTACTATATTATTCTCACTTATCATATATATATTGACGTAGTATTAAATACGTAGGAAAAAAGTATTGATACATATTTTGTAGATAATTTTTTGCTCTACAATTTTTGCCTGGGTTATTTTTATGATAAAACTTACCGTTTTGTTGAAAATCGCGAAAAATTAATTTTTTGACCTTTTACCTTAAGTAAAAAAATTTCCATACACAAGAATGGTGGGGAACTTCAAAATTTTATTTTTAATTACATTTTGAACAATTTTACTGATTATCTACTTGTGGTACCTTTATGTATCTACAATTTTATTTTGTGGTCTAATTTGACCGGTATATTTCTAGTTTCGTTGTTTTAGTATGCCTAAACATGATAAAGAATTTGAAAAATATTAGATGAGAGTGGTTCCACGGGCACAAAACCATTGAAAAAAAAAATATACGCAATTGTTCAAAACACTTCTCCAAACATTGTTTTGTTAACGAAGGGAAATGGCGAAGACTGAAATCAAATGCAATTCCTACTTTATACATCGAAAAAATACAGCTATTATGTTTGATTTTATTTTTAATTACGTATCATTTAACATAATTATGTCAAACCAGCATACAGTCGATGGGATACCAACATGCGAATAATTTTATTAATAATAATATCGTTACATTTGTTTTGAAACCACAAATATGTTTGCACACTTTTAAAAATAGCTGAGAACTATTAAATAATAATATTTTATATAAAACGAAAGAATTAGTTTATAGTATATTAACAATCTAGAACCAGAACCAATGAACATTAGTAAAAATTTAGCTCCATCCACAAGTTCAAATTGTGCTTTAGATAATTTTTGTATACATAAGTTGGAACAAAAAATAGCTAAAGCTCAGAGGCTTTCGAGAAAATGTCTACTGAAAGTCGAATCTTTCCATCAAAGATCTTGGAAGCTTAAAAATAAAAACACAACCTTAAACGATAGAATGCAAAAGATACTAAATCACGAAAAATTAGGAAACGAGAAAATACTTAATTGGGACGCAGTAAAAAATAATAAAATTATACAAAGTTATTTATTTTACAGCAGGCAATTTCATGATATGTTAATGAACAATAAAAATAAATTTGTTAAATATAAGTACCATAGACTTCTATTACAGTCATCTGTTACAGCCTATTTTACAAGACGGTAAAAAAATCATCTAGTATATAAATATGAAAGATAAATATCCTTTAATTTTCTAATAAAAGGTATATGCCAATACAAATAGATAATTTATTTATTGCAGTATGTATATCTAGGTTTGAAATTTTGTTATTATAATACATTGAGCAAATAGGAGTCAAAAGCGAGTTTACTGCGTAATTGTAATTTCTGGAGTTGGGGTCAAATAATGGGGTATATCTTATATGTTTTTTAGGTACGTCAATGTTTACTGCAGATAGTAAAACCGTAGAATCTAGGTAGCCATTGTCTATATTATACTCCCTCCATGACCTAGACATTCTTAACAATTGTAGTGCGCCGCATACCATGCCAGCATCACAATTTATCCAAGCTCGCTAAAAATTTTTTTAAAGCAGTATATCTGGCAACACTGTATCAACCCGTCCGTCAATGCAACTTCATTACGTTTTTTTTTGTGCCAGCCATCACGGTGTGTTTTTATAATTTTTGTTGTAAAAATTAAATATGTTTAGTGTAAAATCAAATATTTTGTATCCAAAACCTACTACAAATAAATTTATTACCTATCTGCGTGGTAACAATTTGATTATGTACTTGGGAAAGGAAGATATTCAAAATGGAGCCAACCGATCAAAGGTAAACAAAAATCCTATTGTTCGAGGTAGGTGTACGTGTATATAAAATAAATAAAGTTAAAACATTTATTAAATAATAAAATCAGATTCACTGTGCCCATTTATTAACAAGTATGATAAATTATCGAACAAATTCACTATTAAGGGTTAATAACATAATCTCGTCACTCATATAAAATATGAAATAGTAAATAGGTATTTTAACCTATAAATGTGGGTTGAGATACATTGTACAGAGATACGTTGAGAAATTTTAAGTTCATATATATATATATATATATATATATATATATATATATATATATATATTAATGTTTTTCTTACTTTCATTTACTTTCATTTGCCCAAGGTAAGGGCAGTCGCCATTATCAGTCAGAAAATTGGGGCAGCAGACCCGGAAATTATACACCCTGAGATTTAGTTGTTATACCCTGAGATTACAACTAAACTTTCTTTAGTATCAGAAAATCCTAATTATGAAAAGAAACGCTAAAAAGCTAAAGAACGTGGTCGTTCCACTGTTATATCACTATACTACTTTACGTGGTAAAGCCACACTGCAGCTATAACAGTTGTACGGCCATGCTTTCACAGAATACCATTGTAAAATAGGAGTTTAAGGCAATTGTGTTGAGTGTAGAGAACCGGTAACCCTTTTTACTGGAAACGAGGCATTCCAACTTAGTCCTTGAAATCTGCATTTTATTTTTAATCAAAGGATAAAGTGTAGATATCTATGGCCACAGCATCCACTTAAAATTAGTTGGACTGTGTGCTCGTTTGGCACCCTTATTCTATAAATAAAACTGTCGTAGCAGTGCCCTCTGTGTACGTCCCGTGACACAAACTAAGCGTCGATAAAACAAACACAGTTACTATTCCTTGTGAAACCAATACTAAGCCTAAGAATAATTTTTCAGAAATATACCGGTTGAATTGAAGTAGATTTCATAGTGAACTTTTCACGATATATTTTAATCTATACAACGATAGTACGAAATTCTGCATTATTCAACTACGATTTGATGTAAGATGTCAGATGCAGCTTCCATAGACGTTCTTTAATATAAATAAGTATTACGAATCTGATTAATAAAAATCCTTAATTTTACTAAGTCTTGACCTAAATGAATTAATCGGCAACGCTTTTTTCTTTCGCTAATACCTCAGTGTAATTACGTAGGTCACTCAATAATCTATGAGATGCTCGAAATTTAAAAATGGAACGCACCCAGAACCCAACGAAAATCAGACTCGTGTGAATTGCCATGAAATGCGTCTATGTTTTGAAAACGGGGCATCTAGGCGTGTTTTGGAAATCGTTACTGGTGACGAGACATAGATCTCTCAATATGATCCGGAAAATAAAAGGCAATCATCAGTATGAGTCTACTCAGAAGGACAGCTGCCGACAAAACTGCAAAGACCTCGCAACGTTGGCAAAAAAATGGTGGCTTTTTTTTTTTCGCGGAGGGGACATTTGTCAATTTGTCTGAAAAATTATAGGTCAATCAACTCTGAATGGAACACTACAGTTGCATTACCCAAAGCTTTTCAAGCTGTGCGGGAGAGAAGACAAAAGGGCTTCGGGGATTCATGCTGCAACACGATAACGCCTCTTCACATACCTCTCTTAGAACAAAAGCATTTATTAAGGAATCTGGTGTTGAAACTCTAAGTCACCCACCCTACAGCCCTGACTTAGCTCTTTGTGATTTCTTTTTGTTCCCAAGAGTCAAAGAAAAAATAAAAGGCAAGTTTTTTTCAAGCGCCGAAGAAGCCATGGCTGCCTACGAAGAAGCGATTTCCAAACTGTCAGAACAAGACTTGCAAAAGTGTTTTCAGATTGGTTCAGGCAAATGGAACTTTGTATAGAGCAGCAGCAATATTTTGCAAAGATTTAAAATAAATATTAATGGTATCTATAATACTTTTTGTATATCTCAAAACTTATTAACTGTCCTACGTACTAGCATAGAGAGAGTCCGAACCGAACTGTTTATGCATATGACATTTCCTACGGGATAAAAAAGATAGTTATATGAATGTCATTATCTCTTCTTTACAAGGTTGTAGACGTTTTTTAGCTTTTTTATATTTCACATTAGACAATTCTAGTGATGGTAACTATAGAAAAGAACAGCCTTATCGATATACTCGTTTTATCTATGGTTCAATAAAATTTTATAAAACACTTTTTCATCGGCTTTACATTAGTTAGGTGTGAGCAAAAAATCATTTATTTGTCTTTTGCAAAGAAAATAAAACCAATTTAAGTGCACTAAAATAATTTTTAAATTTTTTATTGTATCATATCTATATTACTTATTTTATGTAGTAAAATCCTTATATTTGCCACAGTTTTTCAAATCGTCCAGAGTTAACTGGAAGATAATGTCATAAGACAATAAGTCGGAATTTTATATCCCTCATTATAAGGTGTGTAAAAAAGAATGAAATAAATAAATAAAATACTAATTGGTACCCTTGACAAGAAGCTGACTGTGACAAAACATGTAAATACAATAGTACAAAAAGCTTAGAAATTCAAAGGTTTGTACTACGTACTACGTACTACCGTACTTGCAATACTTTTTCGAATATAAACTGCATCAAAAGTGTTTAAACGCTAGTAGTATTTGTTCCCCTATTATATTATGCATAAACAACAAATTAAAATAATTCCACCAAATACAAAAAGTTTTTAAAGACATTTGAATCATAGCATTCACATGTATATATACTATACTTACTATATTATACGTTCTTAGAAAATAAACGTTAAACGTTAAACGAACTTACCTTAAGTGAAGTTCAACCATAATTATACGAAGCTACTTGTCCTAGACATTCTTAACAATTGTAGTACGCTGCATTCCATGCCAGCATCATAATTTATCCAAGCTCGCTAAAAAATTTTTTTAAAGCAGTATATCTGGCAACACTGCATCAGCCCGTCCGTCAATGCAACTTCATTATGTTTAAAGCAAGGAATTAGATGAGCAACCCTGACCCAGGCAGGGTTGGGCAGGGAGTACCGTCTAGGACAAGGAGCTTCGTATAATTATGGTTGAACTTCACTTAAGATAAGTTCGTTTAACCATTTAATTATACTCCCTCCATGTCCTAGACATTCTTAACAATTGTAGATGTTTGAAGACAGGGTTGCGAATTTATAATACCAATGAATGGAAATTTGCAATTACGCTTATTTTATAAAAAAATGTTGAACATATTGCCTGTATAGTAAATTTAAAATAATAACATAAATAAATTATCGTTATTTCATAACATTTCCTTATACACATAAGGCCAGCTTGGTTGCAGCAGAAGTGGCCCTGTGGAAGAATTATGACTGAAAAAGGAAACAATCTGGAATATCTATTCCAGTTTAATTTTAACATCTTATAACTTACTTAAGAAATACTATTCTAAGTGGGTTAAATTTATCACTATCTTGTGTTCTGTTTTATATTAAAATATTCACAAGAAAGGCTCAACCCCTTCTCATTTATTTTTCCCATGCAAACCCTGTTGAAGTGAAATTCTATCTATATCTTAACTATATATCTGAGCTCCCGTTTGAATAAATGTAATATTTGTTGAAGGACAATGTATGTATATTATAACCTATAACTCATCACTGCTCAGCTTGTTACTAGTTTTTGTAAATTTATGTATTCTCAATATTTATTGCAATTATCTGTAGTTAATAATCTAAAAGTAACTTATTATTGAGTCTATTTTTATAACTCAAACCTAAGTAAAAGGCACAAAAGCCCAGGAAGGAATTTCATTACACTTACAATTTGGTACGATAAAGAATTAATTATTTTATTATTTTATAATTTATAGTATTTGACACAGGAGAGTTCACTATAATTCTTAGTATGAATTTTGGAGTAAATCTTGGAGTGCCATATTTTACAAAATACTTCACTAATAGCAACCAATGATGTGTACGAGATGTCTATGAGATGACTGTAACATGATACAGTAGTATGATTATCTTTATATAGACAGTGTTAGTAATAATTTGTTATTTTATTCAAAATAAATAATTCATTATTTCACATTTACTGCTCATGTGAAAAAAAAAACCACTTTATAGTTTATAGTGACAGCGCTTTAATTTTAATTCAAATAAAGTGTTAGCTCTAAAAGGTCTGAATAGTTAACCGTGTCTATCCTCTATGTGATAGCTGTTTTAAAGCCTGCAGTGATTTTTTCGAGTCATAGTCCATCTTAATGTTTTCCTTCAAGTGGTAATGCTTGCAATTCAAATCTGTCTAACCTCAAAGTGTTAGCTCTAAGATTTGAATAGTCAACTGTTCTAACCTCTATGTGATAACTCTAACAGTTTAAAGCCTGCAGTGATTTCTTCCGAGCCGTAGTCCATCTTAATGTCTTCCTTCAAGTGATATTGCTTTCAATTCAAACCTGTCTAACCTCAAAGTGTTAGCTCTAAGGTTTGAATAGTCAACCATGTCCATCCTCTATGTGATAGCTCTGACGGTTTAAAGCCTGCAGTGATGTCTTCTGAGTCCTAGCCCATCTTAATATCTTTCCACTAATGATAGCAAATTATATGTGAATTAAGACCTGTCTACCTTCTAAGTCATAGCAGTAAGTTCTGAATAGTTAACCATGTCTATCCTCATAAATGACAGCTCTAATGCATAGCATTTTAAATAACTTATGCTAGATATTCTCTCAACAATTTTAAGTTTACAGTAATTACTTCTGCCTCTCTGCACCGCTTAATATCTACCAGTAGTATTTTTCGTTCTTATTTTATTATATATACATAAATCCATGTATATATTCTAAGTGACAGTTCTAACGGTCTGTATATAGCATCTATATAACTCCTGTTAGATATTTTCCCAAGCAGTTTTAATTCAATAGTGCTTTTGCATCCCTATCTCCTCAGTATTATACTTTTCCTATTTCTTCAATACTGTCCGAAACTACGTGCATGACAAAAGTGTCAGTCAAGACTTCGTAAAATTAAGGATTTTTATTAATCAGGTTCGTAATACTTATTTATATTAAAGAAAGTCTATGGAAGCTGCATCTGACATCTTACATCAAAACGTAGTTGAATAATGCAGAATTTCGTACTATCGTTGTATAGATTAAAATATATCGTGAAAAGTTCACTATGAAATCTACTTCAATTCAGCCGATATATTTCTGCCAAATTATCCTTAGACTTAGTATTGGTTTCACAAGGAATAGTAACTGTGTTTGTTTTATCGACGGTTAGTTTGTGTCACGGGACGTACACAGAGGGCACTGCTACGACAGTTTTATTTATGGAATAAGGGTGCCAAACGAGCACACAGTCCAACTAATTTTAAGTGGATGCTGTGGCCATAGATATATATACATATATACAATTTATCCTTTGATTAAAAATGAAATGCAGATTTCAAGGACTAAGTTGGAATGCCTCGTTTCCAGTAAAAAGGGTCACCGGTTCTCTACACTCAACACAATTGCTTTAAACTCCTATTTTAACAATGGTATTCTGTGAAAGCATGGCCGTACAACTGTTATAGCTGCAGCGTAAAGTAGTATAGGTGATATAACAGTGGCACGACCACGTTCTGCCTTCTCTTTGCCGCTAGATCACTAACAATAAATTGATTACGAACCTATTACGCAATATGTCTCTGCTCCCTCAAGATATTATCGATCAATTATATATATATATATAAAAAAAAATATATATATATATATGTATATGAGATCAATAATATATATCATTATATATAATAATAAAATAAAGTCAATCATAAGTTTACTTCCGAACGTAGGGGTAATATTTTCCATAGTTCCCTCTGTTAGCAAGTGGATTGGCAACCGTAAGTTTTATTATTTTGAGTTGATGATACTGTTGCCTATCTCAAGTTTCATTTCTCTCTATTTACGATACTCATGGCAAGGTATGGGGTCTTAGAGCTCCTGAGTCATCATCATCATCATCATTACAGCCCTTTACAAGTCCACTGCTGAACATAGGCCTCTCCCAAGAAATGCCACAAAACACGGTCCTGACCCACCTACATCAATCGACTTCCTGTATGTCTTACTAGGTCGTCACTCCATCTAGTAGGGGGTCGCCCTACACTACACCTACCGGAATGAGGCTGCCACTCGAGAACCTTTCTTTCCGTAATTTGTAGGGGTATTAAATATTATTTTAAATATAAAAAATAGTCAGTCATCGATTTAACGGAACAACGCTCGAAAGTCAACAAAAAAAAGTAATAAAAATATCACTCGCGCGCGTTCGGTATCGCAGGTGACGGCTTCCTTTTTCTTCATTGCAATCTTTATTTTTTTACATTAACAGACTGGATTGAATAAGAAATTTATTAATTATAAAAGCGTGGTCTTGCCCCGATCGAGCTGACGCATTCAAGCTACAACTATAATATAGCTGCATCGTGGCTCTAACACGCATGTCAGCAAAGCCGTAGGGCTACAAATATATTAAACATTGTTGCCAGATAATTAATGTAACTACACTTAATTTTGGGGTTGCCACAGATATTTGTCATTGGACTTTACTGAATCTACCTATTTGGATCCTTTAGTGCAATTCAGAAAAGATTTAAAATTTAAACAATTTTTGCCAAAGTTCACTTTAATTAACACCTCTGCTTTTATTAAGTCAATAGCCATACGATTTCTCTCTTTGGTATATAAATTATTTAGTAAACTAAACACGCTTTCACAGTAAACATTGTTTACAGGAATTGACAACACAAATGATATAATTTTTTTAAATTTTTGATTGCGTTTTGGTTGCATTTTTTTATATGCCCAAATTTTATGATTTGACATGTCTTTGCCTTGAGGAAGATGTTCAAATATTTCTCGAAGACAACAGTAATCAGTATATAAAGAATCTTGGTCAATGTCGTTTGAAATATTGAGAATATTGGGCAACGCGTATAGCTCTTCCCACGTAAACAAATTTGCACTTTTTAGAGACAATATAGCGAGTTTTTTGTATAAAGAGTTCTCAGAAAATCATAGCGTTCATGCAAATATTGAATAGCTCATTTTAAAAACTGTTCAGCTTCGACGCAAAAAAGGTTTTTCTCACTATATGAAATATTTCTTAATAAGGTTCTATTTATACTACCAAAGAATTTATCGTCGAACCTATTTTTAAGATGACTCATCAGTGTTTTCATTACACTGTCTGTTTGTAAGACAGTGCATGCATCGCTTCCCAATGCAAAAATTGTTGTTTGGGACTCCAAAATTACGTTGTGTACAAAGTATAAATACGCTTCCGAAATTCCTTCCCGTTTGCATTCGTCGTGTACTTTTTATTTTTATTATCCATATGGGTTATATTTCTGGTTACAAACTCCCATATCTCCTTTCGACATTCGTCTTTCCCTTTCAATAAAAATACTGCTTTACAGCTGGCCAGTTATACATTAAACGATCTAAAGCAGGCAAAAGAGACAGCAATCTTGTTGGGACATGACGAAGAAGATTTTGTAATCGACACTTGCAAATAAGAAACATTATTTTAGTTTCTCAGTTTTTGTAGAAGATGAACTGAACTCATTGAATATTTTTATCACGATGCTCTCGATATCCTGACAAAGCTTTAAGGGCGTATTTGACGCAATTGTTAATAACACGGCAGTTACAGTTTGCTTTAATCAGATGATCGTTTGTCTCTTTTAATTTTTGGAACACCGATTTAACAGTCAAGTAAGTCAATTTTAAATCATTATGTGTCACTGTCTGATGTCACTGCCACTGTTTTGATTTTTCTATATATTTCTATTAACAATTCAAATGGATCCTCATAAAAATCTAGCAGCTTTTTAAATATCCCTGTCTCTGTATTAAAAAATTGCACAGCGTAAGATTGGGTTTTGATGTTTCCAACATTAGAAGCATCGCTTCCTACCGAAAAATACTCAGCGTCCTTAAGTTCAGTAACGACTTGTTCCTGTGCATATGGGGCGAGCACATTGCGCAGTGCATCCACAAGACACTTTAGCAGAAATTTTGCTATCAGAATACACAGTAGAAGCTAGTTTCATCTGGCAGTCGAGGCTGTTATAACTTATACCATGAGTTACGTTGTAAAATAGATGAATTAATTTCAGCTTTTGATATCTCATTTCCCTCATCGCTATTTTTCTTTACCAAGAAGACATTTTGAAGATTACCTGATGCTTTCTGTGACGAACCCAGATTACTATGTTTTTTTGTCTGTTTAAATGTTTCTAAACCACGACTCCCCTCATACTTGATTGAAATATCAGTTTGACACAATTTACACACGACGGTAAAATCATCTTTTTTTTGTATCCACTTGGAGTAGTCTGGACGATTTTCCCAGTTATTATAATAAACTGTATAAAACTTTTTTTTCTTAGATGACCCAGTTCCGGCCTCCTTGTCTACCTTTTCTGGTGATTTACATACCGATATTATCTAAAACAAAACAGCATTACCGCTAAAGCCACACCAAAAAGTCACATTACACCATGCCAAATACACCCAAGTATCACCAAGCCATAGAAATAAAACGATGTGAATTTAAATAAAATATTTAAATCTTCTATCGGTAATACATAGCGAAATTAATTAAAGAATTTAGACTACTAAGATTTGACCGCGATAGTATCATATAATTATATAATCTTATTTATTCATTTAATAAACTTACTTATTCATTAAAATTTTTGAATTTTAAAAAACTTAAAAAATTAAAGATATTATCTATTAATGATATTTGATGATAATTAAATTTTAATTATAAATAATTTATTACGTAAGAACAGACGATAACGGACCAGTTTTCAATAAAAAAAAAGAAATCCAGTTAGGTAAATTCGACAATCAATCGTTGTCAATCAATTAAATTCTGTAAGTAGATATTATTTGCCAATCGTGCGTAAATACATGCGTAGGTACTAAAATTGAGCTACCATAAGATCGTTCGACAATATGACATGCTTTAAAATTGAAATCATAAATAAATAACGCAGATAAAATACAAAAAAAAAATACCTATTCGAGTTTAGTATTAATAATTTCCTTAAGCCAATATTCTTGTATTATTACGATTTTTTTTGGTTCCACCATTGAACGCCACCCCACCTGCCCCCAGCCTCTGCTTAACATGGGCCGGGGCTAGGTCCAACGCCAACGTTCCGTTCGAAAATAGAGTGAACGTGAAAGTGCGCGGCAATTTTAAATTATTATTTTCTATAGAACTTTTCGAGAAGCTGATTGTCGGGATATTTTGAGATTTGTCGGGAGTCGGGAGATTATTTAAAATGTCGGGAGAATCCAGACGAATCCCGACCATCTGGCAACCCTAGCTGTATATGTTAATATTACCAGAACAAAATTAAAATGAATTTTGTTTTGTACTTACATACCGACTTCATATTTTTTCTTCTTCCATTCAAATGGGTAAAAATATAATATTTTCCACATAATAGCTTCAAAGGTTTTAATTCTTCTATAGACTATGTCTAAATTGACTTCAACACCTATCATGAGTAGGATATTTATTTACTTAATTATATTAGTTCTTACAAGTTGGCATTTCTTACAAGTTGGCATTTACTTTTAACAAGAACTGAAACTTTTAGTGCACATATTATATCAAAATTATCATCATAATCATTACGCCTCTTCACCAGTTTACCGATGCACGTAATACCTACAAAGGATTATAACATAATTAAAGTGTTTTTAAATATTTTATTTTCTTATAATTGATATATCGACCGTTGATACACCCTACGAATTTTTCCAGTTCCAGTCCTTAATGTAATACCGCTTTGCGTTGAACTCGTAATCAGATCAAATCTTTGTATTCAACAAAGCCTCGAATCTCATTTACATTTCGTTTACAAATGTACTTAATTTCGAGTTCATGGACAAAAATGGAAATCGAGTAAAGTGGCGGATTTAGAAAAGGAAAGCTTATGAGACATTTAATTCCCAAAACGAAATTTAAGAACATACATGTAAAAGACAACTACATAAACACAAACGATAAAATTTGTTTGTTAATTTTGTTTCCTGTATCGATAAAATCATTGAAAACTGTTAAGAAATACTAATACGCTTATAAAATTAATTTTATTTTTTTTATTTGAAATTCCTGTTAATTCCCATATATAACCTTATATTAAAATTAAAAAAAGAATCATTAAAGTCGGTTCATAATTGACTAAGAAATAGAGTAATAACATACATACAACAAAGAACATAAACCCAAATTGAGATCCTCCTCCTTTTTTTTGAAGTCGGCTAACAATATCTAAACGGTGACATTTATTGAGATGTTTCGTAGCTGTGTCTAGCAAATTAATTAGAAATGTGATATCAGAAAACAACTTCAATACTGTGTAAAAAAAATTATGATCAAGAAGATCGAAGAAGCCCTTAAGTAATATATTGATTGTCTATCGCCATGGTAATAAGTTCACGAGCTTTGTTTCGCTATTAAGTTACCCCATGTAGGACTAAAAGATTATGTGCTTGGAGAGATACAATAAACCAGTTTATATAGTTGTACACTCATTAGTGGATATTAATAATAGAATAATTTTGTTCTTTTCATTTTTTAATTATCTTATAATATGGCCTACATTCGAGCATAAAGTTATTTTAGGTTTCCTATCATCCTTACTTCACCTCTATAAAATAATGTGGCGCAAACTAAGTCCATGTAAGCACACAGTAGAAGCTAGTGAGTTGTATGGAAATTAGAATATTATACGTTTTACAAATAGTAACATATTTCTGTAACTTTCTTCTCTCTTCTTCTCCATCATCATCATCAAACATCAAATAATAGTTTATTGCACAACATGGCCTTTTCCGTTGCAGGAAAATTTTCTGAAATCGTTACGGTTGGCAGATTGATTGGCGATCACCGTATCAAACATTTTGCACCTTTGAGGCTGATACCCATCGCCGGTCTGGATATTTATTATCTGGCAAAAATAATAAGGTATGCCAACAATAGGAAGCTTCTTACCTATCTCAACCACCAAGCAGCAGTGTTCTGCCGTATTCAAGTTTGAAGAGTATAGAGAGCCAGTTTAATTGGAGGCTCTGAACCATCATGAAAAGTGATAACGAGTATGTAGTCTTCTTTGTTTGATGTTGGTTGCAGGTGTTCATAGGCTGTGGTCTCCACTTTTAGTCAACTTATTTAATTAACGTAGTTATAAATTGACGTATTTAGTTTATGCCTTGAATGTACTATATATTTTATGCAAAAAGTTGTTTATTTGTGTCGGTGTTGGTATTATGAAAAGAGAGCATTTTATATAACGAGGGATAAAAAATGGTGTGACGTTGGTGTGCGAGACTGATAACAAATTTTCTTTTAGCAAAACGCATTTTGTTTTTGGCAAGTTGCTTTTAGTAAAAACGTTAAAGATATTTTTCCTGCTAAAGGACATTTTGTTTTCTTCGCTTTTTCCTCTTTCAAATTAATGCATAATTTATCAGTTTTTTATAGCTGTTAAACCTTAGTAGATATACAAAATTTTCATATTCATTTTATTATATTCATTTCCCTAAAGGGGATTGCCCACTCTTCATAGACACTTCGGCCATGGGTGCCCACATATAATAGTATATAGATATGATAATATGCAATTAAAAGAATGAAATGGTTAAGGGATTTCTTTAAAAAAAGGTCGGGATTTTAAAGATATATAAGCTTTTATTTTCACAAATACAGTTTTTTTAACAACTACTTTTATCAATTTTATCGCGTTTTATTTCTTTGATTTTTAATTCCAGATGTTTCGGGTGCTTTCCAGCACCCATGGTCACTGCGGACTGAGGTGACTGACGTTCCAATGTCAGTGTTAACCTGGAATACCTTCAGATTTTTAATTTTTGTTTATGGTCCGATCTACA
Organism: Parnassius apollo; assembly: GCA_907164705.1. Taxonomy (NCBI): domain Eukaryota; kingdom Metazoa; phylum Arthropoda; class Insecta; order Lepidoptera; family Papilionidae; genus Parnassius; species Parnassius apollo. The sequence continues at coordinate 5,217,384 of CAJQZP010000935.1, forward strand.
AAATGAACTTACTGTGTCTTGAAATCTTGCAGTGGTATGCTTGGGTTTAGTTTTAATTTCATTAATTAAAGGGTCCCAAGCAGGTGGTAATACCAAGCCTCCTTCTCTATTTAAATAAGGATTTTTTTTATTTCAATAGTCTCACGTATCACCCTTGATAGGAATTGATGTTCCTTCGAGAGGATTTGTGGTCTATCAAATCTGATTTATGTCTATCTGGTTGGGGCCGTCTAGGACATGATCACAAACTGCAAACTTCCCTGAACTTTAATGCTTCACGTCAGCTATATGTTCTTTTACGCGGGTTTTAATTGTTCTTTTCGTTTGCCCTATATATGAGAGACCACATTCACAATCAAGGGTGTACACTCCTGCACCTTTTAGAAGAATATGACACTTGATTGATGGTAAGAACTCACTAATCTTCTTCAGAGGCTTGTAGAATGTTCTAATAGAAGCTCGCTTCAAGAAGTAGCCGATCTAGTCTGTGACACACCCCTGACATATGGTAGTAATGCACACGCTTGACTGTGGTCGGCTTCACTCGGTCACTGTGTGTGCAGAACCTGCTTGACGTGCAGAACCTGCTTGACGTTCTGAAGCTCGACAGCCAGATGTTTGCTGTCACAGATCCCTTGTGCTCTCTGTAACAAAGATTTGCTAACGGTAGCTAACTTGTGAAGGATGATGGTGAGATACATTGTTTTCTATACACAGTGTGACCTATGGTGTTGTTAGGATTTTGGATGACTAACGCATCTAGAAAAGCTAAGGAATTATTTGCTTCTAATTTATACATCAATACATCATCCAGGAACTGAGCAGGAGGCAAAATATTAGTTTGATGTCGTGCTCAACCGAAATACCATAGTAATGTCATAACATGGGTACAGCATTATACTGTTCGACGGCCGACAATACAATTGCAACAATACTTTTTAAATGCACTTCTACCAGAACCATTGCCACTAATTAAAATATATATAAAATACACTTTACGACACTAAGTAAAGATCAGCTAGGGCTAAAGTTTATTCCTTCCAAAATGCTGCTCCTGTGGTTATTACAGAGTTCTATCCGGAGCAACCATTAAATCTTATATGCTCACCATAATAGGAGTGAGCTTACTTTAATTGGTATGTGCCACAAGCAATTAATACTAAGTCCTTAAAACAGGAAATTCCCGAACATTTTTAGTATATATTTATATTTCTAAAGTCTGCCCTAGCTTTATTTAGATTGCTTTCCCAAGCATACTCAGACAAATCATCATTTGTCTCCATATTTTGGTGAACTATTTCAAGTATTTAAGCCGCATCTTCCCTGTCCCTTATTTTTGTGTGGAATTTATTAATTAGAGCAGCAGCCACTCTATCATCAAATGTGTAGAAGCCCTGTTAAAGTAATTTTGGCGAAATATTTTAAATTAAGTTTTAAAAATGCCATTCACCGCCTTTACTACCCATATCGACACATAGTCACGGCTCTGGACTTATCAGCATATCTTGTCATTAACTGAGATTCACCATCTGCTGGAGAAAACAGTATTGACAAACTCCATTTGAAATGAGAAGATTTCTTACAGCTATTTCTGCTTGCGATATATGATTTGTGTCTACATTCATAGAAACAAAATCCTGATTTAATATTTCACAGGCCATATTCATGAGCAGCTCTAATGTACTTCTTGGAACTTGCTTGTTCGTCACTATCTATTATATTTACTTACAGTCTCGGAACTTCAGACAGAATTTGTAGCCAGATAATAATGTATATTTCTTTTTCACTTATACTCTGTTTGTTAATATTGTTACGAGCTTGAGGTTCGTGACAATAAAAATGGCCGATAAAATTACCTAAATTAACACTTTAATTTTCTTTACACAAATTAAAACTTAAAACACTAACAATTAATCACACTGATTCACTTTATTCCGCTCCGAAGCTTTGCTTGTCTCGCCAAATTCAATACTTCCCCCGATCGCATCTTGCAGCGCCTATTTATATAAATTAGCACGGAAATATCCAGAATTGAATAGTATTTTGATTATTCCATTTTCATTCCACAATTGAATATTCCAGAAGTAAACACGCGCAAGGTACCGAGAGCTCGAGTTTCAACTAGGCGCTAGTGCCGTCGACTAAGGCGCGTAACAATATTATTATTATAGGGTATTCATAAAGTAATCTCATCTCTCATTATTATTTATTGTTACCAATTTAATATTTCTTTGTGGATAACGGTGCTGGTTACATAACGACTAAGACTAATGTTATTTATAAATTGTTATTTGGTTTAAGCATTATTATGTAATTGTTGGTTGTCCTGAATAAAAAAAGTATAGTATGCTCAGGCATACTCTGAATATTTTCAGTCTATATGATATGAATATTATCTTTCTATAATGTAGCAAAATCTTCAATTTGTGCTGCACTTAATGTTTTAATAGAATTACTTTGTTGATTCTAAAAGTACATTGCAAGAGTTACCATTTAAATGGCAATTACATATTCTATATTCTAGAGGTAAGTACATTGTTTTTTTATAGGATAGGGCGACAAACGAGCACACAGTCCACCTGATGGTAAGTGGTTGCTGTGTGGAATCTACATCTATCCTCGATTACAAATCAAAATACAGACGCGTTTTCACCCGTGAGGAATAAGATGGAATGCCTCATTTCCAATAAAAAGTCTCTTGTTCTATACACTCACCATACGAAACACAGCAGCATTAAGCTCCTATTTCATGCTGATATTCTGTGAGAGCGTGGTCCTTCCCTCGTCGAGCCGACCCATTTGTGCTACAACTATACTACTAATATTACTGCAGCATTGCTCTTCCACGTATAACATACATACATACATAGTAATTGTAATCGCAAAAGAGACGTACCCGCAATGCTGATGGAACAGTGAGTCGATTGGAATTATTTAACCCAGGTAAAAAACAATGATTTGGTGTTGGTAGTGCTTTTACAATATTAGTTAGCAGTATACTGTGTGATGATCTGATGATCTAAGCTTTGTTGTTCTGAGTGCAATACATTACTCACTTCAGATTGCTATGAGGATGAACTAGATGATTCAGATGGTTCCCATTCTGCAGTTGAATGTGATGCTGTTCTATCAGTCCTTTGTCAGCAATTATGTTAAACACAAGATGAAGATGACAACTGAAATAATGTTAAATTCAAAAAATTAAGTCAAAGTGAAAAAAAAAGAGATTTGTTTGATTTTAAACTCAAATATAAATAAATTATTTATCAAATTAAATGTTACTGCACAAAGACAGACTTAATGCTTTATATTATTTAATAATTAAAGCCTGACAGACTACCAGCAGTCCAAATTAATGATAAATCAACAGTCTCATTTATTGGTAGTTGATAAAAATGGTCAATCTCGTAAATAAGCTAGTATGTTTGTCAGATATAGCTTATGCAGATGTGAAAAAATAAAACAAGTTCTTAAGTTGACATGCAATCAGTTTAAAAACATGTTTAACTATCAGATATGAGTACCACACTTAATAAATAGAAAAATGTTAAACACTTACCTCACGTGATGCAATTTGATTGGTAACCTCATTCTTTATGAGTTCCTCACGTGGAGAATCGAACCCAAACAATGTGTGTGATCTTATTCTCTCATACATGTTCATGACAAACTATTGGTGCATTTTTTGAGTGGCGCACTATACGTACACTGTCAATCGAAACTTGTACCTAAACCTAATAAAGAAGCTATAATTATTATATTGATATTATTTAAGTAAACTTAGTTAAAAAGCATTTCTCAGAGGGAGACATGACACTTCGTGACATGTACCAACTATTTACCTGCAGTGTTTGAACCAATTGTTGAGAGATTAACAATTCAATTTCCAACAAAACAAAAACTCGTAAACGAATTCGTATTGTGACTTGACGGGGGCCTAGCTGTCAGATTCGATGTGGCCACTTAACTGTCATAAAATCTATGAACGATATCGATTTTTATTTGATTAATAATATCATAAAACATAAGAATAGTCTTTGACGCACTTTGAGTTCTGTACGCTTTTTAAAATATATTTTCCTTTATTTATTGAAATTCTATTTCAAATTTATTTTAAGAACGGTTAACTTGTGGAGTATTATTTTGTTATGCTCTAGAGAATTCATGGTATATCAGCTAGAAATTAACTTCTTTAATTATCATAACACGAATCCATTTTAAATACAATGTTAAGAACAGATAAGAATAACAGTTAAATTGTGTAGTAGTGTTTTGTTATACTTTAAAGAATTCATGGTAAATCAGTTAATTATTCGCTTGTTTAATTATAAATTTTAAATTGGCGATTTATTAAAAACGGGCCAAATTAGGAGTACCCTTAACCGACGAGCATGTATACGTAGGTGTATGGATGTGAAGGAGGCGAGAGAGGTGTGTCAGGATCGTGCCAAATGGAAGTCCGTAGTCTCTGCCTACCCCTATGGGTGACAGGCGTGAGTGTTTATGTTTTTTTTTTGTTTAATTATCATAACTATACATGTGAACTTTGTCAACGATTTCAACCGAGCCGATAACAACGGTTGTTTTTGTTTTCGACGGTCGACAGCCGCTTTTGATGGCTTGAAATGAATAAAAACAATAAGTTGTATATGCAATAAGTTTTTTCTCTTTGGTAATGAATAAACCACCGAAACCCCTATAAAGTATAATAGTTCTTTTTTTTTTTTGAGATACAATTAGCACATTTTCAAGAACCACAAATACAACTTTGTCATTTATCCCACAAACACTGAAACACAAAATTATTTGTTGCTGGCGATAATGATAGTGATATTTTGACTCGATGTAAAATCTACGCTTGTTACTACAGATATCTTCATGGCCCCGCGAGTCCGACTCGCACTGAGCCACTTTTTTTCAACTTTTTGTTTTTATTTTAATAAATAGTTTTTTCGTTAAAGCGGAGCTTTTTTGCTTTAGATTCATTACTTATATCTATAACAATCAATCTGAGTAGGTAAAGTGTGTAAGTACGATTCGTAAATTGTAAAAATAATAATTGGAGTTATTGGAGGTAGGTATTTAGTTTTATTGATTTAGAAAATATTAATCTCACAATTAATTATAATAATTATATAATTTTATCACACAACTAACGCCCTCATTAGCAATGTAATGGTATAATAATAATTTTCAAAATTGGTCTAGTAATTTTCGAGATTAGTCAAAAAACATATACATTGAAAGTAGCGCCCTCAATAATAAAATTCATCCTATATTAGACATCTATAATTATACATAACAATCTAGTGGTGAAAGAATTTTCAAAATCGCTTGAGTACTTTACGAGTTTAGCGAAAAAAACATTTTCGTTGATAGTAGCGCCCTCTATAATAAAATGCATCCTACGTTTTAAGCACCATAGCAAAAACGATTCAGCTTAGCCACCCGCACACACAGTAAAAACATAACCATCCTTTTTCGTCTGTAGTCGGATAAACAAGTGGTTGACAACGGTTGCGTATCGGCTGCATTGGATAAATATCCATTTCAAACGGTTGCTTTACACCTATATCATAACATAATAATAATTATCGAAAAATTATATTAGCATTGTAATAATGATACCGTAAGTAATCGATCGGAAAAGGGAAATCGATTTTTTAATCATATTTGTGATTGGCAACATTTTTTATTTTATTCAGAAACTAATGTATAATCGGTTATATAATGGTTTGATGTGCATTTTGATACGTAAAAGTAATATTTTTTTGTGTGTTAATGTCTGCGCATGTGATCTAATAGAGATAACGACGAAACAAGTGTTTCGATGTTCATATAAACCACAGGTAATTTTGATCGCTTAGGCATTTTATGAGCTTGAGTTACTAAAACTAATAAATTACGTATTTACCTAATTTTATTTTTATCTTTTCGGTACTTTTAATTTGTGCAAAAATATTCCCATCTTTTTTAGGATAAACGAATACCGCGATTAATAGCCATAAATAAAGATATATTTTTTTAACAACTGCACATTGTTGGGCGTTCTATGGCCGAAAATGGGCATCCCACTTTCCACAGCTTGGCGCAGGCAGATTCGGCCACCGGAAGAATCCGGCGGGGTGGACCAATGCGTGTTCGTAGACTTCACATATTCTTAAAATTGTTTATTTTTTCTGTTTAATTTTTAAACCAAAATATATCTGGACTTTTAATATCGTTTTCCACTATGCAAGATAACTGAGCGATGAAAGAATAGAGTTTTCCGGGCGCACCGTAGTCCTGATCACCGTAATCTGGCTTCAGTTCGTTTTAATTACCGGTAAGTACTTACTTTCTTAGTAGCTACTTACATTATTTCTACTATATCCTGTTTAGATTTTTAGGGTTCCGTAGTCAACTTATAGTTTCGCCATGTTTGTCTGTCCGTCTGTCCGTCCTCGCTTAATCTCTGTGACCGTTAGCACTAGAAAGCTGAAATTTGGTACCAATATGTGTATCAATCACGCCGACAAAGTGGTAAAATAAAAATTGGAAAAAATGTTTTATTAGGGTAGCCCCCCTATATGTAAAGTGGGAAGTGATTTTTTTTATTTTAACCCTAAAGTGTGATATATTGTTGGAAAGGTATTTAAAAATGAATAGGGGTTTACTACAATCATTTTTTGATTATGTCAATAATTTCGGAAATAACCGCTCCAAAAGTAAAAAAACAATGTGTCCCCCCCCTCTAACTTTTGAACCATAAGTTTAAAAAATATGAAAAAAAATCTGGAAAGTAGAACTTTATAAGGACTTTCTAGGAAAATCATTTTGAACTTGAATGGAAACAACAGTACCCACTACCGGGAGCAGTTACAGGAGCGCGGAGCGCTGCTGGAGCGCGAACATAATGGATACCCACCTTTAAACTCATAAGTGGGAACACTTATTGTGACGGACGGGAAACTACGGAACCCTACACTGAGCGTGGCCCGACACGCTCTTGGCCGGGTTTTTTTATTATTTTATATCATTAGAGGATTTAGTTTGAGGTAGGATGGAGACTAAAGTGAATGTGATGATGTCACCTTCCATATGATTGACTCAGAAGGTGGGTTAAGGATCACAGTAATACTACATAGAACCATCCTGTTTTTTTTTCAACTAATTTTCATAAGGGTTCATGAAGATCTAGATAACAGTGATGGTATCATCTAGCTGATGGTGGACTCCGAAGTTGGTTTAGGATCTCAGTGACGATACTAGACACGAAGTATGTAGGGCTCGTAAGGTGTTTGTCATGATCTGAACTTTCTGATGGTGCGATCCGAAGGTGAATATAGGATCTGAGTGAAGGCCATGTAATTTTGTATAATATATCTCTTTGATATTAAAATTGATACTTCTTTACTTACTGTGTGTTTTGCGGAAACTTGACGTCGACGGATTGTTGCTCCTGTTTTATCGGTTATACAATGGTTTGATGTGCATTTTGATACGTAAAAGTAATATTTTTTTGTGTGTTAAATATCTGCGCATGTGATCTAATAGAGATAACGACGAAACAAGTGTTTCGATGTTCATATAAACCACAGGTAATTTTGATCGCTTAGGCATTTTATGAGCTTGAGTTACTGTCGTCATCGACTGTCCTGGGTAGGCCGTTTACTCCCGTTCTATAAGAAATAGCTGTTAAATATTTGATTTCTTGGGCTATTTATAGCATCTGTGTTTCTTAACATATAAAACAGCTGAACATATTAAAACAAAGAGTATTTTTGAAAGCTCTTACTGAAAATATTGATACATGTAATCGTTTTATTTAATTTAAACAATAATAATAAATAAGAACTATAATCTAACATTTTCATATATTTATAATTTAATTTGCTTAACAAATAGAATAAATGAACTAAACTAAATGACTTACGATTGTACTTTTATATAAAGCCGATGTATCGATATATTGACTTACTATGTATTAACTGAAGATGTACAAAACTATAATAATGATATATTTATAATTATCATCATATCGAAAATCTTATATTAAAAAAAATCAACAAAAACTAGAACGGTTTGAACTGATCAGTTGGAATGATCACTTGAACTGACCGTGTGTGTGGAACACTCTTTGGCTTAAATCCGTATAAACTGATATCAGTTCAACAGATCGCTTTAACTAACCGTGTGTGGGGACCATTATAAAATAAGTCTAAGTTATATAGCTTTTAAATCGTGTGACAGTGGATTAAAACTGAAAAAAAAACTTTATGAACAGTGCTTGTAATGAATCATTTGAATTCTTAAACCTGTAACAATATTTCAACACGTTTGAGCGTATACAAAACAGCTCATCTTAACTAACTAAATAAAAATAATTAAAAAAAAAACAACGAGGGTTTTTGCGAATATTTTTTTCTTTCTTTTCATTATCATCAATATATATATCAATTAAAAATTAAAATAGAAAATAGTGGAAGATATTAGGGTCAACAAATAAAGGATCAATAAAAATTGATTATGAGATAAACAATTCAATAATGTAAACAGATAATTAAAGGAAGACAATATATTAACTAATTGTAAAGGCATGTTCGATCTTCACTGTTCTAAAACAGAAAAAAGATACAACATAATGACCTGCGCGAAAAAGGAATTGGAAATGTAGTGATTGTTTAAGTAATGTCCCAAGCACGTCAAATAAGAAAGGGACACATACAATTAGTGCTAATGATAATTTAACGACCGTATCAACGATAAAGAAATCTCGAAGCCTGTGATACATGTGAATAATCCGAATGCTGAAGCTAAAACCGTCACTTGAAATATATACCCATCAAAGTGAAAGACGAAACTTATTGTTGGATTATTGTACTCCTGAGTCAGGAGCTTTTGATGGCCTGGACAGTATAATAATAATGCAGTTATATTAGTAGTACAGTTGTAGCACGAATGGGTCGGCTCGACCGGGGAAGGACCACGCTCTCACAGAATACCTGCGTAAAACAGTAGCTTAATGTTGCTGTGTTTTGTATGGTGAATGTAGAGAACCGGAGGCCCTTTTCACTGGAAACGAGGCTTTTCATCTTAATCCTCACGGGTGACAACGCATTTGCATTTTGATTCGTATCGAGGATATATATATATATATATATATATATATATATGTCTATGGCCCACAGCAACCACTTACCATCAGGTGGACTGTGTGCTCGTTTGTCATCCTATCCTATAAAAAAATATAAGTGTCGAGTAAAGCACACAAGTAACAAACCAATAGAATATTAGTTTAACTCGCTCTCAGTTGATGACAAAAAGGAGGACACAGTACTCTCGTCTTCTGATGTACTATGAAATACATTGAACAGAAACTTGAGACCGGATGACAAAGAAAAATTCGAAATACTTTGTAATAGGAGAACTAAATGAAATATTACAATCAGCAAATCAATAATGTGACAATGTACTCTTAGAGAACAGTGAAAATAGACATAAAATTGTAATTTTCGTGAACGAATAATTTTCCGGGCTGTTCCTTGTCTTACTTAGAAAAAGAACTGAAAAATGGACGAAAATTACTATGTCAGTGCATTAACAATGAGTCAAGCACCAAGTTCACAGATTCTGAAATGCCTTTATGACCTGTTCCTTAACAGTTAAATAATACGTAATTGTGCTTTGTGTAGGAGGGCATTATGATATGATAACATAATAAAACTGGAGTCTGAAATCTGTTTAGCTCTTAACAAAGTGAAACATACAAATATATATATATATATATATATATATATATATATATATAAAAAAAAAAAAATATATATATACCGCCAGTGGATTTTAATGAACATTTTAATGTAAAATTGTTAAATAATAGGTAAACATTATGTACTAATTTATTTCCAAAATGTAAATTTTTAGATTTTTCATAACATATTTTTTATAATAAATTTGTATATCTTAAGCGGCTTTGCAGTAAAATTAATTTAAGTATTGATAGTAATTAATATGCGCAAACTCTTCTAATACAAAATGTTACAAATCTCCTATGATCACAATTCATATTCGGCAAACTATTATATTATATTAGAAACCAATGAAACAACTAACACATGCAAAAACATTAACTATTTTCGTTCATAAATGTAACGACACTATATCAAACTAAAATTTGAATCAGGATTTCATCAAAATATACAAGGCTTGTTAAGTAAATTGGACACATTGGAAATGTGTATTAATGATTTTGCTAAAACCGTTAAGGAATTGGATGTACTATGTTTGTCAAAAATCTCTGTAAAGAGAGGTAGTGAAAATAATATACAACTAAAACAATTTCAATTAACCACATCGTACTGCAGAAAATGAGCCGTCGTAGCTCAGATGGTTAACGCTCGCTGTAAATATACCAGAACGCGAGTAACCTGGGTTCGATCCCCCCCGGCACCAAGGAAAATGTTAATTGCAATTTTAAGTTCTGATTTACCACGTGCTCGGCGGTGAAGGAAAACATCGTGAGGAAACCTTTAATTTATTTTTACAAAATTTATGATAGATTTTGTAAAAATAAATTATTTCGAAGACGTGCTAAGTTCATCAACACGCACTTGGGCAACGCGGCGGACACTTCCTTGCCCTAAAACCCTCTCAAAAATGAGGGGAGGCCTGTGCCCAGCAGTGGGACGTTATATAGGCTGTAACTTTTCTGTAGAAAAAACCTTATGCACGGTGGAGTATGTATATTATTACGGAAGTCTTGGTGGCATCACCACCAATTGCATGATCAACACGACTTCTAGCCGCAGAGCGTGTCATGAGTCTAGCATGAGAGCGTGTCTTTAGTTAGAGTTTTCCCGTCAAGAAATTCTCAGTAGTTGCCTGGAGTCAGGAAGTTGGCGGTGTCTTACCCCCGTGCCTCGAAAAGCATGTAAAGTCGTTGGTTCTGCGCCTGATCTCTCTCCGGTCATGTCGGTTTACCGTCCCATCGGATTATGAGAGTGAGGGAATAGAGAGTGCACCTGTGCTTGCGCTTACACTTGGGCAATATAATCCTGTCCTGCGCCGATGGCTAGCCTCCGTTGAGGCAGGTCGTAGTGGCCAGAGTACGGTCTGGAGGATATTAATTAGTTTTATTTTATTTATTGTACTTGCAACACATATCATATACACATTTTAGCTTTTTGCGCTCTTTCACCATATAAACTTCAAATATTCCAAATTTTACACTTTTCAGTGCTAAAATGCTTAAAAAAGTGTGAAAGGGAGACTTTCCACACTTTTTTAAGCATATTGCGAGTCCCTTAACGTATACGTTAATTTATAGATTGCGAATTAGAAATTAATATGAACATTTCTTGTATAATAATAAATAATAAGAATTACTGATAGAAGTAAGTAATAATTACGAAGAAACAATATTAATTTTAATTTTATGAAAATTACCCAAGAACAAAGTAATTAGGTAACGAGGTATTAAATATTTTACTAAATAGTATACTTTTTATTCACTCTTTACAGGGAACCCTTTTAGGTGATTACATTATTTAAATTTCAGTTAAATGTTTCAGGCCTCCGAATGAAATTCTCGAATAAATTGCCATCGCGTCCTGAATATTAAGTTTTTGTTATATTTTAGCTTCACGTTTTACTGTAGAGTGAGTGTGTACTGTTTATGGGTATAATATTTTTTTGAATAACCATTTTTTTTGCGCAATTTATATGTAGTGTAGCATGTGCTTAAGCCAATGACACCTACCATTGATTTTTAATATGCTTTTAATATTTTTATTTCTACACTAAATCATATTTAAAAAGTCATTAAATTCTACATATTATGCTTCGTATATACAATTTACTTTTGATTTAAACTTGAAACCAATGAAGTTAAATCAATCTATATTTAAATGTTTAATATCATCATTACAGCCCTTCTCAAGTCCACTGCTGAAATTCAGACTGCTCATCATAATTTATCTGCATCCATTTACTTCCTGCATACCTTACTATATCATCACCCTATATAGTGGGGACCCGCACTACACTTTGCTTATCGATACGAGGTAGCCATTCGAGAACCTTTCTTCCTAATCAGTTGTCAGCTCTTCTAGCTAGCTGCCCTGCTGCCACTTAGTAATCCGTTTAAGCTCTGTCGTTTACTTTGTTTCTGCTGCAGGTGTCCTCATTTCTGTGGCTATCACGCAAACCCCGAACATAGCCCTTGTCATAGCTAGCTGAGTACCCTTGACCTTTCTAATACGACCAGCAGTGAAGAGCCGCGTCTAAGAATCATATGTCGTCTTATATTGCTAAAACGCACTGAATATATTATATTTCATTTTCAAGTTATGATGAAAACCTGACGAAAATATGTGTTGTAATCTCCCGAACGCTGCCCAGCCGATTTGAAACCGTAGATTGACCTCTCGGTCGAAGTTAAACTTAACTAGTCGCACTATTTGTTCTAGGTAAGTATACTCGTCGATAACTTCATAGGTAGTGCTCTGAATTGGTGTGACATAGTCGTTAGTCTTTTTTTAGTTTTTTTTAGACCTTTCTTTCTTCGTGTTAATTTTAAGACCTATCCAAAGCGAGACCGTTTTGAGGTCATTGAGCATAGTGCTTAGTTCCTCCAGTGATTCTGCCATAAGAGCTATTTGTCAGATAATCAAAGGCGAGTGATGTATTCGCCATTTATATCAATACCGTATCCTTTCTAGTGAAAACGTGTCCTAATGCATCGGCGAACAGTTCGGGGTTATAACCTCGCTCTGACTGAAGTCTAAAAGAATGTATAGTCATTCTACATATATCGAAAGTCAGCAACTAGTTACATAAAGATCAAAATATTACATTAAAAAAGAATTGAATATCTGTCATAAAAAAGGTGGTAAATTGCTCCAATTACGCCTTCGAGTCCGTCTGCATTTGTAGCACTCTTGTACCTATTTCTGCCGAAAACCTTTTATTCAATATAAATGATACATAATACGCATTGAAAATCACTCTTTTGTTTTATTTACCACTGGTTTGGAAAAAAAGCCTCCCAGTAAGAACCAACAAGAAACTTTTTTTTTAAATAGCCTAAAATCATGTATGTCACAAAATAGGGTATTTTATATCATGCAAAAAATCAAAAAATATATATTTATGATAGATTTTGTAAAAAGTAAACAAGAAATATTGATTTATATTTGCAAAATTCCATTATAAATTTTATAATTCAATTTTAAGAATATTTTTTTCGCCTGTGCGTCAAATCTGCAAAAACGCTGTCCGCCATATTAGACACTGTCGTGATGTCACTGATCCCTCCTAAGGGTATTAATTAAGGGTGTTCTGTGTCACAGAGTACTAGCTAATGTGCTGCATTAGTTCGAAATTGTTCACGTTATCATTGCGATTATTGAGTTTTATTCCGAATTTTATTGAAAAGGCATCATGGAAGACTTATTCGTAAAAGCGGAAAGTACTAAATTAGCAAGGATAAATAAATTGATGGTGGCCAACTTTTTTGCATGCAATGCCATTTTTTGTTCTGCTGAGTTGAGGAATATTAAAACATCAATAGTAATAGGTACTTCTATTACCAACTTTTGTTTATATAAAAACACAATACCAGGTCAAAGTGTATTTTGATAAAACATAGTTTAGGAGCTATCATAGTTTAGTTTATCTATAATTACAATAATAAGCAATCATTAGTTATAATATCTAAGTTAACGTAATTTATTACAAAATTTGACTTGCGATATCCTTCAACTCGTGATGTTTTGTTTTTTATAAACGATGGCTAATAATAAGTCATACTTATATCAAAATGATCTTCACAGAAAAATTGTCTAGATTTTGTAAAAGTATTTCTTATATTTAAATCTGTTGGCACTTGAATCCATAACTTTCCCGGCGTTCTTGCGCTCTTATTTTTGCATTCAAGCACAACACAACTGATAACTCATCATCAGATCAGGACTGGAAGAGCGGAGTAACGGGATGGATTTCATGTAAGTGCGCTAGAATCGTTCGTGTGTTGCTTCCTTGATACCGCTATTCCCACCACCTAATTCCATTACATATTACCAACATATTATTATACTTCCAATCAATCAGGATAAGACTGTCATATTAGTTTCTTAACGTAAAATTTAGAGAGTACTATGGACAGTATATTATTATAGTGGTAGTCAAATAGTCTTCGTGTTTAAATTTCCAATTTTTATTAAATTGAAAACTTCGACTTACACAAATTAGCTATACTAGGCTGCACTAAAAGTATCGGGAATGGAATATTTCCACTGTTCCTCTCATATTAAAATCTTTTTAATTGAAAACTCCTTGGTTTTAAAAATCGAATACCATTTATTTATTTTAAAAAAAGATTCTCGGTCTTGTCACAAGGTTTTGTCAAACTTGTTTAGTCGTTGAGAAAATGGAATTGACTCGAGAAAATTCAAGAGCGATGATTTATTATGACTTTCGGAGTGGTTTAACACAAAAACAATGTGTTGACTGGATGATTTCTGCACTTGATGTTGAAGCCCCATCCAAAACCACAATTTATTGCTGGTTTGCTGAATTTCAACGTGGACGTGTCAAGCTCAGTGATGATCCCCGTCAAGGTCGTCCAAAAACTGCAGTCACCCAAGAAAACGTTGATGCTGTGCGTAAGCTGATTGAGGAAGATCGACATGTGACATACCGCGAAATTCAGGCAACTTTAGAAATTGGCATGAGTCAAATACAAATAATCTTGCATGAACAATAAGGTGTAAAAAAGTTGTTTTTCCGATGGATACCGCATTCGCTCCGTGAAGAGCAAAAAGCGGCTCGCGTTACTTGGTGCGTCAGAACTCTCGAAAGATTCCACGTAGGATCCTCAAATGCTGTATACGACATCGCATCAGGTGACGAATCCTGGATATAACCCGAAACAAAAAACAAGTCACAAGTTTGGGTGTTCTAAAATGAGTTAAAGCCAACAAAAATTGTTCGTTCACGGAGTGTTGCAAAAAAAATGGTGGCCACGTTTGTCTCCAAAACCGGCCATATTACGACTATTCCTTTTGAGAGACAAAGAACGGTTAATGCAGAATGGTATGCTAGCATTTGTTTGCCACAGGTCGTTTCTGAACTCCGTAAAGAGAACTGCAACCGCCGCATCATCCTCCATGCCGACAATGCGAGTTCTCACACCGCACACAGAACAAAAAGAGTTTTTAGAGCAAGAAAACATAGCATTATTAGACCATCCGCCATAAAGCCCCGACCTAAGCCCTAATGATTTCTATACTTTCCCTAAAATAAAGAATAAATTGCGTGGACAGAGATTTTCATCATCTGAAGAAGCTGTGGACGCCTACAAAACGGCCATTTTGGAGACCCCAACTTCCTAATGGAATGGTTGCCTCAATGATTGGTTCAATCGTATGGAAAAATGTGTCAAATTTCGCGGGGAATACTTCGAAAAGCAATAAATACATTTTACAAATAGTAATGTTGTGTCACTTCCTTGATTCCCGGAATTTTCAGTGCCGCATCATAGTACTCAATATGAGTGCTCAGGCTCTTATACCTCTATTCCCATTCATTCCAACCACACAGAACTCACTTAGAAAGGCAGAATGCCCGAATATCAGCACTGTACCAAACCCGACTACGATTCATATTAAAAATTACACCAAACATTGATTAAAAGTACTTTTACGGATTTTATCGCCTTTTATTTATATTAATTTTAATACCCGACGTTTTGGGTGCTTTCCAGCACCCATGGTCACGGGGGACTGAGGTGACTGACGTCCCGATATTAAAGTTAACCCGGAGTACCTTCAGCTTTTTAATTATTGTTTTTGGTCCAATCTACGCAGAATGAACTAACTGTATTTTGAAGTCTTGCAGTGGTATGCTTGGGTTTAGTTTTAATTTTATTAATTATAGGATCCCAAGCAAGTGGTAGTACCCAGCCTCCTTCTCTATTGAAATTAGGATGTTTTTTAATTTTATAGCCTCACGTCCTTGGTAGGAATCGATGTTCTTTCGCGAGGATTTTTGGTCTATCAAATCTGATGTAATGGTTGGGGCCATTTAGAATATGATCGCAAACTGCAGACTTCCCGGAACGTTGATGCTGCACGTCAGCTATGTGTTCTTTTACGCGGGTTCTAATTGATCTTTTTGTTTGTCCTATATAAGAGAGTCCACATTCACAATCAAGCTTGTACACTCCTGCATCTTGTAGAGGAATATGACACTTGACTGATGGTAGGAACTGACTAGTCTTCTTCGGCGGCTTGTAGAATGTTCTAATAGAAGCTCGCTTCAAGACGTAGCCAATTTTTTCTGTGACACCTCTGACATATGGTAGTATAGCAGGCACACGCTCGACTGTGGCCGGCTTCACTCGGTCACTGTGACGGAGGCGCGGGACCCGAAGCTTGTTGTCGTGCAGAACCTGCTTGACGTGCTGAAGCTCGGCGGCCAGGTGTTTGCTGTCACAGATCCCTCGTGCTCTCTGAAACAAAGATTTGCCCACGGTAGCTAATTGTGAAGGATGATGGTGAGATTCACCATTTAAGTATCGGTTTGTATGGGTCTTTTTTCTATACACAGTATGGTGTATAGAAAAAATCAAATATCCGAAATCCTAACAACACCTATGGTGATGACTAACACATCTAGGAAAGCTAAGGAATTATTTGCCTCTAACTCCATAGTAAATTAAATTTTAGGGTTTATGGAATTAAGATGTTCTAAAAAATGCAGTTACTTTGTCTGATGGTAAAATTGTGAAAGTATCGTCTACGTACCGCTTGTAGAACCTTGAAGTAACAGGTGCAGTAAGGAGGGCTTTCTCCTCAAAGTCTTCCATGAATATATCGGCGACAATGGAAGATACAGGTGAGCCCATCGCAACACCATCTACTTTCTTGTAAAACTCTTCCTTTCACAATAGATAGCGAGATGTAAGACAATGTCTTAGTAGCACTGCATATTCTGGTGGCATGTTATTTTCATCTAGTTTCCTAGTTATAATTGAGATGCAGTCTTCAATAGGTAGGGATGTAAATAGAGACTGAACATTAAAACTGACCATGATTTCATTGTCAGCAAGACGTAGGTCTTTTATCTCACTGACAAAATGGTATGAATCCTTAGTATGTGCTCTTGTGTGTTGTCCTCTGAGTGGTGATAATATTTTGGCTAAGTGTTGAGCCAATCTGTACGTTGGCGAATCGATTGGACTCACTATTGGACGTAATGGAGCTTTAGGTTTGTGTATTTTTGGTAACCCATACAACTTGGGAGGTTTTGCACACGAAGGTATTATCGAATTGACGTCTAGATTCAATTTCTCGGAGTATTTCTTAATTAGATCGCTAGTTGTTTTAAGCGTATTAGTTGTAGGGTCTGTTTTGACCTTACGGTATATACTTTTATCCGACAAAAGTTGTAGTATTTTAAAATTGTAATCCGACGTATCCATTACAACTGTAGCATTTCCTTTTTTTGCGCGGAGAATCGTAAGCTCTGGTCTGTTACGTAAGGTTTTTAACGCGTTAAATTCATTTTTGGGAAGATTTAATTTCGGCGCTGTACTTCGACGTAACATAGACGAAATGTCTTGGCGTATGGCCTCTAAATCTTCATTACCAATATTATTTTTATACAAACAGTCCTCAACACTACAGATAATGTCTTCATACGGGATTCTTCGCGGTGTAATTGCGTAATTAAAACCTCTTCCTAAAACTTTTAATGTGGCGTCGTCCAGAGTTTGTTTTGACAGGTTATAGACCACGCCTTGTTTACTATTCGTGTCTGTGGTCGTTTCATTCTTACGTTGACATTGATGTTGGACATTTGATTTAGTTGTTAATTTTTGGTATTTATCAATATGTTTATTTTTGCATTTATTGTATTTAGTTGGTTCGCGTTTATCTAAAGTTTCCATGCAATTCTTATAATCAAATGTCAATAAAACTGTCTTTAATTCCCTGAACGAATTGTCTATGGTTTTGTTTATGAAACATAGATCGGTACGTTTTTGCTGAATCACCGTCATTAATAATTTTTTACTCGCCTGATTTAAACCGCCCAAGTTGTATGGGTTACCAAAAATACACAAAACTAAAGCTCCATTACGTCCAATAGTGAGTCAAATCGATTCGCCAACGTACAGATTGGCTCAACACTTAGCCAAAATATTATCACCACTCAGAGGACAGACAAGAGCACATACTAAGGGTTCATACCATTTTTTCAGTGAGATAAAAGACCTACGTCTTGCTGACAATGAATCCATGGTCAGTTTTGATGTTCAGTCTCTATTTACATGCCTACCTGTTGAAGACTGCATATCAATTATAACTAGGAAACTAGATGAAAATAACATGTCACCAGAATATGCAGTGCTACTAAGACATTGCCTTACATCTGGCTATCTATTGTGGAAGGAAGAGTTTTACAAGAAAGTAGATGGTGTTGCGATGGGCTCACCTGTATCTCCCATTGTCGCCGATATATTCATCGAAGACTTTGAGGAGAAAGCCCTCGTTACTGCACCTGTTACCCCAAGGTTCTACAAGCGGTACGTAGACGATACTTTCACAATTTTACCATCAGACAAAGTAACTGCATTTTTAGAACATCTTAATTCCATAAACCCTAAAATTCAATTTACTATGGAGTTAGAGGCAAATAATTCCTTAGCTTTCCTAGATGTGTTAGTCATCCGAAATCCTAACAACACCATAGGTCATACTGTGTATAGAAAAAAGACCCATACAAACCGTTACTTAAATGGTGAATCTCACCATCATCCTTCACAGTTAGCTACCGTGGGCAAATCTTTGTTTCAGAGAGCACGAGGGATCTGTGACAGCAAATACCTGGCCGCCGAGCTTCAGCACGTCAAGCAGGTTCTGCACGACAACAAGCTTCGGGTCCCGCGCCTCCGTCACAGTGACCGAGTGAAGCCGGCCACAGTCGAGCGTGTGCCTGCTATACTACCATATACCAGAGGTGTCACAGACAAGATTGGCTACATCTTGAGGCGAGCTTCTATTAGAACATTCTACAAGCCGCCGAAGAAGATTAGTCAGTTCTTACCATCCGTCAAGTGTCATATTCCTCTACAAGATGCAGGAGTGTACAAGCTTGATTGTGATTGCGGTCTCTCATATATAGGGCAAACAAAGACATCAGTTAGAACCCGCGTAAAAGAAAACATAGCTGACGTGAAGCATCAACGTTCCGGGAAGTCTGCAGTTTGCGATCATATTCTAGATGGCCCCAACCATTACATCAGATTTGATAGACCACAAATCCTTGCGAAAGAACATCGATTCCTACCAAGGAAGTGAGGCTATTGAAATTAAAAAACATCCTAATTTCAATAGAGAAGGAGGCTGGGTACTACCACCTGCTTGGGATCCTATAATTAATAAAATTAAAACTAAACCCAAGCATACCACTGCAAGACTTCAAAATACAATTAGTTCATTCTGCGTAGATCGGACCAAAAACAATAATTAAAAAGCTGAAGGTACTCCGGTTTAACTTTGACATCGGGACGTCAGTCACCTCAGTCCCCACGCCATGGGTGCTGGAAAGCACCCGAAACGTCAGGTATTAAAATTAATGTAAATAAAAGGCGATAAAATCCGTAAAAGTAGTTTTAATCAATGTATAGTGTTCGCGTAAATATAAGAAATCATTAATTACACCAAAGTAAACCCGAGAAAATCCTTCAAATATTATATGAGTGGGAACCTCCGAAGACGACTCGGTGACATTTTCTGTACTGCACTAGTCATCCCGTTGAGGGTGGAGTTACATATGCCTAATAAGCCATCACGAAGACATCGGCGACATTTTCACTGAATGTGCTCCAATAGTCGCCGCGCTGAAGGTGGAGGAGTTGTTACATATGCCTACCGAGACCTTGCAAGCAAGCAGGAAGTCACCTACAATATAGCATTGCAGGGTAAGCAAATAACAGCGTGTGAGTTAAAAATAATCAACACAGTGCCATCAGGAAGTCACCTACCGCTTGCTTAGCAAA
This sequence comes from Parnassius apollo, assembly GCA_907164705.1. NCBI lineage: Eukaryota > Metazoa > Arthropoda > Insecta > Lepidoptera > Papilionidae > Parnassius > Parnassius apollo. The sequence goes on from CAJQZP010000935.1 coordinate 5,237,428, forward strand.
ACTCAGCATGTTTCAACATAGTATATAAACCTAGGTTTAATTGTTAAGACAGCCCAGTAGTAGTTAAGTTAGTTTGTAAGTTAATTAGTCTAGAATTTCTGTGTACTGACATTGTCACAGAAGTTAAGTTAACTTGTAAGTTAGAAATAGAGTAATATAGGAATAAGTCTTCGTTTCCTTCCTCTTAAACCCCCCCCCCCCCCTAAGCTGCCGCAAACGTAACTTGCAACACACATAATTATATGTAAAGATCAATAAGTTAAGTTAAGATTCCGTCTATATACTCTCATTTCTGAGAGAGTTATGGAGCGATTAGACTTTGAATGTCTATGTATATATATACTTATAATTCTACTCTACTCTATAATTAGATTTTTTCACATTATTTACTTTATCGTCGAGCACATGATAAATCAGCTCTTTCACCAAACTGGAAAAAATCGCTTTTAGCATTTTTACCATGGAATTTAGAAAATATAGAAAGGTGAATGTACATATTGACACATATTCTATTAGCTTACTTAACAATAATTCTAACAACATATTATTTTATAGAGTTTCCATTCATAATTATTAAGATATTACCATTTTAATAACACGCGCCACGTAGGCAATAAATCACTCGTTTTGGGTTGGACATTGTGCGCCAAAGCGACCATTTGGGCCGGGACAGTTGAGAGGATAATTATATTTTTTTTCCCTATCAGAGATTTGACTCTCAATGCATAATTAACAATGTTTACAATACAATACAAACATTTTATATTTTCATTTGTTTCTTAATATTATGTATGTACAAGTGATTTATTTTATTATACACTAACACACCATAGCCAAACGATAGTTACCACGATACCGAGCTTAAGTTAGATCAAGCTTTCATGGGCGTTGCTAGGTCCAGTATCTAGGTCCATCACCAGTACATCAATAAAGCTGATCTGATGATGGACCTGGATGCTGGACCTACAGTATTATCATAGGGTATCATATTACTGCTTTTTTTCGAAGTTAATTTAGCATGCCATATATCAACTTAATCAGATATTAGTAAGAACTTCACACATAGATTAAAGCTTTTGAAATTAAACGCGATAAAATCCGTAAAAGTAGTTTTAATTAATTAAAAGTTTTTAAGAAATAACGAAACTTTATATATAATATTTCTTAGTAACATTTATGAGATAAAAGATAAATTCAATAAGCAATATTCATCCATACAGTGACTCCCTGCCTTGTGATCAAATAAAGTGGTAAAGTTTGGGACGCGGCGCCCCATACGGCATAATTATTTGCCAGCTATACAATAAGGGTTAGATCGCGGACATTAATTAGACCCAACAAGCCACGTGTAATTGCATTGTGTTGTACTAGTCGCCTGTTATAATTTTGTGCTAATTAAAATAAAATATGTTCCTTATTGTCTTACAATTGCGATACTCCAAACTATAACTCGCATCCCGTTGGGAGTCGATTAACAGAAAGATTATCTGACCTGCAAAGATGACGAAATAATAATATCATATATGTTAGACTTAAAAACATATATCGGCGACGAGGAGCAAAGTGAATGGTGCAAGCAGTCAGGTAATGTGAATGCCTCGCTAGTCCAGCTTTCACTTGCACTTTTGAAATTGCAATTTCGAACTGATTATAGTCCGACCCGGGACTGTAATCAGTTATTAGGATTTTCTGTTACACAATTCTCAATAGCGGCCTGGAACCAGGATGTTGGTGGTGTTTCACCTCCGTGCCTCGAAAGCACGTAAAGTCATTGTTCCTGTAGTGTTCAATTGCTATCCAATCGGAATATAAGAATAGAGTAATAAATAAGTAGAGTGTACTTGTGCTAGTCTCCGCTGAGACTAGCCGCCGTGACCGAAATTTGGTCTGAGGAACATTTCTATTAATGCAATCGCCAATACGCCAATCAGAAAACTCCTTTCCATGACAGAAGAGACTCATGCTCAACTGCGGACTTTTAAGTTCTGAAGAGGAAAATATATAAAAATAATTTCTATGAAGTTGATTTATTTTTACTATGAATATAAAATTTCGCTGTCTATCTTTTTTCATAAATAATCCGTACCATGTATTAGCAAGCGAGATTTTTCGCTTGAATACTTTTCTATTTTCTTGCTCATAGAAGCGTTGTTTTCGGATTCTGTCTTCGCATTTTAGTTATTCAGAGTTCTGTAAAAATAAAAATATTTTGTTGATAATATATGGGTTAAAATCATAAGTTAGTATTCGGTATTTGTTAAACATTTTAAATAATCAAGAGTTCAAATAACATTTTGTTTTGAAACACCGCAAGACTTCTTTTTGCAATCATTTACCACTTAATTTACGACTTAGGGACCTTCAAGAAACTAGCTTACTCCTTTTTAAATGGCCGGCAAGGCATCTGCATTCCCCTGGTGTTGCAGACGTTCATGGGTGTGAATCGACACTTACCATCAAGTGAGACGCATGCTCGTTTGACACTTCTTCTATATAAGAAAATTCTACAAGTTTGACGGCTATTCGTGTTATACTTTCTCGTATAAATATCTAGTGGTCCCCAATGATGCTATAGTAGTTTACTTATGCTACCAGGGTAGGTTCAAAGCATCAGGCATTCTTTCAGTATAATGGGACGTGGTTCTGGATGGAATTTTGCAATTCATATTTTTTCACGGATAAGATTCTATGTAGTCAAGTATTTTTTTTAGCTAAGAAACACTGTTATCGTTCTTGGCTTTCTATACAAAGTAATCAATCTTCAAAACGTAAAGTTTGAATAATGATTTCTTATAACTACGCGAATACTACACATCATGAAATAAAATTAATTTTACGAATTCTATCGCGTTAAATTTTAACTATTTAATTCCCGATGTATAGGGCACTTGTCAGCGACCATGGTCACACCCCTGTGACCATGGTGAAAAATAACACAGAAAACACCTCAGTCCCCCGACTGAGGTGTTTCACGTTCCGATGATATAGTTTACGAATGCTACTTTCAGTTTTTAAATATAAAACAAAAATAATTATTTTTGGTCCGATCTACGCAGCATCAGATCCAAAAAACTTTTTTTTTATCCTTTTATTAAGACGAAGCCAAGGAATGTCGCTAGTTATAAACATTATATATAATGTAACTATATCTTTCGTAACTAAGTAATCAAGAAATTAAAATTAAAAACAAGTTCATTTTAAACTATGTTTGAAATTTAAGTATCAAAAAGGCATTTAATAAACATTTAATTCAATAAACAATAAGATAAAAATAATTGCGTGAATGCAAATTGAATGTCCCACGAACAAAACATGATGCGATGATAAATTGTTCTTTCAACGTAAGCACTATGCAGTAATAAATAGGTTTATAGTACGTTTTGTCATGCTGAATACGTAATTCGTTAATATAAAAAAAAACCTGTGTCGAAAAAAAAAGAAAATAATGAAACTATGGGGCTACTACGAGGGTATATATTTTTGTTTCAACATATATATATATATATATATATATGTATGAAACTAAAAATATATATACCGTCGCTTTCAATTATGTGTCTCGCAGTACTGGGTTTCCATAGACGTAGTTTCTTTCGAATCATAACCAAAAAATAATAAAGGTTATATTTATTTCGGTATTGCTACGTTATGTATGCACTTCGTAATCCTGTCACGGGCTGTCACGTTCAACAATACATCATGAATGGGTTGGTTAGGAAGCATAACACCTTTTTGTTGTGGAACGGTAAAATCATATATGTGATACTGACGTGGTAATAAAAATACTTAACTTGCACTTCTTGTCACTAATACATACTTATTTTGGTCGACATATATATTTAACGTTAAAATGAATTCGGGTAAGTTTTCAATAAAATAAGTACATATATATAAAAAATACCATGTCGATTTCCTCAAATCAAAGGAAACGATTGATCTCAAATTCAATATAAGCCGTACCTTCGCTATCTATCATTCAAACGCCCAATGAACAGGAATATGGAGAGATAGACCTCGTATTTTATGTCTGTCAGATCAATGAAAACAGTCAAATAATATATATAAACATTCCAAGGGAAATGTATCTAAGCTTTAGAGTACATGACCGTCACAGTATATCAAAGTCCACTGCTAAACATAGGCTTCCCCGTAAGATTGCCTAATAGAGAGTATATTTGAATAGTTGCCATGCTTGACTGGCGGGTCAGCAACCGCTGTTTTTGATACTGAAATTGTTATAAGGACGACGCTGCTGCCCATTTCTTGGTTTGTTTCCATATTCCGCCTCTTACGGCACCCACGAGACGATATGGGTAATGGATATTTTTACACCGCCACTACACGGGAAAGGGTATATTACTGGTCTTTTATTTTAAAAAATCCTTATTGCCATCATCACAAACTGATTTTCTCGCTTCGTTTACCTTTACTGCCATCATGATTACAGCCCTTCACAAGTCCACTGCTGAACATATGCCTACGCCAAGGTATGCCACAAAGCACGGTCCTGAGCCACCTGCATCTATCGACTTCCTGCATGTCTTACCAGGTCATCACTCCATCTAGTGGGGGGTCGTCCTACACTTCGACTACCGGTACGAGGCTGCCACTCTAGAACCTTTTTCCCCCCACAGTTGTTGGTTCTTCGAGCTATATGGCCGGCCCATTGCCACTTCAGCTTACTAATCCGTTGGGCTATGTCGGTCACTCTGGTTCTACTGCGGATTTCCTCATTTCTAAGTTTATCACGCAGAGAAACTTCGAGCATAGCCCTCTCCATAGCTCGCTGAGTGACATTGAGCGTCCTCATACGGCCAGCAGTGAAGGACCACGTCTCGGTTCCGTAGGTCATCACTGGCAACACTCACTGATTGTGCAACTTAGTTTTCAAGTTTTGAGGTATGCCTCAAAACCTAAAAACTATGTTGTACCTGTAATAACCTGTCACTGCCATGCACGGAGTAAATTGGCACTTAAAACAGCAATTAAAATACAAGAAGGTTAATATTTTGATTATTTTATCCGTTTATAAATCTGAGAAACGTTAACTACTTAAACTATGATTTTATTTAGAAGCTTTATTCTGAGTTGGTTTCGAAATCATTGAGAATCAAACCATCTCAAGTTTCATAAAAGTATGAACAAAACCCTAAACATTATTACTCTAAAAATTATAAATTATTCTTAATTTTTTTGTAGCCTTGAGTAGATTTAAGACCGAATTTTGTTATTAGTTCGAAAATATTTACATTAAATCAATTTCCTTTTATATCCATTAATTTATAATAATAAAACAATTTCCTTTGTTCTCATCAAAACTGACTACCTATACTAAATACTGATAACAGATTTGCTTTTTGTAAGTTCACCTATCTTTACTATGGCTCACTCTTAGCACCGCCTTCCGAAGCCGATTGTATGAAAATCATTTTATTTTTAATTCTAAAAAGTCGCATTTGGCTTTTATTATAAGTTATTTTTTTTGAAACATCACTCACTTCTTTCACATCCATTCGCATGATGGTGCTGATGATGAGGTGTCAAATAGAAATCTGTAGTCTCCACCTACCCCTCTGGGTAACTGACGTAAGAATTTAGATTATATTTATGGTACCTTTATTCTAGTTATTTCAGTTCTTTAATTTAATTCCTATTGATAATGGTAATTGATAATTGGCATTTCAAAGTAGCCGACATAGCTCAACGGTTAAGCAAACTAAAATTGCACTGGATCACTCATAAACATAACTTGTAGAATCGACAACCGATGGGGAAGAAAGGTTCTCGAGTTAAAGTCTCGTACCGGTAAACGAAGTGAAAGGCGGCCCTCTAATAGACCTGAGGCGAGAAAAGGAGACATTTTTAGTGATAGCATTTACCATTCCATCTCAGTCTCAGTCATTAACACAGCCCTTAAAAAATTGAAATCAGCCAAATCAGAACAACACCTCAGCATCGTAATATCTCTAGATATCAAATCAGCCTTCGACAACGCTTTGTGGCCAGCACTCGTCCACCGGTTGCGGTACATCCAACGCCCTAATAGCATCTTTGGACTCATTCAGGATTATGTCGGCGTTCGGGAGGTCATCCTCGAATATGCGGGGAGGCGAGTCACCAAGACGATGTCTAAGGCCTGCATACCTGTCTAAGGTTCCACGTGTGGTCCTGTTCTCTGTAATATCATACTGGACGAACTGCTCGACGTGAGGCTTCCACCGGGCTGTCACATACAGGCCTTTGCGGTTGATGTCTTGCTGGTTGTCACGGGTGTCACACTACATGCGGAGCCCATCCTGACAACATCAGCACCATTTACCAGCGAGTGATGGTGCCAACGATCACTCACCTACGATGCTGGAATTTGGGAACACGTTGCTCAGAAAAGATGCGTCAGCAGGGCACTCCGGAGCAAGCAGCGCGGGTTTGCCATCAGGGCTATTAGGTAATTCCGCACGATATCTACATCCGCGGCCCTCGCGTTAGCCCAGTTTGTGCCTCTGGATCTGAAAGTGCGGGAAGTTTGCTCTGTGGAAAGGGCTCGGCTTCTGGGTACCTCTGACTACATCTCCAGCGACATCCCACTAGAAAAACCAACTCTCGTCTCTGAACTCCTTTAGTAAGTTATTGTGTCGAAACACATAAGCAAGCTTAAAAATATAAATATTTCTCTTCTCCTTTGTACTTTAAAGGATATAAAGAAGATAAATGATCACATATTTCTTTTATGACGCTTATTGAAACATACATTGGAAGTATAAATAATAAAACATTATTTAAAAATGTAACGACTTCTAAAAAAAGTATGACGAAAAGTGTTTTAAAGTTAACCGGAGACATTGTTGACAAAATTCACTTATTATTCATTGAGTCAAATGTCTACGTAACTGTTGAAAAGCTGCCAAAAGGACACAACATTAATAAGTTGACTTATAGTCTACCAAATCTAAGAAATACATTTTGATAGCTGTCAAACTTATTGCACCAAGCATGCCAACCAAAAAATCGGGATGTAGAATATTCGATTCTTAAAAATCGATATCGATCATTTACAGTTTGGTTTGAATAATACCAGAATAAATTAAACACGGACAATTTATAACACAAGATTTATCAGTTTCTTCATATTTGTTGTTACTGCTTATTTCTTGAGGCACAGTTATAAAAATTTAAGTTTGAAACTAGATTAAAAATAAATTTATTCAATCACTTTCAGTACAACTAGTAGGCATCTCGTTGTTTATTAATTATTATTTGATTTTCAATAATGCAGTCAAAATTAAAGTGTCTTTCAAAGTCATCCATAGTAATTTTTTGTTTTTTCTGCCACTTTTGCCCAGTCATCCTTTGTGACAAGGGCACATGCTTCAACGATTTTTTTATAGCATTGGGTGACAAACGAGCACACAGTCCACCTAATTGTAAGTGGATATTATGGCCCGTAGACATACACATTTATCCTCAATTAAGAATCGAAATGCAAATGCGTTGTCACCCCTGAGGACTAAGATGGAATGCGTCGATTCCAGTAAAAAGGGTCTCCGGTTCTTCACACTCACCATATGAAACACATCAGCATTACGCTGCTATTTTTTATTCTGTGAGAGCGTGGTCCCGCCCTGGTTGAGCCAACCCATTCGTGCTACAACTATAATATAGATGTAGCGTGGCTCTACCACGTACAAAAAGTTATTATAGAAGAAACAGTCCAAAAAGTTAAAGTCGAGTCACAAAATAAGAAGACAAACACAAAATTACAAAATTACGCACAGTAAGCTCTCGAAACAGAAACTTTTTTATTCAATATAGATTATGAATAATACTTATTGAAAGTCAATTTTTTCATTTACCACTGGTTCGCAAAAAAACCTCTGTCCTGAGAAGAACCAGCAAGAAACCCAACGGGACTAGTTTAAAAAAAAGAGCTTACAATCATGCGTGTTACAATTAACAACACAAAACAAATTAGAAATAGCTTGGTAGCGATCACCCTTCCAGGGGTTGTTATCACCCATAAATTCCTCAATATTAAAATAACCCTTTTTATACAAACTTCGTTTAATAAATTTTTTTAACTTTGTGTACTTACGTCAAATTTTGTATATTTTCTGGCATTTTGTTATAAAGGCGTATACATCGCCTCAAAAATGAATTACTGATTCTGTGGAGTCGAGTAACTGGTATCGAAATGGCGTGATATTGAAATTATGTACCTAGTGGTTATTTTAGCACGGCTTTGTATATGAGTTTTTTTCCTACAAAAATTTACTTTGACAAAGTGAAAAAAAAAACTTGGTTTATTCATGATTCATGTAATTTAAGGAAATTTGTAAATTAAAACTGAATTAAACAAATAATACATTAAAGAAATTAATGATTCGATTATTAGAATATTTTTACCGATTATTTGAATATTTTTCCGATTATTCGCATAACAATGAATTTTAATCATCCAAACACTACGGTAATTTACATAGCGACATGTCATTGAAACGACGTCAAGTAAAAAAAGGTAATACTGGTTATTTTTTAATATTTTGCTTTGTTTGAAAAATTCAAATTTAAATAAGTGATAAAAAAACTATAGGTACACGTTATAATGAAATACGGATAACTTCATAATTCTTCGGATTTACGTAAAAGGTTATTTTAAATCGTGTGTGTACGCTGGTGCAAAGTTATTGCGAAATGATTAATGTGAAACGTCAAAAGGTATTTCTTAGATTTGGTTGACTATAAAAGCTAACAAGAGATATTTTTAGAATATTACTCTGTGACAAATTTGGGATAACCGGAAATCATGACACCCCTTTTATTTAACGAGGAAATGGAGTTAATAATTTATGTTCTAAATAATAATAAATGTTAACAAAAATATGTCGTATATATAAATAGTGTTACGAGCTTAGGGTTCGTGGCACTAAAAACTGCCGATTGAATTACTAAAATTGACACTTTAATTACCGAACACCAATTAAAACTTAAAACACACTAATAATTAATCACACTTAACACTTTAATTCACTTTATTTCGCTCCAAACTCCGCTTGTATCGCCAATTCAATACTGCCCCGGTCGCGGTCCTTAACGCCTTTATATAGCCTTTTCTACTGAAAACACCTAGAGTAAAATGTCAAAAGAACTTTTGACATTTTACTCAAACATTCTAGGAAGGAATTTTCTAGAAAGCTCTCCTAGTTCTGCTACTCCGTACGAGATGGCGCTAGTGAATTTTCAAGAAAGATCTTGACGCTTCTATTTCTGCTACTTGATACTAGATGGCACTAATAATCACCCGCCATGTACCAGGCATAAATATTATTGCGCGCAACAATAAATATGTCAACTTTGATGTGATGTTTGAGCACAAACTTCTTTTAGATTTAGGGTATGAAATAAATTAATTGGAAGTTTTTAGAATACATCAACAGGACCCAGATCAAGATAATTAGTAGGCTCAACATCAGTTGCAAACATTCAGTATCGCCTCTTACTCTATAAAGAACTTTTGCATCTACTAATTGCCTACGCTTTGATAACCATGTTATATCTCCCAAAGAGGAAAACGATGTCGACAAGTTTGACATAGTTATAAGGCAGGCGTACTGAAGCGACTGGGAAAACTGACACGCAGAGATTATTTCTGCAAGACGGTGCGTGCATAAGTTTACATTAAATTATGTTTCGATGCATATATTTCCTGATGGATATATGCTTCTCTGAACTCTTCAATTTATACTTGGTACCAGTTTTATGTCCTTAATTTAATATAATATTATCTTATTCAGCTCTGATATTTTTGTGTAAAATAAAATTATAGAGCCGGAGATTTTTCTGATAAGTTTATTATTAACAGTCCATTAATATGAACTTTTACGTTTTTTCACATGGGATGATGGATTTACTAAGATCATTACCACAAAGCAAAATCTGATATAATTCTTATTCTTTCTTTATTATTAACTGAGGAACTTGTACCTAGTTTCGTGCTTGATGCATTTATTACATTGGTGACCCCCTATTTAAGTTCTGATGCAATTGTGCAATTTAACGAATCTCGCATATTATCGTATTTAATATTTTGAAATGTTTTAATTCATACATTTAGTTTAAGTTATGAAACTAAAGAATTATATTTTTGTAAGCAGGGTGCTATCAATGTGATTGTAACAAAGTTAGAGGTAGCGTGACGAAAAACCTTGTATATACATTTGAAATACTGTTTGCTTGGATGTTTGGGCCTTCATTAACGGTTAATGAAATTAATTTGATGTAAAATAGTATCGTAGTACAAAACATATAGTACTTTTTATAAATGAAATAAGTAATATGTATAATCTATAGTCGGCGTAAATACTTTCAGGTAGTAAAATTTGTACATAAATGCAGATCTAGCACTTAAAGAGAACTACATCTAAAAAAAACTTTGAGTTTGTGTGTGTGTGGCTCCCTATTAATATTAGAATTTTAATTGTAAATCGGAAGATATCTCAATATTTTGAAGAGGTACATAAATAATTAAGCCATTTTTAACTTCCAGTCGAAAGTTATTGTAATGGGTCCGAATTTGCAAATTGGAAATTTTTACATATCTCCACGTTTCAAGGTCTTTAGAGTCGAACAGTATGGTTTTTAAGAGGATGTCCGTGTGTACACATATTACGTATGTATTTATGTATGTTCGGATTAAATTTTTGCCTCGTGTATTTCGAGAACAAAGAGTGTTATTGACATGGGACCAATTTCATGTAACGCATAATTATGTAACTTAGACCTCATTAAATTTTGTACAAAATCGGTCAAGTCGTTTTTTGTGCTGAATGAAAAATTCTATCAAATATTAAAATGATATTTTTTAATTTTTCCACTGGGAAGTTAGTCGTTTGGACACTTTCGGGTCGCACCTAGATCACTTTTCTTTAAAAGCTATGAACGTTCTAGAGTGTGTGCAAGCAGCTACATGATTTAATCCCTCCCATCAATTCACCCTCACCACCCATCAAACACATCTAACGTAAAACGTAAAAAATTGCCGCGACAACAACGCCGCCTGGAAGCTAGTTTTTAAACTGCTACTTGAACTATACATAACTATAGATATTATAATATACACACACACACACACACAAAAAATTTATGGAGGGGGATCGACCCTCCAAAAAAAAAAAAAAAAAAAATAAATAAAAAAAAAAATATAATATTCAAAAATAAATTTGTGTGTGTGTGTGTTTGTGTGGTTATTTTTTCTCTCTCACCCTATGTGTCGAAACACAAGTTTTTCTGTGTCTTCGTAAGAAAGGGTTAATGAACTGACGTCTAGCGAATGCAGTTTTAACACAAAATGAATTAAGTACAATGTCTTTTCTTCTTTTGTTCAAAATATTTGGGTCGAAAATCAAACCTTTATGCTTTTTTAATATTGTGTGCAAAATATATAATTTTCTTATACTTAGTATATCAGTTTTTAAATACAGGCTTTTAGTTGGGAATTTATAAGGCAAAAAGTACATTGTCTTTACTAAGGCACGTTGAGCTCTTTCTAATTGCAACAATATTGTTTTTATTGTTCCACCCCATATCGGAAGGCAGTAAGTTATTAAAGATTGAGCTAATGCTACATAAATTTTGCTAATGAGCGTATCTGAAGTAATACGAGTATGTCTAAGCGTTTTAAAAATCCAGGCTAATTTTCTAAATCTACATGTTATTACATCGATATGTTCATGCCAAGTTAAACGTTCGTCTATAATGATTCCCAAGTACTTGGTTGAAGAAACTTTCGTAATGACAGAACAGTTACAATTTTGAACTTCGTCAATATTGCAAGTGTGAATCTTGGCGTTAAAGTTATTTCCTGGTTAAGCTCGGTTTTTAATAGTAAAAAAAATAATTAGTTTTAAGTGCATTAAACGTTAGAAAATTAGATTGAAGCCAGCTTGCAATTATAGTAAGGCCAGATTCTGTATTTTTACGAATCTCATCCCATGATGCTCCAGTAAAAACTACAGCTGTGTCATCGGCATATGTGAACACACGGGCACCATTAATTTTTAGATTACAAAGATCATTGATATAAATTAGAAACAATGTTGGGTCTAAAATACTACCTTGTGGTACGCCGTAGGTGGTGATTGTGTCCTCACTAATAAACTGTCCTATTTTAACTTTTTTGTGTACGGTTAAATAAGTAATTCTTAAACAATGTCAAGGTTGTGTCTCTGATGCCGATGTTTTCTAATTTTTGTAAAAGGATGGGGACAGAGATAGCATCAAAGGCCTTTTTAAGGTCTAGAAAAACTGGGGTTCATTGTAGAAGCGTGCTCGTCGCAACCCCTGCCAGCCCTTTTCAGGGCTGCAATTCTACACAGCTGCAAACCCATGCAAACGAGGGTTAGGGCGTCCCCCCAAGGCGCCGCACACCAGCTCGTCCTCGTTGGTGTGGAATGCAGCGCGCAAAGCGGCGATGGAGACCACCACCCGTCACACACAGCCCAACACGGCGGAAGGTGGAAGACGGAGTGCAGAGTTGACTCGTGGAATGTTAGAGGCATGAGAGATAAAACGAATGAGTTGATCGAAATAATGAAAGAAAGAGAATTAGATGTCGTGTGTATGTCGGAGACCAAACGGAAAGGCAGTGGTACTGAAGAGCTCCCTGGCGGGACGTTAGCTGTATGGTCTGGAGTCCCGGAAAGCGAGAACGCCTGCCAGGGAGTGGGGGGTGCTGTTGTTGTCCCGGTTGGTCGATCTTATGACTGAATATAAGGTTGTGAACTCAAGACTTCTCTGGGTTCACTTTAAACTGGGACTGACAAAGTTATTCCTTTTGGCTGTTTATGCGCCGGTAGCTTCGTCGTCCAGGGCTGAGCTGGAGGAGTTTTGGAAGAATGCAAGAGAAGTTCTAGATTTGGTTAAGGGAAACGAAAGAACTGTTGTATGTGGTGATTTGAATGGATGGGTAGGTATCACTCGACCAGGGTACGTGTCGGTGCTTGGAAAGTTTGGCGACAAAAGGGTTAATGATGCTGGCAAGCTTATACTGGCTGTATACCAGGAAAAGGGTCTTCTTGTGACAAACACTATGTTTAATCACAGGAAAATCCATACGTACACTAGAGAAAGAAAGAATGAGAGAAGTATGATTGATTTGTTCCTGGTGGATGACCGACTGCGAAAACAGTTGATGAATACACGAGTGTTCAGGAGTGCTGACCTGGGAACGGATCACTATCTAGTAATTACTAGATTTAGGGGTTTGTTCGCGGGTTGGCGCTACCGGACGGCAGTAACAGAACCAGAGTCGGTCTGTCGCATCCGAAGCTGGAAGCTTCAGGAAGCGGATACTAAGGACAAATATCACACGAGGGTAGCCGAAAAGCTTGACACCATCGATGGCATAAAATAATGTGTGGAAAGGACATGGCAGAACCTTAGGGATGGAATGGTAAGTGCAGCGGAAGAAGTATGTGGAACGACAAAAAGAGGTAGTAGTAAAAGAAGAGATGCATGGTGGAATGATGAAGTGAGAGAAGTTGTAAAGAAGAAGAAAGAAGCATGGTTAGACTACGTGGCCTATAGTAACGATAAGCATATGAGAGAGAAGATGAAAGAAAGATATAAGCTGCAGAAAGTTGATGTGAAAACATTGATTGAGGAAGTGCGTGAAAGGTGTAGAATAGAAGCGGACTAAAGGTTGTCGCACAACTTTAAGAAAAACTCCAAACTCTTCTGGAAAGAGGTTGGAAGGTCCCGGAGTGGTGTGATAGCATTAAGAACGAACAAAGTGCTTTCAAAAACTAATGACATCCTCTCAGAAAAATCGGACGTCATGCAGCGATAGAGCGAATTTTATAGAGAAATGTATGCGTGTCATGATCTTAGTGAAGGATCCGGGGCTGACGCCGTAACTGGCACGCCAAACATGGATCTCGATAACACTGAAATCATCAGCATGAAAGAGATTGAACGTGCGATTCAAAGTTTGAAATGTGGTAAGGCTGCGGGACTAGACAGAGTTACTGCTGAAATGGTCAAGTTCGGTGGGCCTCGCGTCCGGGACAGCTTTCATCTGCTGTGCAATTTGTGCTGGCAGACGGGAGGTGTCCCGGATGACTGGCGATCCGCGGTCATTTTGCCTTTATATAAAGGTAAATGTTCACATTTTGACTGCGGGTGATATCGGGCGATCAACTTGACCAGTTTAGCAAGTAAAGTTTACTCGAAGGTTTTGACACGTAGGATGCAAGAGAAATCAGAAAGATTATTATGGGAGGCACAATGCGGATTTAGACCTGGAAGAGGATGCACGGATCAAATGTTTTCTCTGCGCATGATCACGGAAAAGCTTCTGGCTGTTAACCAGAGGAATTTATGTGCTTTTGTGGATCTGGAGAAAGCATTTGATAAAGTTATAAGGAAGAAAATGTGGGAACTGTTGTCGGAATATGGTGTGGATGGTCGATTGTTAAGGGCTGTGCAGTTATTTTACTATGACTGTAAAGCCTGTGTGCGGATAAGGCATGACCTATCACCCATGTTTAGCGTCCAAGCGGGCGTAAAACAGGGTTTTGTCATGTCTTTCTGGCTGTTCATACTGTATCTCGACAGCTGTTTACAGAAGCTGATAAATAGCTGTTTGGGTGTGAAATTGGGTGACATTAAAGTAAATTGTTTGCTGTATGCTGATGATGCCGTGCTTATTGCACCATCAGAAGAAGAACTGCAGGCATTAGTCACGTGTATGAAAGAGGAATGTGAAATTAAAGGTCTCCGTTTGAATGCTAATAAAACTAAGGTTCTGGTATTTGAAAAGGACGAAGAGAGAACGAAATGTGAAATATGGGTAAATCAGGAATGTCTAGAATAGGTAAATAAAATTGTATACTTGGGGAGTGCTTTCAGCCGGGATGGAAGATGTGATTTAGATGTGGACGGGCGTGTCGCTGCCGGGAACAAAGTCAATGGTGCCCTGAATGCGTTAGTCAAAAGGCAAGGCGTAGTAAAGAGTGCACGCCTTGCAATACATAACGCAGCGTTGGTACCAAATTAGTTATATGGCAGCGAAACCTGTGTATGCCAGAAGAAGCATAAAAGCAAGGTGAATGCAGTGGAGATGCGATCTCTTCTTAAAATGTGCGGCGTTACTATAGCCGACCGAAAACGAAACAAAGAGATTCGTAATATGGCAGGATTGAAAGATGACCTTATCACAAAAATTGATAGGGGCATACTCCGATGGTTTGGGCACGTTGAGCGAATGAGTGAGGACCGAAAGGTGAAGAAAATATATAGCGCGAAAGAAAATATTAAAAGGTGTCGAGGTAGACCGAGACTAACTTTCGAAGACCATGTGAGCAAATTACTCGAAGAGGGGAAGGTCAAGAGTACTCGGATACCTAGACGTGCATGTATGAAGAAGATAATTTTTTTTATTTTTTTTATTTGTATGTGTGTGTGTGTGTGTGTGTGTGTGTGTATGTGTGTGTGTGTGTGTGTGTGTATGTGTGTGTGTGTGTGTGTGTGTGTGTGTGTGTGTGCGTGCGTGCGTGCGTGCGTGCGTGCGTGCGTGCCGTGCGTGTGTGCGTGCGTGCCTGTGTGCGTGCGTGCGTGCGTGCGTACGTGCGTGCCTGCGTGCGTGCGTGCGTGCGTGCGTGCGTGCGTGCGTGCGTACGTGCGTGCGTGCGTGCGTGCGTGCGTGCGTGCGTGCTTGCGTGCGTGCGTGCGTGCGTGCGTGCATCACAGCGCGAGCCCGTCTACGTCACAGCGAGTTTTCTTGTAATGATTTGCTCAATTTATTAACTAACATTTCCATAACTGTTTGGGGATTGTCACAAAAAATAATTTCAGTAAGATTATTTTGTAATAAGCTGTTAAAGGCACTTTTATAATCTGTAATTGTTTTTGTCTTTGTGCAATCATTTATTAATTTTAAGTTAGATAGGTTAAGTAGTATCATTGAGTTATCAGTAATTGTTGTAAATAAGACAGCAATTTGAGCATAGACCTTACCTTGTGTTAGCTTTATAATGAAGTTATCTAGGCAACTGGTTTCTCTTGTTGGTAAGTAGTGACCTGGTATTAAGCTGTGCATACTTAACATATTTAAATAATTTTCTCTGTTACTACGTTCATATGAATTTTCATTTATTTAAGGTGCAATTTTAACGTTTATGTCGCCAGCTAAAATTACAATTTCTTTTAATTTTATGTTTCCTACATAAATGCAAACTTAATGAATTAATGAATTTATCGGCGTTAGTATTTGAATGAAAGTGGTATATTCTCTAGATTGTACTGTTGTATGCATCTATTTGTAAGCATGAAGCGTGTTCTAATTTAACTTCTTTAACCTTAGCGTTTATAGTATTTTTGATATACACTACTACTCCATCACTCTGGTTGAGGTGACAGGTTGTAGTAAAATGAGTATAGTTAGTAACGCATGGAATTGTTTTGTTTAGGCTTAGTCGGCATTCAGTCAAAATCAAAATATCAGGTTTAAATTTTAAACAAGATAGTGTTAAATTTAGGTCATCTATGTTACTATACACACTTCTTATATTTTGATATATTATGGTTAAATCATTATTTTTCACAGTAATTTAATTTGGGTCTTCAATGTCGTACTCAATAGCGTTTGCAATTTCGATTTTATCCAATTCTTTCCAGATAATTAAAGAACTGTCCATTTCAAAAGTAGGAGTATTAGCTGTCGTCTGTATGTGTATACATACGTGTAAATACCTAATATATGCATTATAATGTATACATTTATAGATAAAAACATATGTTTGCATCCTAATATGTACATTGCTTTTCTCGTATACGGTTCTACATTATTAGAATTTTTCTTTTAAGAGTTAGCTGTTTATTAATGATAGTGTTATATATGATCATTTTTTGTGATATTGAAAGTGATAGGGTTTTAATAAATGCAAGTGTAAGCTGTCTGTAAGAATGTATAAGTTGTGTGTAATACATATAAGAACTGATGACTAGTGAATTAATTACAATGCTTAGAAAAAACTTACGAACTAAAAGAAATATAGAAAAAAAAACTAAAAACTAAAGTAATTTCATTATTTAGAAAAAATTGCGCGTTCTGTTCTAGTCATGCGGTGTACAATAACTGGTTAACCTGGGCTTCGTTCTTTATGGTTATTATTTGAGATCTCTTATCTTTGCGAACATAAACTTTTCCGTAGGCAGTCCAACAAAACTTGTATTTTTTTGTTTTGACAAGATCTCGAGCTAGGAAGTGTAATCGTGTACTTTTAGCAGTTAGATGATCGGTTATGTATATGGGAGTATCTTCAGCCGTACGAAAGCCAAGGTGTTTTGCACAAAGTTTAGTTTTGAGCCTGTTATTAACCCTTTAACGCGCAAGTAATTTTTTTTTCGTAATTTAATAGTTCTTGTACAAAAAATATATTTCATATAATAACAATGTCCATAAAAATAATAAAAAAATATTTTGAAAAACTGTTTTTGAGAAAACATATGTTAATTATACTCAACATCACGAAAGATATAAAGAATTAAAGGTATGTAGAGATGTTAAGTATTTTCAACATTGCTCTTTTATGGATGATCAAAAATAAAGCGAATACATTAAAATAAAAAGTTTACTGTTTTACATGGAAGTTATAGAAACAATTTCTCTTACTCACTAAGCATAGTCTCAAAGAACATTTGGTACATTGCATATCTGTGAAACCGTTTTTACAAAATTTGCACCTACCATAGGGAACAAATACTGGCAAATGCCCAGTGTTATCGTATCGTACAGCATCAGGTGGTCTCGGAGCAGATGGTAATTGAATTTGGGCAGCAGCATTATTTTCCTTATTCGTGTCTTTGGGAACTCTATTTTTTTTTCAATAGTTCTGTGCATACATTAATCCGGAACTTTTTTAATGGCATGCATTTACTGAGTGATATATTGTTATCTCTTTTGTATAACAGCCATGCATTATTGACACATATGTCTATGGCTTGCGAAAATATAGCCATGTACCACCTCTTGGTTTTGAAAGAACTGCGATAAATTGCGATTAACATATCGGCCAGGTCGACGCCCCCCATGTGCAAGTTATATTGTTTTATTATTTGAGGACAATCAACTTCTGCCCTTGTCTTAGTATCTTTCGAATAACGCTTGATTTTTTCAATAGGGTGCGAATCCACAAATGAACTAGCAAGGGTAACAGTTTTATTGTCATGCCATTTTATAACAGCAATTTTATTTTTATTGCAAACCACTTGCTTGCTTGAACCCCTTCCTTTTTTGCCAAATTTTTATCTGTAGGTAGTTTATCTTCACATCCTCTCAGTCTATTGCTTCTAATTGTGCCCAAGCTGAATAATCCGTACTCGTCACGTAAAAGATGTATCAATTCAAGTGACGTAAAAAAATTATCAAAGTATAAAATTGCAGGTCTTTTCTGTATAGTCTTCGCCAGAGCCAGAACCACTTTAGCCCCTAAGCCAAGGCTGTTTTCATACTCGTTAAATGACATGCCCCTAAAAGTATCGTCACCACCGTATGGCAAAAAATCATATACTAGTCCCGAAACTCCTGCTCGTATAAACATTTTGAAGCCCCATTTTTTGGGTTTTTTTGGCAGATACTGCCGGCGGCTGCCTGCCCTAGTGCCTTTATAGGGTACCATCATTTCATCGATGCTGTACCTTCCTTCTTCTTCAACTAATAGGCAGTTTTGTCTTATTTTCTCGAGGATGGGACGTATTTTATAGTAACGGTCATCATTTGCATCGATATTATTCGAAAAATGGAGGTATTTTCTAATTTGTTCATACTTTTTCAGGGGCATGACATCGGCAATAGGTGCATATCTTAACGTTTGACTCCAATAGTCCCTGTAAGATGGCATTTTCACTACTCCCATTAAAATGGTTATGCCGAGAAAGTCACGAATATCATCTTTGGATATATTTATGCCTTTCGCTTGCCCCCCTCCACATTGTACAGCATATAAATTTGTTTGATCCACTATTAGATCTATAATATCTTGCGAAAAAAAAAGAATAAAAGTAGTCAAGAGGAGATTTAGTATCGGTAGGTGTGCTGAATTGAAACAGGTCTTCAACAGTTCCTGCATATTTAAATTTACACTTTGTCCATATGAAATTAAGAGGTTTGCGGATATATTTTTTTTACCTTTTTTGTTACTAATTTCGGTCTATTGATAGCTTTCCTTTTATTTGATCTTGTATTTTCCGGAAGTGCAGATAAAAGTGGCGAATTTAATGTAGGTAAGGTATGTAGTAACTCTGACCCCGGTCTAAATATCTCATTCATAAGTGGAGTCAATGGGACTGTATCTTCTTCGTAAGGAGATATGAGAGATTCTGGATTTTGTTGGATATTGGAGTTACTATTATCAGATAGATCGTCCAGGATATTTAACCTTTCTAAAGAAGACTCTATTGATTTTGGCTCGGAACTAAAATCAGATAAGTCAATCGTCTCAACGTGTTCTAGTAATTTAGGAACCTGGTCTTCATCTTCTGAAGTATTGCTACTATCAGAAGGGGCGCATGCAGGAGGCACCAAACCCATAATACGCCTAGTCCGCTCCCATTGTGGTTTTACCTTCAATAACCAAAAAAAAGTATGCAAACCCAAATAACCAAGCAAATACACTTAAAGAAGTTCGCATAATTTCAAACAAACCCAAATGCATTACATTTAAAACAATAACCATTAAAAAGATAGCTATTAAAAACCATAACTCATTACCAAAAAAAAACACAAACATAAAAAACACCATATAAAACAGCATTAATGTTACTCTATGTGTCGGGCAACGTTGAGTATTCTTAACGTACCCAGTTATATGTACTTTAGTCTATGTCTCGTAACGTTAAAAATACTCAACATGCATCAAACGCTTGTTTTATTTCATTAGTAAATGCAGTTGGGGATGCAATAATAAGATGAAAACAAAGGTTAGTTATTTGCAAACACAATTATAGCAAAATAAATGTACAAATCTTATGACAATCGCGAAATTCAGAAATAAATTACCTTACGGTCACGCATTGCTGCTGCACCCGACGCCATTTTGCGGCTAAGTATCAAATTTTGACGTGTGACGTGTGAGATACTTTTTTTTTTAGCTTGTCAGTTTGTTT
The DNA here is from genome assembly GCA_907164705.1 of Parnassius apollo. Classification (NCBI taxonomy): domain Eukaryota; kingdom Metazoa; phylum Arthropoda; class Insecta; order Lepidoptera; family Papilionidae; genus Parnassius; species Parnassius apollo. The sequence goes on from CAJQZP010000935.1 coordinate 5,257,585, forward strand.
GCCTCTCCGATTGTAAAGTGTTACCATATAATCATCATCAACAATTTCTAACAAATAAATATTTTTATTAATAGTTGAGTATAATTAACACTGCGAATTAAAGGGTTAAAAGATTTTGCCATTTTTAATACGTTACTTTTTAGCAATGTTGCCGAAGTCTCTACCACAATGGGAGTATTGCGGATATTTTCTCTGTTACTACGAATACGATATATATCTTTTATATCTGCTTTGTTAAGATTACTCTCAATACTTTTGGATAAGCACATTACCATGTCTATTAAGTCCTCTTTAGATTCATTAACTTTTTTAGGAACGTTTTTCATTTCAAAATTCATCTTACGGCTTCCCATTTGCATATCCTCAATTCTATCCTCCAGTATCGTTATATATTTCCTGTCTTCTTTTATTTGGTTTTCCAAATATTCAATTTTCTTCCTACACATTCGAACCAAGTGGTTCCATTTTCGTTAGTATACTTCAAAGAAGTGGATTAATTTCCTAGGAAAGTCACACTTTCCGTCCGATTACAATCTGGGTGAAGGTGCTGCAAGAGCTTTTGTTACGCTATGACTGTGAGATTCACCATATAGGGTTTCAGTACAAAGCGGCGTACAGTTCGGTTTAGGTAAAAATTGGGATTGCAGTCACACAAAAAATTACTTAAAGTAAAAAAGGACTTAGTTACTTACTATTTTAAGACTATAATTTTTTTAACGTGTAGTGGCAGTGCCAGAATATCTACTAACACATATCGCCCGTGGGTGTCGTAAAAGACAGACGCCAGTGTGGCAACTATGGCAAATACCCTCACTATGAGGCAATCTATAGGGAGTCTTGTGTGAACATGGCCGTGGAATTCCACTCTATGTTCACACAGAGTTAGTTAGTTAGTTAGTTACTGTACTACTTAGCTTGTTATGCATAAGCAACACTTCACAATGAATCATCAGTATCTTACGTATCTTCGATTGAAATTCCAATACTCTTAGGAATTTGCTTTATTCATTCCCTTACTTAAAATGAAATAAAGACAAGAATGCTTGGACACGAAAAAAGGAATGGCTTACATAATGAGTTTCTTTGGATATTTTTTCCTTATGTATATATTTATAAGTAATAATGGTAACTGTCGGGAGAAAATCGTCTACTTGCCGCTTATTCTTTCAAGGTGGCGTAGCTATTGGCTTTCAAAAAGTGCCTAGAAAAAACCAATTTTAAATTAAAACATTTTGACTATGACTTTGCATTTTGTTTGATAGTTCGTCATCTCATGTCTTATAAAAACTCGCAGAGGGAATATATACATGTTCAGTATATAATAGAAGCCATATCTTAATAAGGTTGCCGTCATTAATATTTGATATAATTAAATTTTATATTGAATTATAGTATACGAGTACCTCTAAACAAGTTCAATTATTACTACCATTACCACTTTTTAAGTGTAAGGTTTACTTTTCTAAAGAGTCAGACTTAGTTCTACCACCTTTACCATTTTTCTCACTATACCGCAGAGTATCGCTTTAAATGTCAATAGGCCTCAACTCAACATTAAAATACAAATACCAGACATTCCCCATTTTACATATCAATCATCAACTCAGTGCCCATAAACTCCGATCGCTCAGCCAAGTGGTCATTTCATAAAATAAGAGTTGTTTTATAGCCCTTAACTTTTAATACAAAAACGATTTTGTCTTTGTATACTTTGTAACTTCGTTTTAAAGAAAATAAAAGTAATTAAGATTAAAAGCTTTGAGCGATAGAAACTTCTAAAGATCTCCTGCCAAGGGTCAAATTTTGTTGTGAAATCATTTTCTTATTTCTTCAAACCATCAATCATTTTCCTTATATTTTTATGTGGTAGAGTCACGCTACAGCTATATTATTAGCACAAATGGTTCAGCTCGACAGAATAAGGACTACGCTCTCACAATACCAGCGTGAAATAGCAGCTCTGTGTTCCGTATGGTGAGTTTTAGACCATTTTTACTGGAAACGAGACGTTCAATCTTAGTTCTGAAGGGTAACAACGCCTTTTGCATTTTAATCCTTAATATAGGATAATCTATAAAAAAAGGCCACGGCCGCCTGCCTCAGCGGAGGCAAGCCATCGACGCAGGACAGGATTATAGTGCCCAAGTCGTATGCGCAAGAGCACAGGTGCACCTCTCTATTCCCTCACTCTCATAATCCGATGGGACGGTAGAATTTCTTGACGGAAAAAACTCAATAATTAGTTTTTTTGGCCCGACCCGGGATTCGAACCCAGGATCTCATGATCAGCAGTCGTACTACTGCAACCACTAGACCAACGAGGATATATATATATATATATATATATATATATATATATATATATATATATATATATATATATATATATATATATATATATATATATAGTTGTATTAACGTATGATCGCCCCTTATGGGCTGTAGCATCTTCTAACAGTGGGTAAATTTTATGCTCGTTTACCATCCTTATGCTATAAAAGACCGTAGAATAAATTCCTTTAAATTTTGTTTTAATTCCTTTAAAATTGCATGGAAATCTCTCAGAACTTATGGTTTCAATTTGCAGATACTTTTGTAAAATTCCAAATATTGTAAAACCTCTATACTATACACCTTAATTAATTCAAACGCCTTTCATAAATCCACTATTGAACATAGACCTCCCATGTAGATTGCCTTATAGGGCGATATTTGATAGATTTTTTTATTTTGAAATAATATCATGATGATGACGGTTTAACGTACTCAATTATTTAATATTAATTACACTTCGAAACAATGTTTATATATATAATGTTACCGTTTATTTTTTCCGTCAGAACGGGACATCCTTTAAATATTATGTTAAAAAAAACACATGTTCACGAAGTACTTAATGATAAAAAGCGAAACTGAGAATTAATCGTTTACAGTCTGATGGGCTGGAATTTCATATATTTCAGCAGGGGTAATAAATATAAATCAGATATTTAATGTTCTTGTATAATAACTTATTGTAGTAGATCACTGTCCACTACTAAATACAGCCTATATTAAAAAAGCAGAGGAAAAGAAAAAACAAAAAGGGCGCCACAACAAAAAAAAAACAAAATAAAAGAAGGCCGAAAGAAAAAAAAAAAATCCCTATACAAAGCATAGAAATATTATGAAAAAAAAAAAAAAAACCGTCTGGTTCGCACTAACTAAAACCTAATGTTTTTTCACTTTTGCCGTATAAAAGCAGATCATATTTATTTTTTATTTTAGGTTGTAAACAAGGCAAGCAAGTGATAAAAGGTTGCTTGGGGAGCGTCGGTAAAACAGGCACAAGGCTGTAAATTATTTCAACGGTATGACTTTGGTTGGCATTTTTGACTTACCGTCAATATCTTAAAAAACTGTATGTGATGGTATTTTTGAAATAACTCATAAATTGACGATAAAATACTAGTTTCTAAAATTTGTAATTTAGAAACTTGCAATTTATGGTTTTAAATTGTGTAAGCGTACTTACGCAATATTCACGCTTGGATGTATAAACTTTAATTGCGACAGGGGTGAGCGAATTTTTATACTATGTTAGGGTTGTCATTAAAACGTATAGCGTGATTTAACGAGTTCAGGTAAAAATGCAGAGAAAATGATAGCAGCTTATGTAGGCATAACTTTTTCACTCGCATTGAAAGAAATGTAGGTCTGCGAGCGTGCAGTTCGCTGTGTAAAAGTAGGTGTTTAATTAGTAATATTTACGGTTTACTGTTTTGTAACAGTGAAATGAGTTCGAATATTCTAAAATTTCAAGGTTTAGCTTAAATACACGGAAAGAAAGACATTGTGACCTCCAGTAGATGACAATACTTTTATTTCGAATAATTATTGTCAATAATTTATGTGATTAGCGATCCGTCTTGGCTTTGCCTGTGTAGGATCCATAGATGTGGCAGTAATAAGATTTAAAGTAATCAAATACTAAATGGTCTTTTTTAAGTATTTATTTTTAATTTTTTCATGAAATAAAACCTCCCAAGTTTTTCGGACAAAATATAGCTTTGTTCAGAGATGCGTAAAGTGGATTTCGCGGAACCTAAGTGTTCTCTAAAAAAGTTTCGCAAATTATTTATTTTTGCTTGTTAAATAATTTCACACCTTGTTTTAAATATATTATTTTGAAATGCACGAAATTTGTAACGAAAAGGACCCATTACTCTTATGTAGGTACGCAGATAGTTCGCGACTTTAATATTGTTACGAGCTTACGGTTTGTGACAATAAAAACTGCTGATTGAATTACCAAAATTGACACTTTAATTACCGAATACCAATTAAAACTTAGAACACACTAACAATTAATCACACTTTACACTTTAGTTCACTTTATTTCGCTCCGAAGTCTTCGCTCAAATCGCCAATTCAATACTGTCCCGGTCGCGCTCCCAACCGACTTTATATAGGACCTTTTCCACCGAAAATATCTAGAATGTTGGAGTAGAATGTTTTCAAGCAAAGAATTCTCCAGAAAGCCCTCGCCACTCGACACTAGATGGCGCTAGTGGGAGATTTATAGAAGGATCTTGACGCTCCTATTTCTGCCACTTGATACTAGATGGCGCTTATAATCACCCGATATATACCAGGCATTAATTATGGCGCGCAACATTTTTATAAAATTTTAAGTGCACTCTTTATGATATGTAATCATTTGATGTGGGGTTACATAACATAAAAGGGATTTGGTGAGTGTTCCATTACCTTAAAAGTTTGGGTGCCCGGGCCTAGATTACTTCTGGCATTGCTGTCTATCTATTCGTGAAGTTGCATTACAATCAATCCAGCTTTTCCAAAGATTAGCCCGCACAGACAGACGACAGACATACATTTTAAAAATGTTATTTGTCTTAATAGCACGCAAATAACTCTTGAACTTAATAGAAGCCATTTATTTTAATTATAGAGACAGATACGTTTATTTTATTTATATGCATAGATAATAATATTGTAAATTTATAGTTTCATTCTTCTAATCGTTATAATATTTCAAATACAATATGACCTATAAATCTTGGCAAGTTAACCGCTTATCCCTTGATAAGGGGCAACAATTTTCCTGAAAGTGTTCTTATTGGGCTAAAACAGACATTTGGTGATTTATATTGTTTCATTTAAGGAAATATTATTAGTGAGGCGTTGTAAACAATCTTAATTATTTTCATCATGTCATCGTAGCTACCATTTGTACCATTAGTATTGCAAGATCCAAATACGTCCGTAAAACTCACAAAATAGGAGTGTGTTCAAAACAAACGAATGCATTGTTTGACGATTGATGAGATTTTGTAGTAATTCTATTATTTATAGAAGAGGGTGAACAAATATGTGGATCACCTTAAGATAAGTAACTGTCGCTACCCAAGAACAACTGCAACACCATAAGAATGAACGGTGCGTTGCCGGTCTTTAAAGACCTTTTTTCCTTAAGTTTCCTAAATAGTATCGTCGGCTTAAAAAAACGATTATGACAACTGATTCCACGAAAGTAGTCGCGGGAAGAAAGAATTTTCTGATTAAATTATTCCTGGAAATTATTTCTGGAAAATAGTAATGGTGGACCTAAAAACGTTTATAGGTTGCGAATGATATCAAAAATTTTATTACGATGTGTGATGACAAAAATGTGAGAGCTAGCAGAGTAGTTCTTTCACCAAGAGGTGAGAACAGTATTTCAAGTGACCAAGGTTAAAAAGATAATGTTTTCTCATAGTTGGGATTTATTTATTTCCGTCGAGAGCAAAAGATTACCTAGACCAGAGCGAGACGTCTAGTGCTACTATCGTCAATTCTCCCACCAAGCATGACAAAAAGAGGCATATTCAGGGGTGATTCGCTATAGAGAGACCTATATATACAGCAATAAAAGTCAAAATTGCCGGATATTATGGATCTTTTTTATCGGAATACGAATACTTGCAAATTTTGATGTTATGAATATAATATGATTTATATAAATTATATTTACATTAGTTAAATAATTATCTATATATTTTCGACAGAATTGAAATATTAAAATAAAAAATATAAACTTTTAAATACGATTATAAACTTTGCTGTAAGCTCGTAACTTATTCAAGAACTTAAGTTACAACGATAACTTATGTCACAGAGGACTTCAAGCTTAAATTTCGGTTTCTAAAAAGATATAACTCGAATTTGCGTTCATATTATATTGGAAATAACATTCATGTTACTGTTATCATAACGTCTGTTCTAGTTTGTCGTACACATACAAATTGACACAATTTGTTTTTATGTTTTATAAATATTATTAAAATCCACGTAAAATATTATAATACTAACGTATACACGTATATACATATATATAAACGTTCATTCATTCATGTAAATTACAGCCAATATACATCCCACTGCTGGGCACAAGCCTCCTTTCATTTCTGAGACGGTTTTAGTGCAAAGAAATGACCGCCGCGCTACATTGATTGCGATTTACGTGTTGGCGAACTTCACATGTCTTCGAAAAAATTTTTTCTTATTATACTCGTATCTTCGATGTTTTCCTTCACTGCCAAGCACATGATAAATCAGCACTTAAAATTGCTTAAAATTCATAGTACGCGAGCAACCGGGGTTAGATCCCCACCGGCACCAATGAAATTGTCAATTGCAATTTTATGTACTGATTTACCACGTGCTCCGCGATGAAGGAAAACATCGTGAAGAAACCTGCATGTCTGAGAAATAGGACAAAAATTATCGAAGACACGTGAAGTTCGCTAACATGCATTGGGGCAGCGCGACAGACACTTCCTTGCCCCAAAACCCTCTCTGAAATGAGAGGAGGCCTGTGCCCAGCAATGGGAGGTTTATAGGCTGTAACTTTAACTTTTTTACTATTGGTGAAGTAAAATATCGTGAGGAAACCTGATGATTGTCAACCTGTTGTGATGTTCGTCAACACGTATTGGGTCAGCGCGGCGAACATTTCCTTGCCCTTATATTATTTTTTTCACTAAAAGCAATCTAGAAATGAGAGGAGGCCTGTTCCCAGCAGTGGGACGCATATAGACTATAACTTTAGTTAACTTTCCATTAGTGAAAGATATTTAACAAAGGTTAAGTAAAAATATTGTATGCTACGGTATTCCAATAAGAATTCAACAATATATATGAATTGTGTTATTTTAGGGAAATAATTTCGATCAAAATGTTTAAACAGACACAAAGTAGCGACATAGGCTGAAGACAAAATCAACAAATAACATTGAAGTAAAGGGATACATTATAAAAGCAAACTGCTAGGCGCTGATTAAATAGAAAATGTTCATTTTCTCCCGATGTTTATGGTAGGAAAATAAATTCTAAGATGAGTGCCGACTTAATTCGCCTTGTAAGGTGTGTCTATGAGAATGTTTATGTTTGATAGTGGACTTTCCAACACAGGATTGTTTATGTTTTGCCATACATTATCAAATCCATTTCAATTATAATTATAATATGAATATTGATTGCTTCGTTGGTCTAGTGGTCGTAAAAACGACTTGTGATATGGTCCCGCGTTTGAATTCTAGGCCGAATCAAAATGAATTATTGGGTTTTTCCGTACTTGTTTCACTCCCGTGTCTCGAAGTATAAGTAAAGTTCTTGGTATTGTGATTGATATCCCTGCATTGCTCAATCCCCTTTGTAGTTGTGCCAGTTTGTTGCTTGGTAGGGGTAATATGTTTAAATTGTGAAAAGAAGAGCGCTCTATTAGATCTGCGTCACTTACTCTATATACAGTCACGTCATAAGAAAACAAAAGTATGTACAAATGTCCATACCGAATTTCGGTCACGGTGGCCAGACTCAACGGAGACTAGCCATCTGCGCAGTACATGATCAAAGTACCCGATTGTATGCGCATGTGCACTCTATATTCCCTCACTCTCATCGTTCAATGGGATGGTAATCTAATACAACCGGTAAGAGATCAGGCGCAGAACCACATAAACGTGCTTTCCCACGCACTGGAGCTTAACACCGCTAACTTCCTGACTCCTGGCTCCTGACTCTGAGAATTCCTAAACAGCAAAACTCAATTACTGATTTTGGCCCGACGGGGTATTCGAACCCGAACTGACCAATAGACTAACGAGGCCGTTACTAAATAAAATTATGTATGATGAGATTATCGCCTAAAATTTTACCCAAAGAAGCAGGTGACATGGTTGGAAAATAATTAAGTATTCTTATTCAAGCCTGTACGACCATGGTAACGGCGGGGCTGAGGGTGCTAAGAATCTCCGTTGGAGGTTCGGTTGCCACTTACGACGACTCGACCTGGAAAAATTTAACGCACGCACCCTGAGGACTGACGAGAAGATCCTGGAACTGGAAGAAGAGATGAACAAGTTGCGATGGAATATTATAGGATTATCCGAGTTCCGAAGTGAGGGGGAGGACACGGTGATTCTCGAATCCGCCAACTTGTTCTATCACCGGGAGGGCGACTATCTGTGCCAAGGAGGCGTTGGATTTATCGTCCACAAGTCTCTCATTAATAACGTTTTAAAGATTGGGAGTGTATCGTCGAGGGTTGCGTACCTTATACTCAGAATCACCAAACGGTATTTGCTGAAGATCATACAGGTTTACGCGCCAATGTCGGAACATCCCAATGAGGAGATAGAGGAAATGTATAAGGATATTTCTAGAGCCTTGCAATCCTCCAAAACTCACTAAACGGTGTTAATGGGAGACTTCAGCGTAAAACTGGGCATAAGAAATAACGGTGAGCTGAAGGTAGGGAAATTTGGGATAGGGCAATGGAACCCAAGGGGCCAGCAGCTGGCCGACTTCATGGATAAAGAGGTTTTTACGATGAACTCTTTATTTCAGAAGCGGCCCCACAGAAAGGGGACCTGGTCGAGCCCCGACGGTTCGACAAAAAATGAGATTGACTTCATTATGCAGACCAGACGCCAACTGTTCAGTGATGTCTCAGTGATCGTAAGGGTGAAAACTGGCAGCGATCACTTAATGGTTAGAGGTACACTCAACCTAAACGTTAAGTTGGAGAGGTCTCGTCTAATGGAGTCTACGCTCCGTCCCCCTCGTGCTCTAATCCACAATCCCGAAACCTTTCAGCTAGAGTTACGTAACCGCTTTCAGTACCTAGAAGATTGCAATGCAGTGAATGACAAGCTCGTGGAAACTGTCCATGCGGTCGGAGCTAAGTTCTGCAAGATCCGCCGCAGAAGAACACAAAACTCTCCGATCACACCTTTAAGCTCATGGCTGTTAGACGAGAGATGAGAGATGATGACTGAGGCTGCAATCGTCAACAGATTTGACAGCATACAGGCAACTGAACAGACAGATCTCCAAATGATTGCGGCGAGACTTACGCAACTTTAATGATGCTCGTATTGAAGAAGCGATCGAGCAGAACCAGGGCTCCAAAGTCTTTGGTAGAGATCTGTCTGCCAGGAAGAGCCAACTGTCAAAGCTGAAAACTGAGTGTGGCAGCATCGTTTCCGGGACACCTGAGATTCTGAGTGAGATTGAGATCTTCCATGGACAGCTGTACAACTCACCAAGCCACACGCAAGTGTGAGTAACGATCCAAGAGCAAGTATTATCCGACACTATTCCGATGATATCCCGGACGTCAGTCCGAGTCTGTCAAGATTAAAATGACTCTCAAGCGCTTTAAAAACGGCAAGTCCCCGAGCAAGGATGGAATTACAGCGGAGCTTCTGAAGGCGGGTGGAAAACCGGTACTTGAAGTCCTTCAGAGGCTCTTTAATTCCGTCCTCCATAGTGGCACTACTCCGGAGGCGTGGAGCAGAAGTGCGGTGGTCTTGTTCTTTAAGAAAGGCGACAACGTTCTCTTGAAGAACTACAGACCGATTTCCCTTCTGAGCTGCGTCTACGTGCTGTTTTCGAGAGTCATTACGAATCGTCTTGCGCGCAGATACGATGACTTCCAGCCTTCCGAACAAGCCGGTTTCCTAAAAGGCTTCAGTACCATAGACCACATACATACCCTGCGGCAGATTGTACAGAAGACCAAAGAGTACAATCTGCCACTCTGGCTGGCGTATGTGGAATATGAAAAAGATTCCGTCGAAATTTGGGCTGTGCTACAGTCCCTTCAGCGATGCCAAGTTGACTGTCGGTATAACGAGGTGCTGAAGTGTTTGTACTGTAGGGCTACGATGGCTACCAGAGTACAGAACCAGAGCTCGAAACCTATCCAACTGCAAAGAGGTGTAAGACAGGGTGACTTTATATCCCCGAAACTCTTCACCGCTGCATTGGAAGACGTTTTCAAGCTACTGGGCTGGAAAGGATACGGTATTAACATCAATGCTGAGTACATCACTCACCTTCGATTTACCGACGATATGGTCCTTATGGCAGAATCACTGGAGGACCTAAGCACTATGCTCAATGACCTAAATGGTGTCTCCCAACGGGTAGGTCTTAAGATGAACATAGACAAAACAAAGATCATGTTTAATGTCCATGTCACACCTATGCCGGTAGTTGTTGGGAGCACTATGCTCGAAATTGTTGACGAGTACGTTTATCGGACAAATAGTCCGACTAGGTAAGTCCAACTTCGACCGAGAGGTTAATCGAAGGATTCAACTCGGCTGGGCAGCGTTCGGGAAATTACGACACATCTTCTCGTCAGGTACACCTCAAACTCTGAAAACTAGATTGTACAACCAGTGCGTGTTGCCAGTTATGATTTACGGATCTGAGACGTGGTCCTTCACTGCTGGCCGTATGCGAACGCTCAAGGTCGCTCAGCGAGCTATGGACAGGGCTATGCTCGGAGTTTCTCTGCGTGATAGACTCTGAAATGAGGATATCCGCAGTAAAAGCCAGAGTGACCGACATATCCCAACGGATTAGTCAGCTGAAGTGGCAATGGGCCCTCTATATAGCTCGAAGAACCGACAAGCGTTGGGGAAAAAAGGTTCTCGAGTGGCAGCCTCGTTCCGGTAGCGTAGTGTAGAGCGACCCCCCACTAGATGGAGTGACAACCTGGTAAGACATGTAGGAAGTCGATGGATGCAGGTGGCTCAGTACCGTGCTTTGTGGCATTACTTGGGGGAGGCCTATGTTCAGCAGTGGACTTGTGAAGGGCTGTAATGGTGATTCAAGCCTGTTAAGTTCACTCATGAACATAGGTTTGCCCATAGATTGCCCCATAGGGCAGATTTTGTTAAAGAGGGAATACCAATTTTTATCGTCCTGAAGTGAATATATATATTTAAACTGAATAATGGAACTTTATAATTCAGTTTTCAGATAGGTAGTGTCCTAACGTCAGAATACCCCGAAATTTTACACACTTGACCTACTATGACCTTGTATATCTTACTATTAAACTTAGTACCATTATCACAGCTCATGATCAAAGCGTATAGTTTAAGGATCTTTCAAACTTTAAACTTATGTTGCATTGTAACGCAGCTAGCAACATATATTGTTAATTTCACTGCTGTGCAAGAAATTAATTTGCGAAATTGCTCTAGCTTCCCGTTACCCGCATGTGCGATGGAAATATTATATCGAGTTAATTTACTTAAGAATGCTTTTTTGAAACACTAATTAACGAATTAAATTAGTAATTTTCGTTGTATACCTACCAAGGAAAAAATTTAATCAGACAAGTACATTTTGCGAATCTTAAACACGTAAACTACTGTTACGCACCCCACACCCCCATTCTTCTTATCATTTATTATTATGATATTATTTACGCTTTTATATTTTATGATTTCATATATTTGTGACCAGAATAAATAAATATGTTTTGAACTTTCTTAAGTTTTAAGAATAGGCCGTTCGTAATATCTATGGCGTGATGGTCTTAGTTAGGACCCTTATTTACGTTGTTTATTTAGTAACTTAGTACTTTAAGCTGTCTTTTGAATGAATATTCACTCGAGCAATTGAAAGCCGTTGGTAGTGCCTTAAAAGCTAAGTGAACCCCGTTCACGAAGACAGGACTCGAGAAGTGTTAAGAACATTAAAACGTCCGTATTCCACATGTATGAGATTTACATTAATAATTTATTATAAATTATCCCTTCCCGCTTAGGAAAGGCTCACAATATGTAAATATATAAAAATATCCGACGCAACGGTTTGCCACACACGCTGTGTGCGGTGAGCGCCGAGCAACTTATACGCTCCCCCCTAATGGGATGTTAAGTTGGGAATTGGACTGTAGTCCACAGCAAAATAACAGGCGAACCAGTAAAAGAGGGCTCGGCCCCTTGGTAGTGCGTAAGCACAAAACATCGACGGAAGTCGTGCATGTCAATGTGTGTATACGCCATACAGAATACGATCAAATCCAGCCACAGTAAATGTACGTCACACGGTTTAGACAAATAGGCACACTGCCCATAAAAAGACCACTGTGCGCGCCACCACATGCCGGACCGCCGTTCCGCAGACACACCACTTTCAATACTCAGAGTATACCACTCACCTCAATAGAAAGTGGTCCCACGTTGTACGGCTTTCGGCCGCAGCCTTGAGTGTCTCCTCAGAACCTCCCTCCAGCTATCACCCACATGAGGTCAACATATATGCTCCACCAACCAATACAACACCCGTCATCCTGCATACTTGTAACTAACAAAATCATATACATATAATAGAAAATTAACATCTAAAGGAAGAATAATACTCAAACTTCTTTTTTTAAGTTCCGCAATCACATAAAATTATAATATATATATATATATATATATATATATATATATATATATATATATATATATATATATATATATATATATATATATATATAAGTAGCCCCGGGTTACTAACTACCTACGTAGAAAATATCATGGATATCGGTCCAGTAGTTTTTGACGTGAATCTTGAATACACAGACAGATGGAGAGACAGAAAGCCAGACAGACAGACAGACGAAAATTCTAATAACCACTAATTTGGCTTCAGTGCCTTTTACTTCATCTCCTGGACTTGTTTTTTTCAAAAATATATTAGAATTACAGACTCGACTTTTCTACAGTTTTATTAAATGTATAGATTATTATTTAGATATTAATAAATTTGACCACCTATTTCAAATATTACAAATAATTTTAATGAGATTATTCTGCGACCCAAAAAGAGAACTTCTAAATCTCACGATACGGTGACGGATCAGCGCATCCAAACCCGACACGGGCCTCTGCAAACATCTAATACATCTTACTATTATATATCTTTGATATATAATAGTAAGATCTATTAGATGTTCGCAGAGGCTTCAATGCACAACTCTACTATTGTAATGCTTGTGCATCATAGGGACCTTCTACACTAATTTTTAGTATCTAGACCTTATTATTATATGTCATTAACATATGGGAATTCAACCTACAACTCTACTATTGTGATTGCTTATGCGTCATAGAGGCCTTCTTTAGTAATGCTTTAGTATCGTAGACCTTACTATTATATGTCATTAATATATGGAACTTCAACCTACAACTCTACTATTGTGATGCTTATGCGTCATAGAGGCCTTCTTATTAATGCTTTAGTATCATAGACCTTACTATTATATGTCTTTAATATCTTGCGGACTTCAATCCACAAATCTACTATTGTAATGTTATTGCATCATAGAGATCTTCTATAATAATGCTTTAGTATCATATACCATACTATCAATCATAAGTCCCTAATATAGGACTATATATTGTGCAACAGTACTATAAGTAGTCGGTTGAACGACTACCGCATATATATGTACACCCTTGGGTATGCGTCTCCGGCAGCTCTTTTATATGTATAAGCAATCTTTACACGCACAGCCTCCTTGTATACATGAACACGCAGCTACTCTACACGAACACGCTCAAAGACTTGACAGTTTTTGACCAATTTTCCAATTATTTTTTAAATTTTATTTGACTTTATTACTATAATATTTCCGACTTGTATTTCTATAATTTAATACATTTGAAATATTTTAACAAAGTTTTAAAAAAATAATTTAGAAAGGAAACATTAAGGTTTTAATTTATTATAATGCTTAATGTCTGAAATGTATTTATTTTAAACTTTATGCTTATTAATGTATATTAATTATTTAAAATATTACTTCTAAGATAATTTTTGGTGGCTATTTATAAAAAATAATTATGAATAATAATAATGGGCCGTCACACTATCATAAAAAACAAGCAGCCATACGTTTTTGGCTTGTTAACCCATGTGCACACATGCAGATCCAGGTCGCCGCCTTTGTTTGTCGCGAAGCCGCGTGACGCAGCGAAACGCCGGGAGACGCACCTGAAGCTGTCATAGTGACTTGTCTCTACCAGCATCGGCTGCCAGCGACTTCACGATGTGCCTCGCGGCGGCAAAAGAATGCGTAGGTTGTCTTTGGTCTTATGTATACCTTGTATATTATTAGTTTGGTTCTGATGGATAGCTTGGAAGCCAGAACGGGATGAAGCATCGTTCGCGCACCTCTAGCATGTACGGACGACGATGTTAACAAGTGCAGTCATGTGTAGCATCCTGTCCATCCGGTATCAAAGGTAAGTCACGACCTTCTAATATACGCTACGCAGGTGACTCACAAGTCAGAAGCGTGCTGTGTTGCATTACCTGTGGGAGGCCTTTGATGGTAATGATGATTGCTCAGTTATGCTATTAAACATTAATAAAGTGAATCAGTGAGTCAGGCATTAATTAATCTGTGTTGTTGTTAACTGCGAGTTGAAATGTCTTCGAGGAAAACAGTTCATTGTTTTCAGTTTGGAACGGTTCTCAAGTAACAATAGCTATTGTTTGTTAAATTAAATATCAATATCAAAATTATATCAACATAACTCCAACGCACAAATTTTGTATTTTTCAATAATAAATGTCTTAGTTTTAATAATAATTATTTTAGTATAAAGCACTCTTGTAAAAAAATGTTGAAATACTTGAATAATAGGTAATTGATACAAAGGAGCAAATATTTATTAATCGTTGAGCGGTGTTTATTGATTTATATGCTTAACTATGAAATTTTCGTTTTATAATGAAAAATTCGCCTTTTTTTCTAAAAAGAAACATTTATTTATTATTTACTTATTCGACTGTTTATTTATTCGAAGTATTTAACAAGGATTATTTAAGGATGACTGGCTCGTTGGTCCAGTGGTTGTAGTAGTGCGGCTACTGATGATGAGGTCCTGGGTTCGAATCCCTGGTCGGGCAAAAAATCAGATATTGAGTTTTTCTATCAAGAAATTCTCAGTAGCCGCCCGGAGTCACGAAGTTGGCGGTGGCTCACCCCCATGCCTCGAAAAGCACATAAAGCTGTTGATCCTGCGCCTGATCTTTCTCCGGTCGTGTCGGTTTACCGTCCCATCGGGTAATGCGAGTGAGGGAGTAGAGAGTGCACCTGTACATGCGCATACGCTTGGGTACTGTAATCCTGTCCTGCGCTGATGGCTAGCCTCCGTTGAGGCAGGCCTCCTTGACCGAAATTCGGTCTGGAGGACATAATTATTATTAATAATTGTTCCGTGCGGGAATACTATACTAAACTCAATGGTAAACCTTTGCGCCACGGAGCCGTCATCATTGACTGCTTGTCAAGGTTCTTCGTTATTAGTTTTTCACACACAAACCTAGCAGAGATTTACATGAAGACCTCATTTTCTTTGATCTTTCCCTTAAATAATGACTAAACATACCTTATTTTGCTCTATTTACTAAATTTGACATTCAAATATTTGAAGAAAATTTGTAGGAAATTGAAAAGCGTGAGCCATTTAATTAAAAAGGGAGACCTCAAATTTACTTTATCGTAATTAGATTTAGTAGTTCTCCTGAGGAAATTTTCATGAGGTTACCAATAGCTTTTTATATTTGAATTCGTATTTCATACCGAAGTAAATTATTTATAAGTAAATGATGAATGCAGGCGGCTCAGGACCTATGGAACCCTTTTGAGTAATTATATTATTGAATTTTCTGTGTATTATTAAACATAGAATTCTTAAATAAATTACTGCTCAAACCATGATGATATGTACATGACTTCATTATTTCTTTTTCTAAGTTCTTGAAAAATACCATCAACCTGCAATGAGTCCACTGTTGAGCTTTTGTAAAATGCAAGAGGGGCAATATTTACAAATGTGCCTACATTTATAATTGTCATCATTATAGCCCATCAAAGTCCTCAGCCGAACTTAGGCCCACCCAGTAATTGCGTCATAATAAATATCCCCCATATTTGCGATAGTTGCAACTGTTGATATGAGGGTTAGCAACCGCATTTTTTTAATTTTCTGAATGCTATTACGAAGACGCTGCTGCCTATTTTCTATTAATCTCCGTCACGTGTCAACTGCAACACCAAGGAAATTGCAGGTGCATAGCCAGCCTTTTAGTAAAGGAGTAAGCTAGTTTCTTGAAGTTCCCTGTGTCGTATCGGTCTGGAAAAATTACCGATGGAAGCGAATTCCACATAGAAGTCGTGCGAGGAAGAGAACTCCTTGAAAACTGCAGTGGTGGAGTACCAAGCATCCAGATGGTGTGGATGGTATCGTTAGTGTTGTCGCGATGTTCGATCGTGGTGATATGGAGACTGAAACCATTCTATAAAAATTTTTGAGAATTCCCCGTAGTAAAGCGATGCAGAGGATCCACTCAAAATTGATCTCTTCGCAGCACCTGTGAATCGAACCGATACGGAAGATTTTGGACGTGGAATATTCGGATCGCTTTTCGCTGGATGAAAAGAAAAAGAAAGCCAGCAGTGCTGGATTTGGTCTTTTGTTACTTAAGATTACCGTTACCGTTACCGACACAGCATATTGAACCTGCTGAACATTTTTTTGGCATAGTTGCCACGGTTGGCAAGCGGATTGGCAACTGCGGTTTTTTGTTATTAGTCGTTACTAGAAAGACATTTCTACCCATCTCCTGATTTGATTTCCTCTATTGTCTCTTACGACACCCACGGGACGATATGGTGTAGTGGATATTATTAAATCGTAACGACGCGTTAGTTTAATTCAGGGGTAGAAAACTGAAATAATTGTTTTATACCTTTAAGTCCTGCAAATTGACTCAAACACTGCCGAAGTTTGAAACATTCCGTATTTCTCTGAGAATTTTGTAAATAATTGCCTCAATAATTTCTCAGGTACGTGAGTGTAACTCGAGTTAGTAAGAAAGTAATTGCTCCGATACGTCACATGCTAAGAGATGCCAATATATTGTAGGTGTATCATACATGATGTGTTTCGGAATTCTTCCAGAAAATTAAATATCTGTATAATTAAATCATGAATTGCAGAAATAACGAATCAATTTATTATTTTAAGCTCTGCGTAAAGAACTTAAATAGACTTAAAAATATTTTTATAGAATAAAGGTGACAAACAAGCACACAGTCCACCTGATGGTAATTGGATACTCTGGCTTATAGATATCTACATTTACTCGATTAAGAATCAAAACACAAATGCTCTTTAACCCATAAGGACTAAGATGGAATGCCTCGTTCCCAGTAAAAAAGGGTTTCACACTACCCACGAAACACAGCAGCGTTAAGCTGCTATTTTACACTGGTATTCTGTGAGAGCGTGACCCTTCCCCGGTCAAACCGACCCATTCATGCTACAACCATAATATAGCTGCAGTGTGGCTCTATCACATATAAAATCATGTAATAAAAATCCATCAGATCGGATCATCCAGCAGATATTAGTTTTGAGTTATTATTAGGAAGTTGCTAATGCCCATCTCCTGCTTCAGTTTCCCTTCGTCGCTTCTTACGACACCGACGGACGATACGGAATAGTGGATATTTTTACACCGTTGCTACACGGTTTGGTGTGAATATTTAATATATTTTGGTTTTGTGATTATTATTGTTATGGTATTGGCGAACTGTAACTGCGCTACAAATAATGAGTAGAGCGTTACGCTGTGTTATTGCTGATAAGGATAAAGATTATTTGAATAAACTATAATACAGACTGACTCAGCATAATTCTGCGAAGGCCATAAAAATAATAATTGTTTTTTATTATTTCATTGACTCATTAATAATAGACTATCAAAAGTCCATTTCTGGACGTAGTAGGGCTCCCCACAGAATGCTTCATAAGGACGAGATTTACTACAGCTACCACGCTTGGCAGGCGGATTTGCAGTTACAAGTTTCTTATTTGGAGTTGTTATTAGGAAGGATCACCCAATTCCTAATAACAACTCTTAATAAGAAACTATATATAGTATATAGAGTAGTGAATTGTTTGACGGCACTACTACAAAAAGGCACACTTGTTCTTTCACATCTTTACGTATCTGTGTATAGATATAGTAATATAACCTATTAATAAAAGACGATATTAATTTATTTTATAAAAAAAGAAAACAAAATCGAAAAAATACTGCTAGCAAAATTTTATTAAAAGTCAACACCACCTGTGTTGCATTGCAAGTCAAACTACAAAAGTAATTGCGTAGCGCGGCGGTGGGAGTCTCGGCCCGATCTTTCAAACTTAGCAAGTGTCGTGTGCGTGCTATGGCTCATGCATACAAGTCCGTTCTGTCACGTGGCAGGCACACACACATATTAGGAGCGTTCGGTAAATTTCTTAGAAGACAGCCTACTAATCTGTTTTTACTATGCCTGTAGGGTTGATTTGTAAAACGCAAATTATGAAATCTACGAATGAAACAGAACGAGTGTCTATGCTTACTTTTTAAGTCAAATTAATATGTATATTGATTTTAAATTGATTTATTTATTAAAAATCTTATTGCTTACAGATAATGATGTAAAAAACAAATAGAAAATAATGTCATTGCTTATAGCGTAATAAAATATCAACATAAAATCTATGTATGAGACAGAATGAGAGTCTCTACATTACATATATATCTTGACGTGCCACGAGCGGGTTTATGTGACCTTGAATTCTATTTTATAAATGAATATTCATACTTTCATATTTAGTACCAATATATATATATATATATATATATATATATATATATATATATATATATTATCATTGTTTACATTGTAATAAAAATTAAATAAACACAGAGATAGGGCCACGCGGCAGCTTTGCTGTTGCACATATGGGCCGGCTCAAACCGGGGTGGTACCACAGATACCCTCCGCAGAGATCGTGATCCTCGGCGATTTTAATGCCCATCACGCCGAATGGCTTGGTTCACGTTTAACCGATCATGCGGGGACATCTGTTCATGATTTTGCCTTGGCATATGGTCTGACACAACTGGTTACTTCGCCTACGCGGATTCCAGATGTGGAAGATCATGCACCTTCCCTGTTGGACCTTCTGCTGACCTCTCACCCGGACGGATATCAGATTTCCGTCGACGCCCCTTTAGGCTCCTCGGACCATTGTCTTGTTCGGAGTGTGGTGCCACTCACGCTGAAATCGCAGTTGCATTGTTTGGCACTATAGGTCAGCCGATTGGGATGGGATGCGGTTTTTCTTTGCATCCTACCCTAGGGTTTGCTTCTCGCCGGACGATCCCAACGGATTCTGTCACTGATGTGGTACTTCAGGGTATGAAACTTTTTATTCCTTCCTCTGTGGTGCCCATTGGAGGCAAATCTCAGCCATGGTTTGGTCGCTCCTGTAAAATAGCATCATGCTATAAGCAGGAGTGCTACCAAGCCTGGGCTGACGCATCAGCGTCCCGGGATGTAAACACCAGCGCTCTAAAAAAAGAAGTATAATTCCGCCTCCAGGTCCTTCAAAAGAGTCATTGCCAAGGCAAAGTCAGAGCACATAGGCAGAATTGGCGAGAAACTAGTTCGTATTCCTTCTGGAACCCGTACATTCTGGTCTCTCGCCAAGGCTGTCCAGGGGAATTTCTGTCAGCCATCTCTTCCATCTCTGCACAGGGAGGACGACTCACTGGCCTACACCGCAAAGGAGAAAGCCGTTCTTCTAGGCTCTTTCTTTACGTCCAAATCGACTCTCGATGACGGGGGTAGTACGCCGCCGATCATCCCGCGGTATGAGTGAAAGCACTCCTCCCCTGGACATCCACAAGTCGAGTGGGCCTGACGGAATCCCCCCAATTGTGCTGAGGACGTATGATCCAGAGTTGGCACCGGTTTTAACGCGTCTTTTCCGGTACTCCTACTCCCTAGGAGTAGTCCCAAAATTATGGAAGACGGCTTTCGTCCACCCGATCCTTAAAAGAGGCGACCGCTCAGACCCGTCCAACTACCGGCCTATCGCCATCACCTTCTTGTTCTCCAAAACAATGGAGTACATTGTAAACTACCAGCTCATGAGGTAACTTGAGGATCACCAGCTGATTAGTGACCGCCAATACGGTTTTCGCCGTGGTCAGTCAGCTGGTGATCTTCTGGTCTACCTAACTCACAGGTGGGTGGAGGCAGTAGAGTCCAAGGGGGGAGGCATTGGCCGTTAGTTTGGACATTGCGAAGGCCTTCGATCGGGTTTGGCACAAAGCGCTTCTTTCGAAGCTCCCTTTCTATGGGCTTCGAGAAATTGTGCGATTGGTTCACCAGCTTTCTTGTAGATCGGAGCATCAAGGTCGTTGTAGGCGGTGCAAGCTCCGATTGCAAGCCTATTAATGCTGGTATTCCGCAAGGCTGCGTGCTATCGCCAAGCTGTTTCTTCTGAATATCAATGATATGTTGCAAACCCGTAACATTCATTGATATGCAGATGACAGCACTGGTGATGCTCTTTACACCGGCTGAGCCAATATTTCTCGGGAAAACGTCTCCGAGTGCCGGGACAAACTTGTGTCTCAAGTTGAGTCTTTGCTGAACAGAGTCTGATTGAGGGCGACTAAATCTAGTCCAGTTTTACCACCAGAAGACACAAGTTTGCGCGTTAACCGCTAAAAAGAACCCCTTTGTCGTATCTCCTCAGTTTCAAGGCACTCCCCCTGTTGCCTCAGCCAGTATTGTAATCCTCGGCGTAGACATATCGAGTGACGTGCAGTTTCGTGATTACTTATAAGAGAAGGCCAAATTGGCCTCTAAAAAGCATAGCGTGTTCATCAGAGCGGGACAGTATTTCATGCCGGCACACCGCCTGCAACTTTATAAGGTGCAGGTTCGGCCGCACTTGGAATACTATTCCCATCTCTGGGATGAGGCTTCCCAGTACCAACTCCTTCCACTTGACCGCATCCAGCGCAGAGCGGCTCGATTCGTCGACGACCGAGTGCTTTCCGATTGGCTCGATTCACTGGCACTGCGAAGAGATATTGCATCTCTTTGCATTTTCTTTCGCATATCCCATGGAAAGTGCTCTGAGGAATTGTTCGGATTAATCCCAGCCGCCAAATTTCGTGAACGCACTACGCGGCAAACGTCCCGATACCATCCACACCATCTGGATGCTTGGCGGTCCACCACTGTACGTTTCAAAAGGAGTTTTCTTCCGCGTACAACCTCTCTGTGGAATAGTTTACCACCGGCGATTTTTCCGGACCGATACGACCTGGGGACCTTCAAGAAAAGAGCTTACTCCTTTCTAAAGGGCCGCAAACGCACCTGCAATTCCCCTGGTGTTGCGGTTGATCATGGGCGGCGGTAGTCACTTAACATCAGGTGAGCTGCGTGCTCGTTTGCCCCCTCTTCTATAAAAAAGACAGATCAACACTCTGTGCATTACATAACTGCCTTGAGGTTCCGCGAGAAAATCATTTTATATGAAGTTACATACATTAATATTTACTAACAATATGTGTATAACATCATTGTTTACAGCGTAATAAAACCGCAATGTAAAATCGATGTACAATACAGAGTCGATGTACAAGAGAGAGTCCGTACATTAAATATGCCTTGCAATACTATGACGGAGTACACAAGACATTGAATTCTATTGTATATGAAATATTCGTACGTTCGTATTTACTATCAAAATTTATATAACATTAATACTCACAGTATAATAAAAACGAAATACAAAATCTTTGTTTGAGACAGAACGAGAGTCTATACGTTACATATCTGTCTTGCGGTGCCACGAGGTGGTACGTGAGGCATTGGATTTTATTTCACACGAATATTCATATTATGTTCTTATTACTACAAAATTGTATGCAAGGGTTTATTATACTCGGGGTACCACCGGCGGGTATACAAGGCTATTTTCACAACTGATCTTACTTATTTTCGCGACAATAGAGGAGAGAAATTATTTGCTCAAGTGATAAATAATATAAAGATTTGTTTTACACAGGAATCTCAACCCCAAACACTTATCAGTGAATCATGTATTTAAGGAAAAATTGCTTTTTGAAGTCTCTAAGTGTAAACCGTTATTTTTTAATGAGTGCCAAACCAGAGATAGAAAGTTATATGAAAAATGAGCCCTATACTTTTAAATTACAATATATTATGTATAGGTCTTATCAATAAGAATGATAAAGAAAACATTGATGCTCTAAACGACTGCATTAGACTGTTATGTTGCTTATAAATTTAGAGGCTCCTATAAGAACAGCACGACTGTTATCAGAGCTAACTAATGAATATAAACAAATCTCTTAAGGGGACTACAGGAGCTAAACGCAAGTTTTATATTGACTTAAAGTATATGATCCAATGCAGTAAACTAAATAAGAAAAATATATGATATTTTTAGTATATATGCTAGTTAGATACCGTGTTGAAAACATGATACTACTGATTTGATACGATAGAAAAAAATCATAAAGATACCTCTAAAAATTAGTTTTATCGAGTAAAAACCATAATAATATACATGCAATTATTTTGAGTTTTTGTCAGATTATTCTACAAGCAACATATTAACGTAATAGTGTTTTAATTTTTTAATCAAATTAATAGATTTTGTTTAAAATCGCATTTTCTTATTTCTGAAATAATACGTACGGATGTGTGCGTAAACGCCTGTGTACCGACACTGCTGGCCGAGGCCCGATGCTATATAGACGTGTCGCTCTTTTTGCCGCATTACTTACGTAAATATTGTTTAATGTTTTTGTATAATTTTATTTTTAAATTCATTGTTTCATATTCATAAATATTCTTCTTTTCATAAATATTCTTCTTTCGTATAAATATAATATATTTTAAGTTCAGATTAATTTAAATTAAGTTAATAATTATAATTGGTAAATATGGGAAATAAAGTGAAACCCGTTACGAAGACTAAAAATCGTTCATATAAATCAAATGCCCAACATAATATGAACGATATTAAAAGGTAAGAACATTTTATTTTTACTAAATGTTTATTTTTATAACAATAAACTTATGATTTGGAAACGTAGTGTATACCTGAGTACCTGGGTTCGATTCGAGGAATATGAAGTCAAATTTAATTTAAAACTTTTATATTTAAAGTATTATGTATTTTGATAAATTTAAAAATATTTTATAAATATTAACTATAACAATATATATTTATTTTTATAACAATAAATCTATGAATTTAGGAAACGTAGTGTATTACAGTAGTGCATTTTTTAGTGTACAGATGTGCAGTTTGCACTCGAGAGTACCTTGGTTCGATTCCAGGAATATGAAGCCATATTTTCATTTTTCTTTTTTATTTAATGTTATATATATAGATAAATTTATTAAATGCTTTTATAAATTATAACTAAAAAATACATATTTATTTTTATAACAATAAACCTATATTTGTAGTTTGCACTCGAGAGTGCCCGGGTTCGATTCCAGAAATATGATGTCAAATTTTCTTTTTTATTTATTTATTTTTTATTTTTTTATTTCTTTTTTATTACATATTTAAATAAACTTATTAATTACTTTTTTTTAAATAATAACTAAAAAAATTGTTTGAAATGTAACGATTTTTTACAGGAGAAAGAAAGTTGAAAATATCAACACAGAAGTTAGTATTTCCAATGTGTAAGTAAATACAACTTTTCTTTCTTATAATAACAACAAAAAAAACTTAAAATACCTATAGTTTTTGTTAAAAGACTGCGGCTTATTGATAAATAACAAAAGGGCATGACGAAATGACAGAATCATTTGAAAATTGCGATTTTACTTATCATATGTAGGAGTTTAGGTTTAGTGACTTTGTTTATAATTAGGAATTATAATTATGTATGAATGTTAGGTATTTTACTTATAGCTTAACAATTTTTCAAAGGCAAATACAAAAAATAAACGAAATACAAATTTTTATTACCTATCTTGTGAACCATAGAGCTAGAATATTTAGAATGGACATATCTACATAATTTAAAATATTTAATTTTTTCCATAGACTGGAAACAGTACCACAAGAAAATCATCATTGTGGGGTTATTGATATAAGTAAATATTATCCATCGAAGCATGTACTGGAAGAAGCCTATAGTACACAGGTAATATTCATAACATCAGCCGCACGTTGTAATGTAACATAACCTTGCCACAAACACGTTTAGTTTTAAAATTAATTTTGAAAATAATATTGGAATAATGGAATTTTAGGTGGCTAGTACTCCTGAAAGGCAATTTGATGTCCAACCTAAAAACCAAGAAACAGATATATAAAATTACAATATAGAAGTAAGTTTTTCACTTTTTTATAAAGAATACATCGTTACATAGAATTCTTTTAGGTTTAAATTTCAATGTTTTATACGAACAAATATTTATCTTATTTATCAAAAAATAGTATTCATATTCATTTATTTTTCAGATTGAAAACTATACTTCTAAGAAGAACATCCAAATTGGACGGAGAATTATTAACGTTTCCCATTTTTTGGAAAAGATAAATGAGATCTCAAATCACGGACCATTAGACTGCGGACTATCTTGTATCGAATTAGTTGGCGAAAAGATTCACGGTTTATCTTCCAAATTTACTTTTTCATACAAAATGTGCAAACGACAATTTGTGATCGATAACGACGGTGATAATTTTTTAAATATTAATACATGTGCTGTAACTGGCGCCATTTCAATCGGGTGTGATTATTCTCAGTTACAAGAATTTTCATCCGCCATGAATTTACCAATAATGTCTCAAAAAACTTACCAAAAGAACCACAAATTGTTGTCTGAGAACTGGCAGCAACTTGCACAACAGTCCATGGACCAAGCAGCTGAAGAAGAGAGGAATATGGCTATAGCAGAAGGCAGAGTCACTAAAAATAGCACGCCAATCATAGATGTGATAGCAGACGGTGTGTATGGTAAAAGGTCGTACAAAAAAATTATTCGGCTTTATCCGGTGCTGCCGCAATTATAGGCAATATTATTTTTAATTCTTTAAATAACTTTTTAATTAGGCAAAATTTTGTATATGGGAGTGCGAAACAAATACTGCTACCATTGTGATCGTGCTGCGAAGAATAAAAAAACAATTCCTGAGCATTTCTGCTCTAAAAACTATACCGGTCCGTCCACAGGAATGGAGAGTGAAATTATTGTGGAAGGTTTTAAACAATCTTTGGCTACCCACGGTCTGATATATGGAAGACTCATATCTGACGGTGACTCAAGCACTTATTCCAAAATTTTGCAAGTAAGACCATATCAAGATATTACAGTTGAGAAGGTTGAATGCAGAAATCATTTACTGAGGAATTTTTGTAATAAGATGCAATCACTTCAAACCGAAACTAAATATTTAAAAGTCACAGAAAACTGTTCAACAACATCAAGAATCATGACTATGAGATCCTGCATAAAAAAAGCAATTAAAAAGAACAAAAATGATCCCTGCCCAGAAGAGCAATATTTATTTGATGACATTTTGCAAGCACATCATCATGCTTTTGGGAATCACCTTGAATGCAAAAAACATTTCTGTGATAAAACAGGAAATGTGGAGCAAAATGATATTCCAAGTGATTTTAAGCTAAGTTCTCTGTGGCAGAGAATCTGTATTATGATTCTAGGTATTGCCAGCCATGCTCGAAGTTTACTTCATGACGTGGACAGCAACGTGGTGGAACGCTATCACAGCATCATTGCGAAATATGTAGGAGGGAAGAGAGTTAACTTTTCCCTCAAAAATTCGTATGAGACGCGATGTATTGCTTCAGCAGGGTCGTTCAATAAAGAAAATTCACTGTCAAAACTACATAAGAAAATGACCAACAAAAGCCCAAGAGGTAAGCTGAAGATGTGGGAAGAAAGAAAACGTAAACAAAAAGTACTAAGTAAAAGGTATACAAAAAAGAAAAAGACGACTAGTTTTCAGCCAAAAATGCAGTGATAAGGATTATGGCCAGTCATGTGAAAAACCTGATATGCCGGTAGAAGTACTGGATAAAATGAAAAACGATTTCATGAAATCTTTAAAAAAGACGGATGAGGAGCGAGCAATAATTGAAAGAAAAACTATTTTACAAAGTGCTAATGGAGAATGGCTTGAGATGAGAAGATCTTTATTGACTGCATCCAATTTCGCCAGGGTTATAAAAAGGCGTACTAATACACCATGTGCTAATTTAGTAAAAGATATACTTTACCGAAAAAAAATTGATCACGTAGAATCCATAAGCCATGGCCAACAAAATGAAAAAACCGCATTTGCACAATTGGCTGTACAAGAACATATAACCATTAGACCCTGTGGTTTATTTATAGACCAAGAATTATGTTTCTTGGGTGCAACGCCTGATGTATTAACTGGAGAACATACTGTGGTTGAAGTAAAGTGTCCTTTGACAGCCAATAAAATGGGCCTTGCAGCAGCAATTGAAAAGAAAAAAGTTAACTTCTGGCAAAAAACAAAAACAGGTAAATTTGTCATTAACAAAAAACATGCTTGGTATTACCAAGCCAAGGGCAGCTACACGTGACTCAAAGAAAATATTGCCTATTTGCCGTATGGGAGAATGAAAAAGAAAAGCTAAAGACGGAAATAATTAAACGAGATGATAATTTTTTGGGAAAAAGAAATGAAAGAAAAACTATCAAAATTCTATTTCGACTGCATATTACCTGAGATACTTGATCCCCGAATGTCAAGAAATATGACAATTCATGAACCATACATAAAAAATAAAAATACGGCCAAGACAAAAGTGAAAAGAACGACAAAAGTGAAAACAAAGACAAAATCGAAAACAGGGGTAAAATCGAAAAGAAAGAAAAAAGCGAAAGCAAAGATAAAGATAACGACAAAATTATGCCAATCCAAAATTATGACGAAAATTATTCACAACAAATATCAACGTCTACACGTTACTTACATTTTAGTAGATTTTAGGAACAAAAATAAATGAAAATTATTTTATAACATATTTATTTAATAATTGTATATATACGTATATAAACACATCAACAGAATCTAGGGATATTTTATATTTCATCGAATATCTAAAAATCTATGAATAATTTTCAGATATAGTAAATGGAAAAATTATATGTTATTTTAAGTTCTCTAATATAAAATAAAAACATTTCGTATTTTTTTGTTTTAAATAAAAATTTAAATTTTTTTAATCAGCGTATAAAATTTGTATGATAAAAAAACTTCATATCTTCTTATAAAACTAGTATTTGTAATTAAAATTGAAAAAATCTTTTTTTTTTTTTATAGGATAGGGTGACAAACGAGCACACTGTCCACCTGATGGTAAGTGGTTGCTGCGGCCCATAGACATCTACATCTATCTTCCATTACAAATCAAAATGCAGATGCGTTGTCACCCGTGAGGACTGAGATGGAATGCCTCATTTCCAGTAAAAAGGGTCTCCGGTTCTCTACACTCACCATACGAAATACAGCAGCATTAAGCTACTATTTCACGCTGGTATTCTGTGAGAGCGTGGTCCTTCCCCGGTCGAGCCGACCCATTCGTGCTACAACTATACTACTAATATAATTGCAGTATGGCTCTACCACGTATAAAATCTTATAAAATCTAATAATTAATAATCAGTGTTGGCACCTCTTATTTAATTACACATCGACATCGATTGTTTATACTTAAAATTAAATTTTCAATGTCTTGCTGCAGTATGAGATACCATGTTCTTTGCAAGTGTTCGTAAAGTGTTTGTTCCGTCGTCAAATTTGGCGGAAAAACACACACATACACACGCAGACAAACACACACTCACACACAGATACACATATATATATACATATATTTCTCAATTTTATATTTAATAATTTGAAAACTAGATTTTGTTATCATTGTAGCACTTACACCTGTAAGTATGTACTTATTATATACCTACTATTACAGGGATTGAGACTGTTACTCCTTAACACAGGTTATCCTTTAACCTAGCTAGGAGAACATCCACTAGATTGAATATAATATTTTATAGATAGTACATACGATGTAATGTCCTACCCATGTACTACAATCACTTTTATATAAATAAAGTTTATTACTATTATTAGATAAATAAAAATGTTTTAAGTTTCATCGAATCAGTTTTATTTCAAAATCGCCCACATCCTTAAATTTTCAAGCAACATTAAATTAAAATTAAAAATAATTTCGCTGTCCCATCTATTTCTTTGTTAGATCTTTATCCTACCTGCGTTTCGTCTATTATAACACTCCGGCGTAACCTCGCTAATCCGTTAGTGTTAAACCTCACTGTCGTTAGATGGCGCTCACATGGAATGTGTAGTTGTGTGCGTGCATCTTTCGAGGTCACTTGGCTCTTGTAGTCCTCTTAAGGTAACCCAAGTGACTTTTTATTTGGTATAAAATTTTGTCTTAAAAAGCTCAGAGGATCTTTATAAATATAAAACCAACATACTGAAACCTATAAACTTTTGAGACGTATCTCTATCAGTGACGACTAACTAGGCATGCAATAGCCTTCAGCAGTATACCAGCAGAGGAGATATAATCAAGTAATATGTGGCAGGCGCCATGCCCAACCATCGAGTAAAAATAATAGAGCCAGAGCGATGGCCAAAATATTTGTAACAAATTGATATGTACTGGTATGTTTTAATATAATATACATTGACGGGTGACTCAAAATAATGGTGACAAGATGATTTAACAAGTAATTGAATCAGCTAATTTCATTATCTTAAAAATTATAAAATCTCAACTTACTTTATACAAGAATTACTATTAACCTTCAAAATAACCTCCATTACGCAGCGCACTTCTTCTACGAATATGTCGCTCTACTTCCACGTTCTAAAAGCAGCCTTTATAGCTCATCAATATTTCTATTGCATCGTACAGGCTATCTTGCCCGTAATTGTAATCCATCAAATTCAGATCATCCGATAAAATGGTCACAATTTTGAGCTAATAAAATAAAGGACATTGTCTTTACGCTGCTAATAAAAACTCTGCTCAGTTTTGTGAAAATACCCATGGAAGCTTACCAAAGTGTTCTTAGCTCCAAAAAAGAAGCACACTTTCTAGGATGTCTCGCCGTTTTAATTAGTATTTCTTTGTATATATTGATACCGATTTCTACAAAAATCTAACGGCGTTAGAACAAGGGAATGGGTTGAAAAAAGAAATTTGTCACAACGTTAACGACAAGTGTATTATAAATAAAAATTATGCTGATGACTGCGCCGCTTTGAATATTAGTTCCTAGACTTGAATAGCACTGGCTCGGTTGCGTTCCAAACGTATTCCGGTATCCCTCATATACGCTGATGGTGACGACCGTGGGGTTTTTGCCGGTAAGAGCCCGGCATAAACTTTCTGTTGCCCCAGCAGCCGAAAGTTTCCATGAAGATTTTCCACGGTATAAAAAAGGACCGGTTAGCAGATGCAAAAAATTTTAAAACAAATTGACAAGTTAGTTTGATAGGCTAATACTGAACTTTTTAATACAGTTTCTATTTTGTTAACTGTTACAGAGATGAATTCAAATAATGAAGACAAGATATATGATGATAACATCAATTCTTGTGTTGTGTTAAAATTAATATATGAGGTTATATGATCATCCTGATAATACAGTCACTTTCTTATAACTTCAAAATTACCGCCTTGTTTGCATAGAAGGACACAGGAGCTGTGATACGACAGCTCTTCACCGATCAACCAAATCATAAAGAGTCAAAAGGGCGCTGCGACGCCACTTTGACAGTTGATATATATATATATATATATATATATATATATATATATATATATATAATCTGTAGAAAATTATTTGTTCACGATTCACGCAGAAACTACTGGACGGATTTGTATGAAATTTGGTGTGTAGGAAGTATGATGGCGTATAACATATAGGCAGCTTTTTATTTGCTTATAGAAGACTAATAAAGAAAGGTTATGTTTTCTTATTTATTTAAGTTTATTGTCATAATAGTTGTGGTGGTTCTATTAGAAGAGGGTTTAGCTACACGTATTAAGTTAAATAAGTCTACAGAAATTTGAGAGAAGATGAAACTCATCGCGTCACCAACCAGAAAGTGCAGAATAACGTCTGCCGTGTCATCTAGCAGTAAATATTTTAGTCGATTTTAGTATCGTGTAGTGTAGTTACTTTTTCTTTTAAGTTGATTTTTCGAAGTATTACTAGTAATTGCCAAAGATTTTTGCTATTTTTTTATTTTTTTTTAGTTATAGTATACGAATTTGCGCTTTTGTCTCATTCTTCCTCTTAGTTTTGGTTATAGCAGGCGACAAAGCTTAAGGTGACCATTTCACTCTCAGGTACCTTATTTCTTTTGAAAACCTAACATTATACTTAGATTTATTATTTTAAGTCACAGGTTAGTTTTTACAAAGTACTAGAAACAAAAGCAAACATTTTCTACGGTTTAAATAATGATATACAGATTTGGAAATGAAAATACTTATAACAATGTGACATTTAGATTTTGCGTCAAGTTTTATTGTGCTCTTATCAAATGAATGAAATTTTACGTAAGGGTTAAGACCCTTGTCAAAAGCATTCTGTCTACATTAATCGCATAATCAAAATGGCATACATAACATATTAAGCATAAGATGCGTGATTTAGACATAATTATTTCGCTCTTAGTATAATATCAATATATAATACAATTACATTATCGTTAAATTACCGAAAGTAAATAATGTTGTAAAATGTTGCAAGTGGCATATAAGAAGTATGAAATCATCTTTGAATCTCGAGCCCTACCAGTGCCTTGCCTCAGGTTATTCAATACATTTTGAATATAATATTAAAGTAAAGGACATGATTTTGACAAGGGTCGTCTCCGCCGCATAAATTTCTGTGAGTTCTCTTCTCACTTTGCCTGAACACATAACATGAACCCTTTTTTGATTTGAATTCTAACCATTCAATAAACATCTTTATTTATATTTTGCCATCTACTTTAAAAAGTTTAAATACAACGTATATTAAGATTATATAAAAACTTATACATTGTGATATGAAACGCCTTGAAAAAGTAATAAGCTTATTGTGAATTAATTTAAAAAAAATGTTAACTCTTTTTATTCCCTACGTGCGTGCAAATTCTATTAAGTAAGTAGTAATTCAGTTAATTTATGCTATAAGGTATAATAATAGTAATTTTAATAGTAAAAATATTGCATCGGACCTCCCTATACAATAATCGTTATTTTTTCCCTTAATTTTTGTGAGTAACCTATCATTTAATCCGCTATCATGTTAATGGGAGGGAGGGGGGGGGGGGAATTGGGCCTCCGGCCACCTATTATAGTTGTTATTAGAAAGACGTTGCTGCTTAACTTATGATTTGTTTCCCTCTGTCGCCTCTTACTATTCCCAGAGGCCTATAAGGGTTGTACAGTACAGTTAGCGACATAGTAGATTGTCCATTTATAACGTCACATTCAACTAAACATTTCTTCAACGCTGTGGAAATTGAATTCAGTGTTTGTATTTCGTCGCGGAAATAAATTAAAAAAGACTGATTTAACTTTTGAATTACGAAATAAATAATTATTAATCGGGTCTGACTTTTCTGTTTTCTTTAACCTCCAAATCTGAAGCATAATTTAGTTTAAATTAAATCTGTTTTCTTGCATAAAAATTTATATTTTGTTATAGCCATTAGATGTTTTATGAAATATCGAAATAATTTACCTCGAACTAAGTCACATTAGTTTTTGCTACATAAATTAGAAAGTTTACATGATTGCCAGTCGTGGCTAAGGGGTTAAGCTGTGGGTCCTAGCTTCGAATTCTAACCAAATAATTTCTACATGCTACAATTAGTTTTTAACAGTGTTTTGTAATTTTCTGTTTTTAGAAATTGAATCTTAACCTGCCACTGAACATATACGCAATATTTAGGGCACGATTTAATTAAGCCGAGTGTTTACACATATAGTACGTTCGCGTTAAGAAAATAGTGAGTCATCAGTGCAACTACAGGGTAAAGGTATATTCACAGTGGAGTAAAAATTCTTTTTTTTTTCAAACATTTAATTAAGTTTAATGGTAACAAATTTTCTTAAAATTACTTAAATCACTAATCAGTATCGCTAGATTTTCCAGTTACATAATTATGAAAGAATTTTGTTCTGCAAGTTCCATGATGGCATCCAAATTCCACACGGTATTTTCTTCGCGTATCACGTGGTCGCAGCACTTCTTCCAACGATTAGCGTTTATTAATGTTATTGCATCATCTAATAATTTTTTATGTCACTCATTTTGAATGTGGAGATAGTTTTTTGTAGACTTAGATTCAAACACTAGTAGACAATCTTCCACGAACCCTTTGTCGCTGCCAATGTGCAATACAATTAACCTTTTACCTTTTCCTGTCGGAGCTTTTGGACAGGCTGATAAGCCATCTAGAAAGACTTGTCTTTTATTTTTTACCGTTGTATCCAACCATGCTTTTGTCTTTACGTGTCCGGCGTTTATCCACGTTTCGTCAAGATAGTAAATGGTTTTACTAGCGGCTCATCATCATCATCATCATTACAGCCCTTTACAAGTCCACTGTTGAACATAGGCCTCCCCCAAGTAATGGCACAAAGCACGGTCCTGAGTCACCTGCATCCATCGACTTCCTGCATGTTTTACCAGGTCGTCACTCCATCTAGTGAGGGGTCGCCCTACACTACGCCTACCGGTACGAGGCTGCTCAGAAGGGAAATCGGTCTGTAGTTCTTCAAGAGAGCGTTGTCCCCTTTCTTAAAGAACAAGACCACCGCACTTCTGCTCCACGCCTCCGGAGTAGTGCCACCATGGAAGATGGAATTGAAGAGCTTCTGAAGGACTTCATGTACCGGTGTTCCACCCGCTTTCAGAAGCTCCACTGTAATTCCATCTTCGCCTAGGGCCCTGCCGTTTTTAAGGCGCTGGAGAGCCATTCTAATCTCGCTCATACTGACGTCCAGGATATCATCGGAATAGTGACGGATAAGACTTGCTCTTGGATCGTTACTCACACTTGCATGTGGCTCCAACGATGATGTGTACAGCTGCCCATAGAACCTCTCAATCTCACTCAAAATCTCAGGTGTCCCGGAAACGACGCTGCCACATTCAGTCTTCAGCTTTGACAGTTGGCTCTTTCTGGCAGACAGATTTCTGGCAAAGACTTTGGAGCCCTGGTTCCGCTCGATCGCCTCATTAATACGAGCAGTATTAAAGATGCGTAAGTCTTGCCGCATGCATTGGGAGATCTGTCTGTTCAGTTGCCTGTATGCTGTCAAATCTGTTGACTATTGCAGCCTCATCTCCCGTCTAACAGCCATGAGATTAAGACTGTGATCGGAGAGTTTTTGTGTTCTTCTGCGGCGGGTCTTGCAGAACTTAGCTCCGACCGCATTGACAGTTTCCACGAGCTTGTCATTCATATCGTCCACTGCATTGCAATCTTCTAGGCACTGAAAGCGGTTACTTAACTCGAGCTGAA
Organism: Parnassius apollo; assembly: GCA_907164705.1. Taxonomy (NCBI): domain Eukaryota; kingdom Metazoa; phylum Arthropoda; class Insecta; order Lepidoptera; family Papilionidae; genus Parnassius; species Parnassius apollo. The sequence goes on from CAJQZP010000935.1 coordinate 5,291,412, forward strand.
AAGTTTCGGAATTCTGGATAAGAGCACGAGGGAGACGGAGCGTTGACCTCATTAGACGAGACCTCTCCAACTTAACGTTTAGGTTCAGTGTGCCTCTAACTATTCGGCGATCGCTGACAGTTTTCACCCTTGCGATCACTGAGACATCACTGAACAGTTGGCATCTGGTCGTCATAATGAAATCAATATCATTTTTTGTCGAACCGTCGGGGCTTGACTGACTTGACTTTCTGTGGGGCTGCTTCTGGAAGAAAGAGTTCATCATAAAGAGTCCCTCTTTCTCCATAAAGTCGGCCAGCTGCTGGCCCCTTCGGTTCCGTTGCCCTACTCCAAATTTCCCAACTTCAACTCACCGTTTTTTCTTGTGCCGAGTTTTGTGTTGAAGTCTCCCATCAACACCGTGTAGTGGGTTTTGGAGGAATGCATGGATCTGGAAATATCCTCATACATTTCCTCCACCTCCTCATCGGGATGTGCCGACGTTGTTGCGTAAACCTGTACGACCTTCAGCGAATACCGTTTGGTGATTCTGAGTATCAGATACGCGACCCTCGTCGATACACTTCCAATCTTTACAACGTTATTGACGAGAGACTTGTGGACGATAAATCCGATACCTCCTTGGGATAGATGGTCGCCCTCCCGGTGATAGAAAAAGTTGCCAGACTCGAGGATTACCGTGTCCTCTCTCTCTCTTCGGACCTCGGATAACCCAATAATATGCCAGCGCAACTTATCTACTTCCTCTTCCAGCTCCAGTATCTTCTCGTCAGTCTCCAGGGTGCGTACGTTGTATGTTGCTAGGTCGAGTCGTCGTAGGTGGCAACCGAACCTCCACCTGAGATTCTTAGCACCTCCTGCCCCGCCGTTACCATGGTCGCCACCGTAGCCAGGAATAGCTGGGCCGCCGGGGACTGGGGACCGTTTTTTTGCGTCGTTATTGATGGGGGAGTATTTGCCATAGTTTACGCGCTTGGCGAGCGGGTTGGCAACCGCAGTTTTTTATTATATCACTGTTGTTATCAGGAAGATGCTGCTGCCCATCTCCTGCCTGTCTCCCTCTGTCGCCTCTTACGACACCCACGGGAAGATATGGGGTAGTGGATATTCTCAACCGCCACTACGCGGTAATTATTAATATATAAATATTAGCGACTCTGTATTATTTTATTTGCCTCAGATATTTACGCCTCCATAAAACAATATCTTCTCTTTCGACTAACAATGTTCTGGTATCCTGTTTATTGAAATCGAAACCTAGCTCGTGCATAATTTTATGAAGTGTGGTACGTTTGAAAACAGGAATATCTTCGACAGCTTCGCAAAGTGTCATAATTTTGTCCGATGTCGGGTAGTCATTATTTAAATATATTGAGTGAACTTTTCTCCTTATTGCACATTTGTCTAGTTCATCTAATTTATCGATCATCTATAGTCGAGCTCTTTTTTATACGGGTGATTTTAATGTGTTAGTATCCTTTTGTTCTTTAATAATTTTATAAACAGTATTTTCGGACACACCACATGCACTTGCTGTTTTTATTACTGTGCTCTCCACAGTCGCATTTAAATCACACAGTCTTATAAACATTGTAAATTACGCGTCTCTTTCCGCTATGGATTATTGATCCACTTTTATTCTTTAGAATAGGTGAGGTATTCATTTTCAAAATTTAATGTTGAACGAGTAACACGCAAAATACACAACCGTTTTGTTTGAAGACTTGACTTCAACTGGTCACTGTGAACTCGACTTTCTAATTTCTTGCATTTTAATTGGCTGGGGGGCATGGCCAGGCCGGCGGAAAACGATGACTCACTATTTTCTTAGCGCGAACGGACTATACGTATAAGGTACAATAATATCACAACTGATTGATTCTGGCCGTAGTTGTTACCGATTATTCGTCCTTTATCGCCAGTATCGAATATCTGTCCGAAGGACGTTTCTGAATGGTGAATCCATGAAACATAAATAGGATTTATCCTCGTTATACCAATAACATTACGTTAAGAAAAATAAGTCAACCAAAATAAGCCGCAAGCAGTATACCCTAACTTAAATGAGAATATACTAAACACGAAATATACTTCTCATTGTTTCTTTTTAATGAGATTGAACGCGAAATCCGTGCACAATAAGTACTTAAGTGATAATGAGATTACACTGACGTGAATTAAAATTCGAAGGGGCTGAATCAAAAATAAAAATGTTAAGCAGAAAAATAAAGCCTCAAGACAAAAACGTAATTGGTTCTACAAAACGAAATGATGACACAAGAGTGTACGTTGCCAATATCATAATGATGCCGCGTAAAAGTTATATCAAATGAAAAGGTTAATAGTTTTCTGGTCATTGTTAGAGCATGTAACATGGTGTGGTTGAGTTATTTATATTACATTAATTTAATAAAAAATTACTTAGATAATGCGAACATAAAAAAAGCATATTGGGCCTTCTGCTGGAAATGGCAGGACAACGACTGATCATTTTATGAACTCAAAGCCTGGCAAATTCTGCAAATGTGTATGCCAATGTGTATGATTCTAAAAGCAAAACTACTTTTAAATTCGTGTCAGAAAATGTAAAGAGACGTTTTGATAATATGAATTACTTTTTACTTCTTTGTACTTTGATGCGCTAAATCCTGTTAATTAATTAAAGTTTTTAATTTAAGCTTATTATATGCAACGGATTAGTAGGCTGAAGTGGCGATGGGCCGGACATATAGCTTGAAGAAATGGTGGAGTGATGACCTGGTAAGACGACGTGCAGGAAGTAGATGGATGCAGGTAACTCAACATTGTGCTTTGTGGCATTCCTTGAGGAGACCTATGTTCAGAAGCGAACTTGTGAAGGGCTGTAATGATGATGATGATGATTCAAACTAATATTTAATGAGCTAGCCGAAGAGAAAGTATGAAGCTTGCCGTTTCTTTGTTTTTAAAATGTTATTTTTCAAAGTATTTTCGTTAGCATTCATATCGCAATTTTTTTATGTGTTTTTGTGTGTTTTTTTTACAATAATGATTTTATTGTATATGTTATGGAGGTAAAAGTGGGAAGTTGATGCTGTGTTGACGGGCCGTAGACGCCTATATAGGTACATCTATTCTCGATTAAACATTCTCATCACTCGCTATACAAAGTACATTAAGACATACTTTAGCTGAAAGTGTGAGATTGTAGTTATACCACCCATTACCCATTTGTACCCATCGATCCATTACATCGCGCTTTTAGAAAGGGTATAAATTATACTTCAGTCAATACAGCTGTCACATAAAATTATAATGCGCAGAAATTAGTCTTTTTGGGGTCAGGTGTTAAGTTTAAATTTCAAAGGACTTTAAAGCAAATATCATATTGAATTACTAGTAAACACTTTTTTAAATTAAAAAAAAAAACGTTATCCATACTGCAGAATTTGTCCTGTATCATAGAGGCAATTTACAAACATAAATTGCAGAAGAACACATATCCAGTGATGAAACAATTATTTCGTGGGGTAACACTTTTTTCGGTCAAGATTTGAACGCGCAGCCGTTAACACCGCGACCAAACGCTTGGTCACTGCGCTACTGAAAAACACTGATTGCTGAGTGCAACCTTCACCCATAGCATCGTCTTAAAAAAGAAGAGGTTTCATTTGCAACGGCATATTTTACGGAATTAATTATACTGTGATATATAAATTTCAAAACTCAATCGAAAGCAAACGAAATGCATATGTGACCAGTTTGCAAATGACGTAAATAGTAACGGTATGTTATTCGATTAATTACGCTCCTACATAATTTATTTAAATTATTTGACGTCAGATAGAGTATTTTACATTTACTAACTAAGCGGCTCGTTGGTCTAGGGGTATGATTCTCGCTTTGGGTGCGAGAGGTCCCGGGTTCAAATCCCGGACGAGCCCAATTTTAACTTTTTTTTTGGCAAACTATTTATTTTTTATCTTAATAAAAACCTTAGTTAACTGTTATTTTTGTCATACACAAAGTATATCTTAAATAAATTCTTATAGTAGTATGTTTTGATTCAATTTTTGTCTATGACTTCGTTTTTATGTCTACAAGAAAATTAAATATACCAAGAAGCTGTCATCCTTCAATAAACATATACTTATTTATCGCGTTTAATTTACTTATTTTTTTTAAACTCCCAAGTTCTTTTAAATTCCAGACGTTTTGAGTACTTTGAAGAAGTTACATACGTGGGACACTCAATAAGTTTTGAGATATACAAAAAGTATTCTAGATACTATTAATATTTATTTTAAATCTTTTCAAAATATTCTCCATCATGCTCTATACAAAGTTTCATTCGCCTAAACCAACTCTGAAAACACTTTTGCCAGTCTTGATCTGACAGGTCGAAAATCGCTTCGCTTCGGTCATCTTTGAGGGTAATTTTAACCCTTTTGAATTCAGCAAATCACCTAAAAACTATTGCGCGTGATGGAACTGATTCATTTATAGCTGATTGTAACCGTTGTATACTTAATTATTCGGTTAAACCAAATTAAAAATCAAAACAGATCATAGCGCGCAAATATTCACGGTTAAGATCCATCGTTTTAAATGAAAAGCGCGGGAAGCGTTGCAGGAAAATTAATAGAACTTTTTTTTATTATTGAGCAATTTGCTGATAGAGTTCTTTTTTTTTAATAAATTTGCGTTTTAGAAACATATTACACGGGTGCGTTCCATTTTTAAATTTATAGCATCTCAAAACTTATTGAGTGATCTACGTATTATAGGATTCATGGTAGTAAAATTACGTATTTGTAGACCTTTATTTTAAGTTGGTTGCAGATCTGCAGTATAATAACTTGCCATCAAATGGACTGAAAGTTTGTTTTTCACTTTAATTTGAAAAATACAATGTAGTCTCAATCAATATAAAATATAAAATACTTCACACGTAAAATTGCATACTTAAGTTTAATTAGTGTGATATGATATTTTGCTATATCATACCATATATCCTAGACGGTCGATCTTGTTAATCTACTTCCACTTTATACACAACTGGTTTGGATAGTAAGAGAAATACTATTTTATTTTTTCGACAATATCGGCAGTCGGCTCGTTAGTCTAGGGGTATGATATTCGCTTAGGGTGCGAGAGGTCCCAGGTTCAAATCCCAGACGTTTTAGCCTTATTATTTTAAATTGTTTTCTCTAAAGTATTAATATTGTTATATCCCGTATAGGAAGATAAATCATTGCTGTAATTTATATGAAGAGTGACCGATATGCGTTTTTTTATAGAAGAGGGGGTAAACGAGCATGCGGCTCACCTGATGTTAGGTGACTATCGCCGCCCACGATCAACCGCAACACTAGGGGAATTGCAGGTGCGTTGCCGACCCTTTAGAAAAGAGTAATCTCTTTTCTTGAAGGTCCCCGGGTCGTATCGGTCCGGAAAAACTGCCGGTGGTAAACTATTCCACAGAGAGGTCGTACGCGGATGAAAATTTCTCGTGAAATGTACAGTGGTGGACCGCCAAGCATCCAGAGAGTGTGTATGGTATCGGGACGTTTAATGCGTAGTGCGTTCGCGAAATTTGGCGGCTGGGATTAATCCGAACAATTCCTCAGAGCACTCCCCGTGATAAATGCGATAAAATACGCAAAGAGATGCAACATCTCTTCGCAGCGCCAGTGAATTGAGCCGATCGGAAAGCACTCGGTCGTCGATGATTCGAGCCGCTCTGCGCTGGATGCGGTCAAGTGGAAGGAGCTGGTACTGGAAAGCTCCAGCCCAGAGATGGGGACAGTATTCCATGTGCGGCCAAACCTGCGCCTTATAAAGTTGCAGGCAAAGTGCCGGAATGAAATACTGTCCCACTCTGATGAGCACGCCAAGCTTTTTAGAGGCCAATTTGGCCTTCTCTTATAAGTAATCACGAAACTGCACGTCACTCGATATGTCTACGCCGAGGATTCCAATACTGGCTGAGGCAACAGGGGGGAGTGCCTTGAAACTGAGGAGATACGACAAAGGGGTTCTTTTTAGCGGTTAACGCGCAAACTTGTGTCTTCTTGGGGTTAAACTGGACTAGATTTAGTCGCCCCCAATCCGAGACTCTGTTCGGCAAAGACTCGACTTCAGACACAAGTTTGTCCCGGCACTCGGAGACGTTTTCCCGAGAAATATTGGCTCGGCCGGTATAAACAGCATCACCAGTGCTGTCATCTGCATAGCAATGAATGTTCCGGGTTTGCAACATATCATTGATATTGTGACGGCCCAATATTATTATTAATAATTAAATTCAATATAAGGGGGCATCAAAAATAGTCTTCAAAGATATATATTAAGCAATTAAGTTAAATTAATGAACATAAAGTTTATATATTTCAGACATTATCCCAATAACATAGTAAATTAAAGGCAAAATTATTGTTTTTCGTAATAAATAAATTTATTTAAAAACTTGAAAAAAATATCTAAAATAAGATAAATAATAGAAATACAAGTCAAAAAATATTATAAAACTAAGTTAAATAACGTTTAGAAGATAATTAGAAAATTTGTTAAAAATTGTTTAAGTCACGGGAGGTGTTCATGTATAAAAAAAAAATTTCCTAAGTTGTGGAAGGAGTTCACGTATAAAGGAAAACTTTCCTAAGTTATTGAAGGTGTTCATGTATAGATGTCTTGTATGGAGGAGCTGCCGGAAATACATTCCTGCAGTTGTACATATATATGGGGTGGTCGGGAGCCCGACTGCCTGAAGTACTGTAGCACAGTGACTAGTCCTATATTAGGGACTTATGATATTAAACTCAAAGATACAAAAGCAATACTAAGGAAGGTCTCCATGATGAATTTGCATTACAATAGTAGGGTCGTGGGTTCGAACCCTATATATTAATGACTTATGAAAGTAAGGTCTATGATCCAAAAGCAATACTATAGAAGGTCTCTATGATTAATATGCATTACAATAGTAGGGTCGTGGGTTCGAATCCTATATATGAATGACTTATGAAAGTAAGGTCTATGATTCAAAAGCAATACTATAGAAGGTCTCTATGATTAATATGCATTACAATAGTAGAGTCGTGGGTTCGAATCCTATATATACATGACTTATGAAAGTAAGGTCTATGATACAATAGCAATATTATAGGAGGTCTCCTTGATGCATAAGCATTGTATGGGGTGGTCGGGTGACTGACTGCTCCTAGTACTGTAGCAAAATGACTAGTCCTTATTAGGGACTTGAAAAGGAATATCATGGTGGCGTGTGTGCTGCTTCACGAGCAATTGGTCCGAGGTAAACTTGGACTCGCTAACCGATGTATACTAGACATATCATCTAAGTGCCGGTGGTAAGCGGGTTTGTTGTAGCAGCAATACGGCTTTCCCGTGGACATCGCACACCCATACCGTTTGTGGGCGACGTCGTTGCGCATAGCGATGTGTCGTCTATCTTTCGGATTGGGATGATGAGTGTGTTTGGTAGCACTTTTAAGTGTAACAGGCATACTCAACTTCATGTCTTAGTACATTAGCGCTATGATAAGTGGAGTTTTGTTCATTGGCGTCTTAGTAGCGTGCTACTATGATACGTTGGTGATATTTTTTATATAACAACAATACCAACTTTGTTACCAAAGTCGATAGGGGTCATGTGGGTGTGTTGTGAGGGGTGCGCCATCCGTATGATAGTTGCATTGATGCTTACTGCTACTTGCGGTATTGCGTCTTGTGATGGATCTGCGGGTGTGCTGCGCCTGATTCGACGCATTCCTTGTGGTTCTGGTCGATGGAGGTATACAATTAACAACATCTTAAGTGCCGGTTGGTAAGCGGGTTTGTTGTAGCAATACGGCTTTCCCGTGGACATCGCACACCCATACCGTTTGTGGGCGACGTCGTAGCGCATAGCGATGCGTCGTCTATCTTTCGGATTGGGATGATGAGTGTGTTTGGTAGCACTTTTAATTGTAACAGGCATACTCATGTCTTAGAGCATTAGCGCTATGATACGTGGAGTTTTGTTCACTAGCGTCTTAGTAGTGTGCTACTATGATACTTTGGTGTTATTTTTTAGTTAACAATAATACAAACTTTGTTACCAAAGTCGATAGGGATCATGTGGGTGTGTTGTGATGGGGGCGCCATCCGTATGATAGTTGCATTGATGCTTACTGCTACTTGCGGTATTGCGTCTTGTGATGGATCTGCGGGGGTGGTGCGGCTGATTCGACGCTCTCTTGTGGTTCTGGTCGATGGAGGTATGCGGGTGGTGATGTCTGCTGGGATGTATGGGGGACCTTGGGATGGTGTAAGCCCGACGATAGTCGTATTGATGCTTGTTGCGTTCTGCAGCATTGCGTCTCTGCGATGGTTGTTTGGTGGGACGCTCTTCTCAATGGAGCTCTCTGCGTCTTGGTTTGACTCACGCCTGAGTAGCTTTGCCCAAGTCGGGTCCCTTCATTACGGGGCTGCAGACTGTCTGCCCTCCACAATGTTTTATATAACAACATAATATTATATCTCTGTAACTTTCCCACCTTTGAATGATTGAAGGCAACTTGTTGGTGGGTGAGACAAACATGATCGAAAATGCATTTACTCAACGTCAGTGACACAAACCCTTTCTGATGGCGAATTATTACTCTTATCTTATAACTGCCTTTTGGCTATATCTGCCGTTGTATTGGTTGGTGGAGCATATGTGTCGACCTCATGCGGGTGGTAGCTGGCGGGAGGATCTGAGGAGACTCTCAAGGCTGCGGCCGAAAGCCGCACAACGTGGGACCCCATTCCCTTGAGGTGAGCGGTAGACTCATGACACGCTCTGCGGCTAGTAGCCGTGCTGATCATGCAATTGGTGGTGATGCCATACACTTACATCACGTCTGCAGGAGCGGCGGTCTGGCAGGTGGTGGCGCTCACGGAGGGTTTATGGCCAGTGTGCCTATTTGCCTAAACCGTGTGACGTACATTCACTGTGGCTGGATTCGTTCGTATTCTGTTTGGCATTTACACGCATTGACATGCGCGACTTCGGTCGATGTTTGTGCTTACGCACTAGCAAGGGGCCAAGCCTCTTTTACTGGTTCGCCAGTTATTTTGCTGTGGACTACGGTCCAGTTCCCGAATTAGCGTTCCCTTCGAGGGGAGTGCATCAAAATGGTTGGCACTCACCGTGCGCGGCATAAATGTAGGAGAGCGAAGGCCTTGTATCGGGTATTTTGTATAAATATATTTTGAGCCTTTTCCGAGCGGGAAGGGATAATTATCAATGTAAACCTGATACAAGCGGAATAGGGACGTTTTATGTTCTTAACCTTTTTCGAGCCCTGTCTTCGTGAACGGGGTTCACTTAACTTATAAAGCACTACCAACAGCTTTCAATCGCTCTAGTGAATATTCATTCTTCCAAAAGACACCTAAAAGAACTAAGTTACTAAACAAACACAACGTAAATAAGGGTCCTAACTAAGTCGATCACGCCAAAATATTACAAACGGCCTATTATGAAACCTTTAGAAAGATCATTTAGAAAGATCAAAACATATTTTATTTATCCTAGTCACATATATAATTTTTATTATAAAGGGGAATTAATTATATTTAATCTAATATGAATATATTTATTATTATGAGAGAGGGGAAAGCGTTACAATATGCAGAACAAACAGCGTTGGCGATAGCACGCAGCCTTGTGGAACACCAGCGTTAATAGGCTTGCAATCGGAGCTTGCACCGTCTACAACGACCTTGATGCTCCGATCTGCAAGAAAAGTGGTGATCCAATCGTACTATTTCTCGGGAAGCCCGTATGAAGGGAGCTTCGAAAGAAGCGCTTTATGCCAAACCCGATCGAAGGCCTTCGCAATATCCAAACTAACGGCCAATGCCTCCCCCTTGGACTCTACTGCCTCCACCCATCTATGAGTTAGGTAGACCAGAAGATCACCAGCTGATCGACCACGGCGAAAACCGTATTGGCGATCACTAATCAGCTGGTGATCCTCAAGGTATCTCATGAGCTGGCAGTTTACAATGGACTCCATGTTTACGTGACATCATAGAAAAACACCCACGTATTAATTATGAACGAAATTAGCGTCACCTATTTTCTTATTCCTTGTTTGCATAATATGTGTTAGTTTTATATAATATCTAATAGATAATCATAATAGCTGCTTACTCTGAGAAAAATATCTAACAGAATTACAGAGTCTATATTATGTAAAGTTTTGTTCTATAATTAGTATATCGGTGTCAGTCTACCGTAACAGTACATAGTCGTTTCTGCACGGCCAACTGATTATTTATCAGTGATCAATTGTTTATTTGCTCTTGTAAAGTTTTTAAGATTAATAAAAACAAATAGTAGAATAGAATTAAAATAAGTAGGTATTTCTTTTTAATTTTAACCAACTATATTTCATTACCCACACTATGGGTTTACAGGCAGGGAATGTTGATTATAATGCCTATAAAGGTGGAATAATTAAATTAAACATCACGTACTACTAAAATATACATTTTTGACCAGAATTATAGTCTTATATTCTCATAAATTGTTGTTTATTGTTTATTTATTTATTTAACATAAAAATCACACAATTACAGTTTCTAAATCTAATCTAAATTGTAAAGCCGTGAAATCCACTAAAAGTTTAATGTAGGCAATCCGATTTAGGATATTTAATATCCTCCTTGTATTTTATATTATGCTTAGGTATATTTCATCATCATCATATTCAATCATGCTCATATTTTATATCAAATATTTCCATTCATTGAATCTATTAATTGTTCCCGTGATAGAAAATAAGTCAGAACTGAAACTGTAATTTCGTGCTCAGTTCATAATCAATATTTACATGTATAGTCAGCGAGAATTCCACAACAATATGTTCCAGTTGGCTGTACGTTAGAGCCTTTGGCATTGTTGTGACAGTTTGTCCTGCTTATTTCTTTACTATTCAATGCCGTATATGCTTTGAGTCGTTTCTTACAGCATGCATAAAATAGACGCTTTCCTTAAAATTCCCTAACTCTTACTACTGTTACACTTTGGAAAAGTAACATAAAGTTTATGTCAAGGTGCATGTGAAAATGAAAACAATTATGTTGTATTATAATATTGGAGAGAAAAACGAGATAACATTCCGTCTGACAATAGGAGTAGCCCCTTGTCGTGTTTCAAGTATGCACTAGTAAAAAACTTCTCTTTTTATTAACTGGCTTTAAGGCTTTGGGTTCTAGCCATTCTGAGCCTATAAAACTTCAAACAAAGAAGGTCACAGATGTATTATCTTCTGAGGTTATCCTCTACGTTCCCTTACCTTTGAAATTGAAATACGGCAGTAAGTGTGGTGCTGCTTAGTTGAAAAATATAGCCAAAAATTAGTATCATATGAGACAGACTCCTAGGCAGAAAACGGTAGAGACTGTATGGAAAGAGAACAACCTCAACTCTACTCGGCAATCAACCCAGCAATCAACCGAACAATCATCCCAACAATCGAACCAACGATTGACCCAACAATCGACCCAGCAATCGACCCAACAATTGACCCAACAATCGACCGAACAATCGACCCAACGATCGACTCAACAATCGACCCACCAATCAACTCAACAATCGACCCACCAATCAACTCAACAATCGACCCAACAATCAATCGAACAATCGACCCAACAATAACCCAACAATCGACCCAAAAATCGACCCAGCAATCGACCCAACAATGGACCCAGCAATCGTCCAACAATAACCCAACAATCGACCCAAAAATCGACCCAACAATCGACCCAACAAGCGACCCAGCAATTGAAATAACAATCGACCCAACAATCGATCCAACAATCGACACAACAATCGATCCAACAATCGACCGAACAATCGACCCAACGATCGATCCAACAATCGACTCACCAATCTACTCAACGATTGACCCAAATATCGACCCAACATTCGACCGAACAATCGACCCAATTTAATAATCCAACAATCGACCCAATAATCGACCCAATAGTCGACCTTACAATGGACCCAACAATCATCTCAGCAATCAACCATATAATCGACCCAACAATCGACCCTAAAATCGACCCTAAAAATCGATCCAACAATCAACCCAACAATCGACCCAACAATCGACCCAAAAATCGACCCAACAATCGACCAAACAATCGACCGAGCAATCGACCCAACAATCGACCCAACAATCGACCTTACAATGGACCCAACAATCAACCCAACAATCATCTCAGCAATCTACCAAGCAATCAACCCAACAATCGAACCAACAATCGACCCAGCAATCGACCCAACAATCGACTCAATAATCGACCCAACAGTCACCCCAACGATCGGCCAAACAATCGACCCAACAATCTACCCAACAATCGACCCAACGATCGACCCAACTATCGACCCACCAATAGACCGAACAATCGACCCAACAATTGACCCAACAATCGACTGAACAATCGACCCAACAATAACCCAACAATCAACTCAACAATCGACCCCACAATCGACCCAACAATCTACCCAATAATCTACCCAATGGTCGACCTAACAATGTACTCAACAATCAAGCCAACAATCAACCCAGCAATCAACCCAACAATCGACCCAACAATCGACCCAACAATCAACCCAAAAATCACACCAACAATCGACCCAACAATCGACCGAACAATTGTCCCAACGATCGACCCAACAATCGGCCCAATAATAGACTAAATAGTCGACCGAACAGTCGACCCAACAATCGACCCAATAATCGACCCAACAATAACCCAACAATCGACCCAGCAATCGACACAACAAGCGACCGAACAATCGATCCAACAATCGAACAAACAATCGACCTAACAAATGACCCAACAATCAACCCAACAATCGACCACAATCATCTCTATCCAACCCACAATCAAACCCACAATCATCTCAGCAATCAACCCAGCAATCAACCCAACAATCGACCCAACAATCGACCCAACAAACAACTCAACAATCAACTCAGCAATCAACACAGCAATCAACTTAATAATCGGCCCAACAATCGACCCAACAATCGACCCAACAATTGACCCAACAATTGACCCTACAATCGATTATAAATAAATACATTAAACATAAACATAAACACTCACGCCTGTCACCCAGAGGGGTAGGCAGAGACTACAGACTTCCATCTAGCACGATCCTGACATAACTCTCTCGCCTCTTCCACATCCATATACCTACGCATACATGCTTGTCGGTTAAGGGTACTCTTAATTTGGCCCATTTTTAGTATATCGCCAATTTGGTCGACAAACTTTCGCCTAGGACGGCCCTTTCCGACTCTTCCATTCACTTCTGCAACATATATTTGCTTTGTCAGTCTTTCCTCATTCATTCTTTTTTACATGACCAAACCACGGAAGCATTCCTTTCTTAATCCTGGTCACCGCATCACCTTGCAAACCACACTCTTCTTTTATCACACAGTTTCTCACCCTGTCAATCAAATTCAGCCCTAACATAATCCTTAGCGACCGCATTTCTACTGCATTTATTCTAATCTCGTGCTTCTTCTGCCACACCAAACTTTCACTACCATACGTTAAAGTAGGGACTAATACAGCATTGTGAATTGCCATACGTGCCTTTATTGACATATTCTTACTTTTCACAATAGAGTGTAGAGCCCCATTTACTTTATTTCCTGCAATCACTCGTCGTTCAATATCCTTATCATATATCCCATCCCTGCTGAATACACATCCCAAATATACGAACTCATCCACTTGCTCAATTAACTCTCCTTCTATTCTTATTTCACATACCGTTTTGCTTTCTTCTCTTTCAAAAACCATCACTTTCGTCTTACTTGCATTCACTTTCATTTCCCTTTATTTTAATGACATGTTCATTAAAATAACCATCATTTGCAACTCGGCCGCCGACGACGCAAGTATGACTTAATCATCGGCGTACAAAAGGCATTTGATGGTTAACTCAACCATTCTTACCCGCATTCTTCAACTTTCAAATTTTCCAAACAACTGCCCATAAATAGGTTGAACAGCCACGGCCCTGTCACCTTTGACTTTGACACCTTTATGGATTCCAAACCAGTCCGAGTAGGTCCCGTTGATCCTAACACAAGCACTCGAGTCCCTATACAGAGACTTTAATGCCTGTATTAAACCAGCGCTCAACCTAAATGAGTTCAGCGTTTGCCATAACACATCCCTGTCCACTCTGTCATAAGCCTTTTCCAAGTCCATGAACGCACAAAACCTTTTTTGGTTTTTCGCCAAAACTTCCCCGCGATCACGCGCATGGAAAAGACTTGATCTGTACACCCCATTCCCTTTCTAAATCCCGCTTGCACCTCCCAATTTTTTTTCATCAGTTTCTTTCATAACTCTTTCAATTAGTACCTTAGCATACAGTTTTCCCACAATGCTAAGAAGGCTGATACCACGGTGTTTTTGCAGTCCTGCTGTGACCCTTTTCCCTTATATATTGGGACTATCACGGCTTTGCACCAGTCTCCCGGTACCCGCTTTAGTTCCCAACATAAATTAAATAAGGTTTACAGCAGGCCTGCCACCAATTCCTCTCCAGCCCTTAGCATTTCGAGTAAAACTCTATCATATCCGGCTGCCTTACCTAATTTCATGCTTTTCATTGCTTTCATTATTCCATCTATACTTATCTCCCTATCTCTTTCATCTTCTTTCGAAATTTCTATTTCATTTAGTTCACACGTCTCCTCACTCATAAATACGCTTTCTAAATATTCCTTCCATCTCTTTAGACTCAACACTTCATCATTCACAATACAGCCATTCTCGTCTCGTATTGCATTCAATCTAGGCTGTTTTTAATGTCCCCTGGTATTTCTTACGAGTTTCCAGAACATTTTAATATTTGCCTGGAAGTTACCCGATATTCTTCTTTTATTCTTATCCGTTCTTTCTTGCTTTTTCCTTTCAACTATTTCTTTTACTCTCTTATTTAGACGTTTAAACTCTGCCTTTTTTCTTTCAATCTCATCATTTATACTGCCAGAATTACCAGTTTTATTTGCTAGTAAATCAAGCCATGCTTTCTTCCTTGCTTCAACTTCCATACGTACCTCATCATCCCACCATAACGTATTGTATTTCCTTTCATTCGTTCTCTTACTAACACCACATACTTCGGTAGCTGCATCCACTAAACCTTTCTCAACATTATGCCACACATTCTACAAGTCACACAATTCACAGTTATGGAATCTGTCATGCTTCTATCATCATCTCTTTCCCAAGTATACATATGAATCTTCTTATGGCGATAGAAAGTGTTCGACACAAAAATATACCTTTCACATACGGTGAGGAGGCTTTCACCATTCTAATTAATACTTTCGTCACCAAAAGTTTCCAGTATCCTTTCATAGCCAAGCCTCCTCACCCCAACCCTTCCATTAAAATCTCCTAACATAACAATATTTTCATTTTGCTTACATTTCAAAAACTGCTCTCGGATATAAGTGGGCTCTGACATGTCTGGGGCATAGACCCCTAGAACAAACAACTTCTTTAGGCCCACTTTTATTCGTATCTATAGCAGTCTCGGGCTTACACATTCATACTCTTTCACACATTGACCCATTCTGTTTGAAAGTATGATACCGACTCCCTGGCATGCCCGCTCGGTCTCGTCTACACCGGATCAGTAAGCGGTATATACGCCATGTGTAATGACATCCTTTCCCTTCCGCTTCGTCTCATTTAACCATAACATATCTCCTCTATCATAGTAGTCCTCTATCGTGTAGGTACATCATATCGCATACTTCATCCATCTTATCATTCATTGTTCCACATACATTCAGCGTAGCTAGACGGGCCTCCGAAATCCCCTTTCTTCTAAACCAATGATTTTTTCCTCCCAACAATCGACCCATCAATCGACCCAACAATCAAACCAACAATCTGTAACGCTTCCCCCTTCTCATAATAATAAATATGTATGATAGTATATATATATATATATATATATATATATATATATATATATATATATGTATGTGTGACCAGGATTAATAAAATATGTTTTGATCTTTCTAAAGGTTTAATAATAGGCCGTTTGTAATATTTTGGCGTGATCGTCTTAGTTAGGACCCTTATGTACGTTGTGTTTGTTTAGTAACTTAGTTCTTTTAGGTGTCTTTTGGAAGAATGAATATTCACTAGAGCAATTGAAAGCTGTTGGTAGTGTCTTATAAGCTAAGTGAACCCCGTTCACGAAGACAGGGCTCGAGAAAGATTAAGAACATAAAACGTCCCTATTCCACTCGTATCAGGTTCACATCATTAATTTATTATTAGTTATCCCTTCCCGCTCGGAAAGGCTCAAAATATATTTATACAAAATACTCGATACAAGGGCTTCGCTCTCCCACATTTATTTAAAAAAATTTAGGGGAGGCACGCGGCCCCACACACGCCATGCACGGTGAGTGTCGATTGTTGGGTCGATCGTTGGGTCGATAGTTGGGTCGATTGTTGGGACGATTGTTGAGTCGATTATTGGGTCGATTGTTGGGTCGATTGTTGGGTCGATTGTTGGGTCGATTGTTGTGTCGATTGTTCGGTCGATTGTATGGTCAATTGTTGGGTCGATTGTTCGGTCGATTGTTGGGTCGAATGTTAGGTTGATTTTTGGGTTGATTGTTGGGTCGATTATTGGGTCGATCTTTGGGTCGATTGTTGGGTTGATTGTTGGGTAGATTGCTGGGTCAATTGTGGGGTCTATCGTTGGGTCGATTGTTGGGTCGATTGTTACGTCGACTGCTGGGTCGACTGTTCGGTCGATTGTTGAGGCAATTGTTGGTTCGATTGTTGGATTGATTGTTGGGTCGATTGGTTGAGCGATTGATGGGTAGATTGTTGGCTCGATTGTTTGGTCGATAGTGGGGTCGATTGTTGGGTCGATTGTTGGGTCGATTGTTGGGTCGATTGTTGGGTCGATTGTTGGGTGGATTGTTGAGTAGATTTTTGGGTCGATTGTTGGGTCGATTTTTGGGTCGTTTGTTGGGTCGATTGTTGGTTCGATTTGTGACGGCCCAATATTTTTATTAATAATTAAATTCAATATAAAGGGGCGTCAAAAATAGTCTTAAATAAAATTACATTAATAAGCATAAAGTAAATATATATATAAAATACATTTCAGACATTAGACCAATAACATAGTACATTAAAGCCAAAATATTGGCTTTCATAATAAATATTTTTATTATAAAAACTTGTAAAAATATTTAAAACATGATAAACATTAGAAATACAAATCGAAAATATTATAAAAATAAAGATAAATAACGTTTATAAGATAATTAGAAAATTTGTTAAAAATTGTCTAAGTTGTGGAAGGAGTTCACGTATAAAAGAAAATTTTCCTAAGTTATGGAAGGTGTTCATGTATAGATGTCTTGTATAGAGGAGCTGCCGGAGATACATACCTGCAGTTGTACATATATATGGGGTGGTCGGGAGCCCGACTGCCTGAAGTAATGTAGCACAATGACTAGTCCTATATTAGGGACTTATGATATTAAACTCAATGATACAAAATCAATACCATAGAAGGTCTCCATGATGAATTTGCATTACAATAGTGGGGTCGTGGGTTGAAGTCCTATATATTAATGACTTATGACAGTGAGGTCTATGATACAAAAGCAATACTATAGAAGGTCTCTATGATACAAAAGCATTATTATTGAAGGTCTCCTTGACGCATAAGCATTGTATGGGGTGGTCGGGTGACCGACTGCTCCTAGTACTGTAGCAAAATGACTAGTCCTTATTAGAGAATTGAAAAGGAATATTATGGTGGCGTGTGTGCTGCTTCACGAGCAATTGGTCCGAGGTAAACTTGGACTCGCTAACCGATGTGTCCTAGACATATCATCTTAGTGCTGGTGGTAAGCGGGTTTGTTGTAGCAATACGGCTTTACCGTGGAAATCGCACACCCATACCGTTTGTGGGCGACGTCGTAGCGCATATCGATGCGTCGGTGTAACAGGCATACTAAACTTCATGTCTTAGTGCATTAGCGCTATGATACGTGGAGTTTTGTTCATTAGCGTTTTATTAGCGTGCTACTATGATACGTTGGTGATATTTTTATATAACAACAATACAAACTTTGTTACCAAAGTCGATAGGAATCATGTGGGTGTGTTGTGAGGGGGCGCCATCCGTATGATCGTTGCATTGATGCTTACTGCTACTTGCGGTATTGCGTCTTGTGATGGATCTGCGGGTGTGCTGCGCCTGATTCGACGCACTCTTGTGGTTCTGGTCGATGGAGGTATGCGGGTGGTGATGTCTGCTCTGCTCTGCATAAGCCCGACGATAGTCGTTATGGATAACTTAGGAAAATTTTCTTTTGTACGTGAACTCCTTCCACAACTTAGACAATTTTTAACAAATTTTCTAATTATCTTATAAAAATTATTTATCTTCATTTTTATAATATTTTCGACTTGTATTTCTATTGTTTATCATGTTTTAAATATTTTTACAAGTTTTTAAAATAAATTTATTTATTATGAAAGCCAATATTTTGCCTTTAATTTACTATGTTATTGGTCTAATGTCTGAAATGTATTTATATTAACTTTATGCTTATTAATGTAATTTTATTGCTTAATATATATCTTTTAAGACTATTTTTGACGCCCCTTTATATTGAATTTAATTATTAATAAAAATATTGGGCCGTCACAAATCGAACCAACAATCGACCCAACAAACAACATAACAATCGATCCAACAATCGACCCAAAAATCGACTCAACAATCGACCCAACAATCGACCCAACAATCGACCCAGCAATCGACCCAACAATCGACCCCAC
The DNA here is from genome assembly GCA_907164705.1 of Parnassius apollo. NCBI lineage: Eukaryota > Metazoa > Arthropoda > Insecta > Lepidoptera > Papilionidae > Parnassius > Parnassius apollo. Next base: position 5,310,321 of record CAJQZP010000935.1, read on the forward strand.
TATCGACCAAACAATCGAGCCAACAATCGACCCATCAATCGCTCAACCAATCGACCCAACAATTAACCCAACAACCGAACCAACAATTTCCTCAACAATCGACCGAACAGTCGACCCACCAGTCGACGTAACAATCGACCCAACAATCGACCCAACAATCGACCCTACAATCGACCCAACAATCGACGCAACAATCGACCTCACTATCGACCCAACAATCGAGCTAACTATCGACCTATCAATCGCTCAACAAATCTACCCAACAATCAACACAAAAATCAACCCAACAATCGAACCAACAATTGCCTCAACAATCGACCGAACAGTCGACCCACCAGTCGACGTAACAATCGAGCTGACAATCGACCCAACGATAGACCCCACAATTGACCCAGCAATCTACCCAACAATCAACCCAACAATCGACCCAAAGATCGACCCAATAATCGATCCAACAATCAACCCAAAAATCGACCTAACATTCGACCCAACAATTGACCATACAATCGACCGAACAATCGACCCAACAATCGACCCAACAATCGACCCAACAATCGATCCAACAATCGACCCAATAATTGACTCAACAATCGTCCCAACAATCGACCCAACAATCGACCTAACTATCGACCCAACTATCGATCCAACAAGCGACCCAACAATCAACCCAGCAATCATCCTAACGACCGACCAAACAATCAACCCAACAATAAACCCAACAATTAACTCAGCAACCGACCCAACAATCGACACAACAATCGATCCAACAATCAACCAAACAATAGAACCAACAATTTACCCAATAATCAACGCAACAATCGACCCAACAATCGACGCAACAATATACCTAACAATCGACCCAATAATCGACCAACAATCGACCTTTATTTATACTTGCTTAGGTACTTACTTATAAACATACTAATATACTTGCTTATGTACTTTCTTATATACTTACTTATATAATTGCTCTTATACATACTAATATACTTGCTTATATACTTATATACTTACATACTTATATATTTGCTTACATACTTACTTATATACTTGCGTATATACGTACTAATATACTTACTAAAATACTGACTTATATACTTGTTCTTTTACTTGCTTGTATACTTATTACTATATACTTGCTTATATACTTACTTATATACTTGCTGATTAACTCGCTCATACGCTTATATATACCTTCATTTATACTTCCAGATTTTCGGGAATAGAAATAAGAAACATACCTAAAAACAATGAAGAATCAAAAGAAAATCTATGTAGCACTGTTAAAAAATTAAGGGAGTGTTTGAATGTAAATTTGCAGGATTTGGACATAAAAGACGTGTATAGAACTAATTCTAAGACGGGGACTAGACAGATAATAGTGGAATTTAATTCTGTCATTATTAAAGAAAAGATGTTACATGAAGTAAAAAAAATTAATAAAACAAAACCAAAAAATTAGAAATTAAATACTTCGCATCTAAATTACTCACAAAAAAACATCAACAATTTTAACAATAAAAAAGGTAAAGAGAGATTATGAAAAAAAGCGAGTGAATATGGCTAAAAATAATAATAAGAAGTTATGGGAAGTACTTACTGATATTATAGGTAACGTGAAAAAGAAAGGGTAAAACAGAGAACTGTTAAATATATCTAGTACGCCGCAAATATCTGTTAACCTTATTAATAATTATTTTGTAAATGTAGGTAAAAGTTTGGCAGAGAGTTTTAAGGTAGGAAATAAAAACAGTGAAAGTTTTAATATTAACATTGGTGAAGAATCAAATTATTACTTAAATTCATTTGCTTTATTGGACACGGATGAAAGGTTAGTAGATCAATTATTTGACAATTTGAAAACCGACTATTCAGTTGGTTCGGATGGAATTTCGAATAAATTTATTAAAAATTTTAAATATTTGTTAATACCTCCTTTAACTTGTATATTCCATCAATGTTTAAATAATGGTGTATTCCCTAGATATCTTAAGAAGTCCGTAATTCGACCTATTTTTAAAGATGGTGAAAAAACCTGTTTAAGTAATTATAGACCTATCTCTATGTTACCCGCTTTATCCAAAATTTTAGAGAAAATTATAAATAATAGACTTACAAAATATCTGGAGAAAAATAATTTATTGTCAAATACGCAGTTTGGTTTTAGACATGGCAAAACAACAGAGCATGCCGTTCATACTCTTACAAATTTTTTGTCATCGTATTTAGACAGTGGAAAAAAGTGTATTTCTGTTTTCTTAGATTTGGCGAAAGCATTCGATACCGTGTCAATAAAAATACTATTAAAAAGACTGGAAAATGTCGGTATCAGAGGCACTCAACTCAAACTATTCAAAAGTTATCTTTCTGAGAGATATCAATGCGTTAGTGTAAATAATATTAACGCGTAGTTAGCGTTAGTGTAAATAATATAACCAGCAATGATTCACTAGTAACACACGGCGTACCACAAGGAAGTATACTCGGCCCAACCTTATTTCTTATTTATATTGATAATTTTACAAAATTTAATCTCTCTCAGGGACATATAATTTCATATGCAGATGACACTGTTTTATTATTATTATTATTACTTGCTTATGTACTTATTTATAAACTAAATGATAAAGTTGCTTATGTACTTTATTATTTACTTATCTAATTGATTAAACACTTATTTATATACTAACTTATATACTTGCTTATATACTAATATACTATTTACTTACTTATTGCTTACTTATATACTAACTTATATATATGCTTATATACCTGCTTATATCCTAACTCTTATACTTACTTATATACTTGCTTATATACTTAATTATATATCTTTTTACATACTTGCTTATATACTTACTTATATATTGCTTATATACTTCCATATATACTTACCTATATACTCACTTATATATTGCTTAATACTTACGTGTGTACTAACTTATATATCTACTTATATGCTTGCTTATATACTTTGCCAATATACTCGCTTATATACTTGCTTGTAAACTTACTTATATACTTGCTTATATACTTGCATATATACTTACTTATATATTCAATTTTTTTATATACTTGTTTATATACTTTCCTATATAATTGCCTATATTTTAAGATATATACTTACTTAAATACTTCCTTATGTGTCTTTTTATATACTTGCTTATATACTTACTGATATAAATGCTTATATACCTACTAATATACTTGTCTATATACTAACATATATACTTACTTATATATCTCTTTATTTATTGCTTATTTACTGACTTATGTACTTACTATATACTTGCTTATACACTTTCTTATATATTTACTTATATACTTGCTTTTATACTTGCTTATATACTTCTTATATACCTACCCATATACTTTCTTATTTATTGCTTATATACTTGCTAATTAACGTGCTTATATATTTGCTCATAAATTGTAAAATTGCTTATATACTTACTTATAAAATTGATTTAATGCTTTCCTATATACTTAAATAAATACTTACCTATATACTTCCTTATACTTCTTTTTATATACTTGCTAATATACTTGCTTATATACTTGCTGATATACTTGCTAATATTATTGCTGAAATACTTACTTATACACTTTCTTATATATTGCTTATATACCTGCTTATATACTTGCTTATATACTTACTTATATAATTGCTTATATATTTGCTTATATACTTGCTTTTATACCTACCTATATAATTGCTTAAATACTTAATAAAATACTGACTTATATACTTGTTCTTTTACTTGCTTGTATACTTATTACTATATACTTGCTTATATACTTACTTATATACTTGCTGATTAACTCGCTCATACGCTTATATATACCTTCATTTATACTTCCAGATTTTCGGGAATAGAAATAAGAAACATACCTAAAAACAATGAAGAATCAAAAGAAAATCTATGTAGCACTGTTAAAAAATTAAGGGAGTGTTTGAATGTAAATTTGCAGGATTTGGACATAAAAGACGTGTATAGAACTAATTCTAAGACGGGGACTAGACAGATAATAGTGGAATTTAATTCTGTCATTATTAAAGAAAAGACGTTACATGAAGTAAAAAAAATTAATATACTTTCTTATATATACTTTCTATATACTTTCTTATTTTCTATATACTTTCTTATATATATACTAACTTATATACTTGCTTATATACTAATATACTATTTACTTACTTATATGCTTACTATTTATGTACTAACGTTTTCTATATACTTTAGTTTTCTATATACTTTCTTATATATTGCTTATATACTTGATAATTTATGTGCTTATATATTTGCTCACATAATTGTTAAATTGCTTATATACTTACTTATAAAATTGATTATATACTTTCCTATATTCTTAAATATATACTTACCTATATACTTCCTTATATTTTTATATACTTGCTAATATACTTGCTTATATACTTATTTATATACTTGCTTTTATACTTGCTTATATATTTGCTCATATACTTGCTGATATATTTGCTAATATTATTGCTTATATACTTACTTATATATTTTCTTATATATTGCTTATAAACCTGTATATATTCTTGCTTATATACATACTTATATACTTGCTTTAATAACAACGTACATTAATACTTACATACAATCTTACTTATATACTGACTTATAAACGTGCTTATGTACTTGCTTATATACTTTCTTATATACCTACTCATATACTTACTCACATACTTGCCTATATACTTGCATATATACTTACCTATAATTTACTTTTACATCTTTTTATATACTTTCTTATATACTTGCTTTTCTACTTACTTATATAATTTCTTATATACTTACTTATATACTAGCTTATATACCTACTTATATTCTTGCCTATAAATATATATATATATATATATATATACTTACCTATATACTTACTTCTACATCTTTTTATATACTTGCTTATTTACTTGCTTATATGCTTGCTTATATACTCACTAATATATCTACCTATATGCTTGCGTATATACTTGCCTATATACTCACTTATATACTTGCTTGTATACTTGCTTATATACTTGCTTATATACTTGCTTGTATACTTGCTTGTATACTTGCTTATATACTTGCTTATTTACTTACTTATGAACTTAATATATACTTGCTTATACACTTGCTTATATATTTACTTATATACTTGCTTATATACTTCTTATATTCTTACTTATATACCTACCTATATACATTCTTATATATTGCTATATACTTGCTATTTTACGTGCTTATATATTTGCTCATATAATTGTAAAATTGCTTATATACTTACTTATAAAATTGATACTTACCTATATACTTCCTTAGACATCTTTTTATATACTTGCTAATTAACATGCTTATATACTTATTTATATACTTGCTTTTATTCTTGCTTATATAGTACTTACTTATATACTTGCTTATATACTTGCATATATATTTTCTTAAATATTTACTTATACATCTTTTTTATAAAATTGATTATATACTTGCCTATATATTAACATATATACCTACTTATATACTTACTTATTTATCTTTTTATATACTTGCTTATATACTTATAAAATTGCCTATATACCTACTTATATACTTGTCTATACACATATATACTTACTAATATATTTTTATATACTTTCATTATACTTACTTATATACTTGTCTATACGCTAACATATATACTTAATAATATATTTTTATATACTTGCATTATACTTACTTATATGTCTTTTTATATACTTGCTTATATACTTACTTATATATTTGCTTATATACCTACTTATATACTTGTCTATACACTAACATATATAATTACTAATATATTTTTTTATATACTTGCATACTATACTTGCATAGTATACTTACTTATATACTTACTTATTTATCTTTTTATACACCTGCTTTTTACTTACTTATATAATTGCTTATATGTTTGCTTATATACTTACTTTTATACTTACCTATATAATTGCTTATATACTTACTTATAAACTTGCCTATGTACTCACTTAGATATTGCTAATATTCTTACTTATATACTTGCTTATATACCTACTTATATACTTGCCTATAAACTTACATATATACTTACCTATATACTTATTTAAACATCCTTTTATATACTTGCTTATTTACTTGCTTATATGCTTGTTTATGCACTTACCTATATATCTACTTATATGCTTGCTTATATACTTGCCTATGTACTCAGTTATATACTTGTTGTATACTTACTTATATACTTGCTCATATACTTGTTTATTTACTTGCTGATATTCTTGCTTATATACTAGCTTATGTACTTGATTATATTCTTACTTATATACCTACTTATATACTTTCTTATATATTGCTTATATACTTGCTTATATATTTACATATATACTAGTTTTTATAATTGCTTATTTACTTTTATATATACTTGCCTTTGTAGTTACTTATATAATTGCTTATAAACTTACTTATATACTTGCCTATATCTAACAGATATACTTACTTAAATATCTTTTTGTATACTTGCTTATATACTTTCTTATTTATTGCTTATATACTTAATTTATACTTATTCATATACTTGCCTATATACTCACTTATATATTGCTAATATTCTTACTTAAATACTTACTTATTAGTATACTTACTTATATACTTACTTATATATTTGCTTACGTACTTACTTATATACATACTCATATACTTGCTTATATACGTACTCATATACTTTCTTATATACTTACTTATACACTTTCGTATATATTGCTTAAATACTTGCTTATGTACTAGATTATATACTTGCTTATATTCTTACTTATATACCTACTTATATACTTTCTTATATATTGCTTATATACTTGCTTAAATACTTAATTATATACTAGTTTTTATAATTGCTTATATACTTACTTGTATACTTACTTATATACTTATATAATTACTTATATAATTGCTTATAAACTTACTTATATACTTGCCTAAATCCAACTGATGTACTTACTTATATTTTTTTTATATATTTGCTTATATACTTACTTATATACTTACTAATATACTTGCCTATATACTCACTTATATATTGCTAATATTCTTACTTAAATACTTACTTATATATCTACTTATATGCTTGCCTAAATACTTGTTTAAATATTCACCTAAATACTCGCTTGTATACTTACTTATATACTTGCTTATATACTTGGTTTAATACTTGCTTGTATACTTGCTTATGTACCAGCTTATATACTTATTTATTTACTTTCTAATATACTTGCTTATATACTTGTAATACGCTCACTTATATACTAACTTATATTTTCCTATATATTGCTAATATACTTGCTTTTATGCTTGCTTATATACTTGCTTATAAACCTTCTTATGTACTTGCTTATATAGTTACTTATAAAATTGATTACATACTCTCCTATATACTTGCCTATATATCTACATATTTATTTACGTATATACTTACTTATTTATCTTTTTATATACTTGCTTTATATATATATATATATATATATATATATATATATATATATATATATATATATATATATATATATATATATATATATATATATATATATACTTACTTTTATTTACTTGCTTACATCATCATCATCATCATTACAGCCCTTCATAAGTCCACTGCTGATCGTAGGCCTTCCCCAAGGAATGCCACAAAGCACGGTCCTGAGCCACCTGCATCTATCTACTTCCTGCATGTCTTACCAGGTCGTCACTCTATCTAGTGGGGCTCGCCCTAAGCTACGCCTACCAGTACGAGGCTGTCACTCGAGAACCTTTCTTCCCCATCTGTTATCGGTTCTTCGAGTTATATGGCCGGCCCATAGCCCCTTCAGATTACTAATCCGCTGGGCTATGTCGGTCACTCTGGTTTTACTGTGGATATCCTCATTTCTGATTCTGTCACGCAGAGAAACTAGCATAGACCTCTCCATAGTTCGCTGAGCGACCTTGAGCGTCCTCATACGGACAGCAGTGACGGACCACGTCTCAGATCCGTAAGTCATCACTGGCATCACGCACTGGTTGTACACTTTAGTTTTCAGAGATGGAGGTATACCTGTCGAGAAGATGTGTCATAATTTCCCGAACGCTGGCCACCTTTTAACATTTGTCCGAGGTACACGTACTCGTCAACAATTTCTTATATATTGCTTATATTCTTACCTATATACTTGCTGATATACTTGCTCATATACTTACTTATATAATTGATTATATATTTACTTATATACTTGCGTATACTTACTTATATACTTACTTATATAACTGCATATATACTTGCATATATACTTACATATATACTTATATAATTGCTTATATTATTACTTATATACTTGCCTATATACCTGTGTAAATACTCACTTAAAAACTCTCTTTTATACTTACTTATATACTTGCTTATATACTTGATTGTATATTTGCTTATATACTTACTTATGTTCTTACTAATATACTTACTTATATACTTGCTCATATACTTACTTATACACTAACTGATATAATTTAGCTTATATACTTGATTATATACTTACTTATACAATTGCTTAAATACTTCCTTATATGCTTTCTTATATACTTAATTATATATTTTCTTATACACTTACATATACACTTACTTAATATACACTCGCTTATATACTTATATACTTGCTTACATATTTACTTATATACTTGCTTTTATACTTACTTATATACCTGCTAATATACTTGCTTAAATACTTGCTTAAATACTTGCTTATATACCTGCTAATATACTTGCTTAAATACTTGCTTAAATACTTGCTTATATTCTTACTTATGTACTTACCTATATACTTACTTATTTATCTTTTTATATACTAGCATATATACTAACGTATAAACTTGCTTATATTGCTTACATACTTGCTCATATATTTACTTATCTAATTGCTTATATACCTTCTTATATACTTGCCTATATTCTTGCATATATACTTTCTTATATTCATACTTATATTCTTGCTTATATACTTGCTTATATACTTACTTATATACTTGCCTATATACTAACGTATATACTTACTTATATATCATTTTATATACTTGCATATATATTTACTTATATACTTACATATTTATCTTTTTATATACTTGCTTATATTCTTACTAATATACTTGCTTATATAATTGCTTATATCTTTACTTATATAACTGCTTATATACCTACTTATATACTTGCCTTTATACTTGAATATATATATGCTTATTTATATACTTACTTTTAAACTTGTTATTTACTTACTTATACAATTACTTAAATACTTACTTATATACTTACTTTTAAACTTGCTTATATACTTGCTTATATACTATGTTCTTACTTACATACTTTCTTATTAATAGCTTCTATACTTACTTATGTACTTGCTGATATACTTGCTTATATACTTACTTATATAATTGATTATATACTTACTTATATACTTGCCTATGTACTTACATATATACTTACCTTTACACTTAGTTATAAATCTTTTTATATTTATGCTAAATTACTTGCTTATATACTTACTTATCTACTTTCTTATATATTGCTTATATAATTATTTACTTGCTGATATACTTGCCTATATACTTACATAATACTTGCCTATATATACTTCCTTATACATCTTTTTATATACTTGCTAATATTACTTATATAATTGCCTATATTTTAACTTATATTCTTGCCTATATACTTATTTATATATTCACTCATATGTCTTTTTTATATACATGCTTATATACTTATAAAATTTATTATATACTTTCCTATACACTTGCCTATATACTAACATACATACTTACTTATTTATATTTTTATATACTTGCTTAAATACTTACTTATACATATAGTGACTTATATACGTGCTTATATGCCTACTTATATACATACTTATATACTTTCGTATATATTGCTTAAATACTTGCTAATGTACTCGTTACATACTTACCTTTATACTTGCTTATTTACTTCCTTATATACAAACTAATATACTTGCTTTATACTTACTTATAAAATTGATTATATACTTTCCTATATACTTGCCTGTATACTTACTTATTTATCTTTTTATATACTTGCTTACATATACTCACTTTAGTTTTCTTACTTATAAACTTGCTTATATACTTGGTTTCATACTTTTTATATACTTACTTGTATACTTGCTTACATACTCACTAATATACTTACTTATATACTTGCTTAAAAACTTGCTTATATACCTGCTTATATACTTTCTTAAATACTTTCCTATATACTTGCTTACACTCTGGCTTATATACTTACTTATATACTTTCTCATATACTTATTTATATACATACTGATATACTCGCTTATGTACTTACTTATACAATTGCTTCAATACTTACATATATACTTACCAATATACTAGCTTATAAACTTGCTCAAATACCTGCTTATATACTTTCTAAAATACTTTCCTATATACTTGCTTATACACTTGCTTATATACTTACTTATATACTTGCTTACATACCTGCTTATTACTTTTTAAAAATCTTTCTTATATACTTGCTTATACACTTGCTTATATACTTTCATATTTACCTGCTTTTATACTTACTTATGTACTTGCTATACTATATACTTATTCATATAATTTCTTATATACCTGCTTATAACCTATATATTTGCATATATATTTACTTATATACTTACTTATATACTTGCTTATAAACTTGTTTATATATTTGCTCTTATACTTACTTATATAATTGCTTATATACTTATATACTTGTCTATATACTAACATATATACTCACTTATATACTTACTTATATAATTTTTTATATGCATGCTTATATATTGCTTATAAACTTAACTATATACTTGCCTATATACTTACTTAAATACTCACTTGAATACTCCCTTGTATACTTACTTATATACTTGCTCATATACTTGCTTGTATACTTCCTTATATATTTGCTTAAGTACTTACTTATATACTAACTAATATACTTGCTTATATAAATGCTTATATTCTTACTTATATACCAACTTATATACTTTCTTATATATTGCTTATATACTTGCTCAGATACTTACGTAATTGCTTATATACTTGCTTATATAATTGCTTATATACTTACTTATATACTTACTTACATACTTTCTTATATATTGCTTCTATACTTTGAAATAATACTAGTTTTACGGAATTTATCGCGTATATTTAACTTTTTAAATACCCGACGTTTCGAACGCTTTACAGCACTCATGGTCACGGGCGGGACTGAGATTTTCAACGTCCAGATGTCATAGTTAACCGCGGTTACCATAGATTAAAATTTAACTTTTGTTCCGATCAACACAGTATGAACTTATGGTATCTTGAAGTCTTGCAGTTGTATGCTTAGGTTGGGATTTAATTTTGTTTATTATAGGATCCCAAGCGGATGGTAGCACCCAGCCGTCTTCTATATTGAAATTTGGATGTTTTTTGATTTCAATAGCCTCGCGAATCATCCTTGGATGTTTTTTTTTCAATCGGTGTTCTTTAGCGAGGATTTGTTGTCTGTCAAATCTGATGTAGTGGCTGGGGCGATCCTGTACGTGTTCACACTCTGCAGACTTCCCGAGGCGTCGATTCTTCACATCAGCTATATGTTCTATAACGCGGGTTTTAATTGATCTTTTAGTTTGTCCTATGTAGGAGAGACCACATTCACAATCAAGCTTGTTCACTCCTGCATCTTGCAGTGGGACATTACACTTGACTGATGGTAAAAACTGACCTGACTGAGGTTCTTCCTTCGCACGGAAATCATATGTCGTGTCGAGGACTGTTTATTTAAAAACAATATGCGGAAGGAAGATTTAGAGGTAATACGTCAAGACATTTCATCTATGTTACGTCGATGTTCAGTGCCTAAACCGAATCTTCCCAAAGACGAATTTATAGCGTTAAAGATCCTACGCAATAAACCAGAACTTACGATTCTCCGCGCATATAAGGGAAACGCCACGGTAGTCATGGATACGTCAGATTATAATTCTAAAATACAAGAACTTTTTTTCGGATGTAAGTACTTATAAAAAAGGTTAAAAACGACCCAACAAATAGCACTAAAAACAACTAGTGACCTCATAAAGAAACACTCCGAAAAATTAAATCTGGACGTAAAATGGATAATACCTACGTGCGCCAAATCACCAAAATTGTATGGGTTACCAAAATACACAAGCCTAATGCTCCATTACGTCCCATAGTGAACCAAATCGATTCACACAGTTACAGATTGGCTCAACACTTAGCGAAAATACTCTCACCGCTCGGGGGACATACAAGAACACACATAAAGGATTCCTACAATTTTGTCAGCAAGATTAAAGACCTACATCTGGCAGACAATGAAACTATGGTCAGTTTTGATGTGCAGTCATTGTTTACATGCTTACCTGTTGAAGACTGCATCTCAATTGTAACTAGAAGGCTGGAAGAAAACAACATGCCCGTAGAATATACAGTATTACTCAGACACTGCCTTACATCTGGCTACCTATTGTGGAAGGAGGAGTTCTACAAGCAAGTAGATGGTGTGGCGATGGGCTCACCTGTATCTCCCATTGTCACCGACATATTCATGGAAGACTTTGAGGAGAAAGCCCTGCTTACTTCTCCCATAAATCCAAGATTCTACAAGCGGTACGTAGACGACACTTTCAGAATTCTACCTTTAGATAAAGTAACTGCATTTTTAGATCATCTTAACTCTGTAAGTTCTAAAATTCAGTTCGCAATGGAGTTAGAGGCAAGTAATTCTTTAGCTTTTCTAGATGTGTTAGTAATTCGGAATCCTGATAAAAACTTGAGCCATACTGTGTATAGAAAAAAGAACCATATAGATAGATATTTAAACAGTGATTCTCACCACCATCCATCACAGTTAGCTACCGTGGGTAAATCTTTGTTTCAGAGAGCACGAGGAATCTGTGACAGTAAACATCTGGCTGCCGAGCTCCACAATGTCAAGCAAGTTTTGCATGACAACAAGTTTCGGGTCTCGCGCCTACGTCACAGTGAACGAGTGAAGCAGGCCACAGTCGAGCGTGTACCTGCTGTACTGCCATATGTTAGAGGAGTCACTGACAAGATTGGCTACATCTTGAAGCGCGCTTCCATCAAAACATACTTCAAGCCACACACACACTAAAAGACAAACTAAAAGATCAATTTAAACCCGCGTTAAAGAACATATAGCTGATGTGAAGAATCGACGCTCCGGGAAGTCTGCAGTCTTTGAACACGTACAGGATCTCCCCCGTCACTACATCAGATTTGATAGACCACAAATCCTCGCTAAAGAACACCGATTGAAAAAAAAACATCCAAGGATGATTCGTGAGGCTATTGAAATCAAAAAACATCCAAATTTCAATAGAGAAGATGGCTGGGTGCTACCATCTGCTTAGGATCCTATAATAAATAAAATTTAATTACTACCCAAGCATACAACTGCAAGATTTCAAGATACCATAAGTTCATACTGTGTAGATCGGAACAAAAGTTAAATTTTAATCTATGGTAACCGCGGTTAACTATGACATCTGGACGTTGAACATCTCAGTCCCGCCCGTGACTATGAGTGCTGTAAAGCGTTCGAAACGTCGGGTATTTAAAAAGTTAAATATACGCGATAAATTCCGTAAAAACTAGTATTATTTCAATGTGTAGTGTTCGCGTTAATATAAGAAATCATTATGCTTCTATACTTACTTATATACTTGCTGATATACTTGCTTATATACTAACTTATATATTAAATTATATACTTATTTATATACTTGCCTATAAACTTACATATATACTTACCCTGCTCAACAATATATACTTGCTTATATAATTGCTTATATACTTACTTATATACTTGCTTAAATACTTACTTATATAATTGCTTATATTCATACTTATATACTTGCCTATGTACTTGCATTTATACTTACTTTTATATTTACTTATATATATATATATATAAATATATATATATATATATATATATTTTTATAAACTTGCTTATATACCTACTCATATACTTACTTATCATCTGAGCCACCTGCATCCATCGACTTCAGCATGTCTTACCAGGTCGTCACTCCATCTAGTGGGGGGTCGCCCTACACTACGCCTACTTTTTTTTGTTGGACTATTTGTCCCAGGTACACGTACTCGTCAACAATTTCTTATATATTGCTTATATACTTACTTATATACTTGCTTATATACTTACTTATACAATCGCTTAAATAATTACTTATATACTTACTAATATACTTGCTTATATACTTGCTTATATTCTTACTTATATACTTACTTATAAACTTTCTTATATATTGCTTATATACTTGCTCAGATACTTACTTAATTGCTTATATACTTGCTTATATACTTACTTATATACTTGCTTACACACTTTCTTATATATTGTTTCTATATTTACTTATATACTTGCTGATATACTTGCTTATATACTCGCTTAAATACTCGCTTGTATAAGTAAGTATATAAGCTTAAGTATATCATTTAGTATATAAGTAAGTATATAAGTAAGTATATTAGTAAGTACATAAGTAAGTATATAAGCAAATATACAAACAAGTATATAATTAAGTATATAGGTAAGTATACAAGCAAGTATTTAAGTGAGTATATAAGCGAGTATTTAAGAAAGTATGTAAGCGAGTATATAAGTAGGTTTCCTCACGATGTTTTTCTTCACCGCCGAGCACGTGGTAAATCAGCCCATAAATTTCTATTAACAATTTCATTAGTGCCGGCGGGGATCGAACCCGGTTTGCTCGCGTATTGTGAAATTTACAGCGAGCGCTAACCATCTGAACTACCACGGCTCTCTTTCTGATCTAATTTATGTTGATATTGTTAAAGAAAGTTGACGGCGATTTTGAAACTATTCTAAGAACATGTGTTTTATTAGTTCTTGGTAATGTAAGTTTTTACTGTACCAAAAATATTTTGTGTATATTTAATATAAACTAAGAAATTACATAAATGAGGAATGTTATCGTATGTTACTTCAAAAAAATTGTTATTGAAGTAAGTGTCATGGCAGCTCAGAGGCTTAAAGCCCGCAATATATTTCAAAACATGCGTGTAACCTTGGTTTAACCCCTGTAGTTGAATAATAAAATTGTTAATTGTAATTTTAAGTGAAGGAAAACATCGCTAGGATAAATGTTTCGATGACACGTGAGGTCTGCCAACATACATACAACACAACCCTAAAGAAGCGCAGCTTAATACTTGCTCCATAGCCTTCTCAGAAAGTCACTGATGGTACAAGTCTACTAAGTTACTGCCTATATACGTCCTACTGGTTACTGTTGGAGCAGGAAGCAAAAGCTGTTTATTTTGCCAACAGACTCGGACTGTATCTCGATCACAATCTCCGTGAACTCTCTAAAACCCCGTGAACTCTCAATGCGCTCAATGCCTTCTTTTAAATTGTCCTTTTGCGAATGAATGGAAGGTTATATGCAATCAGATCGCAGTGGGAAAATGCTTACGGTGCTGTAAGATCAGCACATGATTATTCGATACTATGGAGCCTTGACTTTTAGATATTTGCTTGCGTTTATTTCAATTGGACACATTTTTAATATTATGACGCATATTTAGTAGTTTTGTATATTAATTAATTGATATCTTGTAATATTTCATTTTAGTTTTAGTCTAGTAATAAACAGGTTCCCCGTCAGCGAAACAGACACAATAGTTAAACAACCGAAATGTTCATATATTATTTATGAGACAGGGAAAGAGTTAATATTATCGTCCTAGTAACCTACGCATACATGGTCGTCGGTTAAGGGTACTCGTAATTTGGCCCGTTTTCAATAAATTGCCAATTTGGTCGATAAATTTTCGCCTAGGACGTCCCTTTCCGACTCTGCCATACACTTCTTATTTCATTATTTCATACTATCATACAACATACTTATCTCGCTACCTCTTTCCTCTTCTTTCGGAGTTTCTACTTCACTTAGTACACACGTTGTCTCCTCACTCATAAACACGCTTTCAAAATATTCCTTCCATCTCTTTAAACTCAAAACTTCATCATTCAGAATATAGCCATTCTCGTCTCTTATAGCATTCATCATAGGCTGTTTTGAATGTCCCCTGGCAGTTCTTACAAGTTTCCAGAACATTTTAATATTTTCCTTTAAGTTATCCGATATTCTTCTGTCATTCTTATCCGTTCTTTCTTGCTTTTTTCTTTCAACTACTTCTTTTACTCTCTTATTTAGACTGCCTTTTTTCTTTCAATATCATCATTCGTACCGCTAGAATTACAAGCCTTTGTTGCTATTGTTACGAGCTTGAGGTTCGTGACAATAAAAATTGCCGATAAAATTACCAAAATTAACACTTTAATTTACTTTACACAAATTAAAACTTAAAACACTAACAACTAAACACACTAATTCACTTTATTCCGCTCCAAAGCTTCGCTTGTCTCGCCAAATCCAATACTGCCCCGATCGCATCTTGCAGCGCCTATATATACAAATTAGCAATGAAGCATCCGGAATATTCAAGTAAATGCGTGCAAGGCGACGTGTGTTCGAGCGTAGATTTTCTAGAAACTTAGTTCTTCGGATGGCGCTGTCGGTTGAAAGATTTGTGATGTCATTTTCTGCAAAGCTCCCCCTCGCTCTCGTTCCTGACACTAGATGGCGCTAGTGTATGACGTTGAGCGCGTAACACTGCCCCCTCCTAAGACATGCTCGTCCCGAGCATTACCGGCCCCATAATAACGCGCCAGGCGATCCACATGGGCGATCTTAGGAGTCCCTCTTGCGCCTTTCTGTAACGGCTCCGCAATGTCTAGGGCTGTCCTGTCCCATGGTGCACCAACATTGCACAATTTTAGATGCTCCTCTACTACGTGTCTGAGGTCCCTCCACGGCCGCACAACTTGTACATGTACGACACCAATCCTCGACATCGTCACGACAATGGACCCAGTGAAACTGTTCTCGGACCTTCAGTAGAGTTCGTTTAACTCCCAGATGGACTCTTGAACGACCATTATGGCACAGCTGTAGAACATTCGGCACTTTAGCTTTAGGGACAATAATTTGCAAACGACAGATGTCTCCTCGACTATTGTCCCATTGACGGCACAGGACTCCATCCTGAAGCAGCAAGCTGTCCCATTGGGCCCAATAGCTTTTCGTGGTTGAACTCATCGCTGAGACGTCCCTCCACTTAGGCTTGGTAGCACGGGCCTTCATCCATCCCAGAATCGGCTTGATGTCCGGATCTTCCTGCTGTGCATGTCGTAGGCTGTCCTTCCACCCTTTGCTGAGGTGGTCTGTCCTGAGCATCCTCACGGATACCACTTCCTTACTCTGCCTACTACAATGGTTGCAATCTTCAGGACAAGGTCTTCTTGACAATGCATCTGCGTTGCCATGAGATGTCCCGCTGCGATGTCTGATAGTAAAGTCATATCCCGGCTGCTGCTGGGCGGTGCTGTTAGCCGCACTTCCTTTCTGAGACCGTTCACCTTCCCTTCCTAGGGTGTGCTTAGGGCAGCTGAACCGAAGATGGCCCCTTTCCCCACAGCCATAGCACCTAGGGCTGTATCCTTTATTGTAGTCGCGAACCGTAACTGCTGCAACCTCCCTAGCGTGAGGTGAACGATGATCCTGTCGCCGCCAGGCAGTGCCGTTAGCTGCACTACCCTCCTGATATCGTTCAATTTCCCTTTCTACGGTTCGCTTAGGGCAGCTGGATCGAAGGTGGCCCTTTTCCTCACTGCCATAGCACCTAGGGCTGTATCCTTTGTTGCGATCGCGAACTGTAGCTGCTGCAACCTCCCTGACGCGATGGGAACGATGCTCCTGCCGCACGGCTTCCACTTCCAGTACATGGGCCAAGGCGTCCTTAAGCGTCTCGTGGTGCCCGAGCCTCACAGCAGCTCTGACTTCCAGGTCGTGGATGCCGTCGATGAATGTCTGCACCAGGTTCCCTTCAATGAGCGCAGGTACAGACCGGTATGCTTTTCGCACCAGCTTCTCCACTTCTAGAGCCCACTGCTGCAGGTTTTCGTTGATACGCTGCACACGATCTTTAAGCTGCGCACGAAAGACGTGTTCCAGGTGAGCGTCGCCATATCTCGCCTCCAATGCCTCAAGGAGTTGCTCATAAGTCACTTCCTCACCGAGAGGTTCCAGAACTGTTAAGGTCTGATCACGCAGGCCTAGTGTGAGAGCAGTCATGGCCTGATTTTTATTCCAGCCGTTCGCCTTCATAACAGCCTCGAACTGGATTTTGTAGGCTGACCAGGAAGAAGTCCCGTCGAACGGTGGCACTTTGAACCCACGTAGCGAAGGTGTAGTAGCTACTACGGGAGCTGTAGTTCCATCACCCAGTTTGAGGTCGTCCAGCGTTTTCCACACGTCAGCCACTACGTAATCAACCCGATTGTTCACTTGGTCGATTTGGGTTTTAGCTTCCTTGATTTGGGTTTCAGCTTCCGACAGGCGGTTGTCATGTTGAGCAACCCTATCCTTCACCTCCTTTATCTCTTTCCCAAAGGTAGCATGAAGGTCCTTAATGAGGAGCATCTGCTCTTCCGACCGACGGGCCTGCTCCTCCTGTCGGCGGGCCTGTTCCTCCTGTCCGCCCCGCAGCTGCTCTTTCAACTGACGGGCCTGCTCCTCCTGTCGGCGAGCCTGCTCCTGCAGCATCACCATCAGAGCACCTAAGTCAGGTGCTGCAGATGTAGGAGCTACCGACGGGCCTGCAGCCTGCCACCAAATCTCCTCTGGTCCGTCTCCTGCTGACGTTGACTTCGGGTACGGACACCCTCCGATTCCTCCTTTGGTAAAATCCCACTTCTGACACCAATTGTTACGAGCTTGAGGTTTGTGACAATAAAAATTGCCGATAAAATTACCAAAATTAACACTTTAATTTACTTTACACAAATTAAAACTTAAAACACTAATAATTAAACACACTAATTCACTTTATTCCGCTCCGAAGCTTCGCTTGTCTCGCCAAATCCAATACTGCCCCGATCGCATCTTGCAGCGCCTATATATACAAATTAGCAATGAATCATCCGGAATATTCAAGTAAATGCGCGCAAGCGACGAGTGTTTGAGCGTAGATTTTCTAGAAACTTAGTTCTTCGGATGGCGCTGTCGGTTGAAAGATTTGTGATGTCATTTTCTGCAAAGCTCCCCTCGTTCTCGTTCCTGACACTAGATGGCGCTAGTGTATGACGTTGAGCGCGTAACACTATTAAATCTAGCCATGCTCTCTTCTTTGCTTCAACTTCCATACGTACCTCATCATCCCACCATAACGTATTATTTTTCCTTTCATTCTTTCTCTTACTAACACCAGATACTTCGGTAGCTGCATCCACTAAACCTTTCTTTACATTTTTCATACATTCTCCAGGTCTAACTCCTTCATACATAATTCATCTAAACCACTTATATTTTCTTTCAGTCTACATTTGAACTTGTTTTTCTCACCTTCATCTTGTAACCTTTCTGTTCTAATACGCTGTAACGCAGTGGTAGACACAGATGGCGCCAACGCCTGAACAGACCGTTAGTTCGGCATAAAACCAAATAATGATCCGTTCCTACGTTAGAACCCCGGTAAACCCTTGTATCTACCACAGCGCCCCTCAATCTTTCACAAAATACCAGCGTAAAATTGCAGTGTTTCGTATGGTGAATGTAGAAATCCGGAGACCCTTTGTTACTTAAAACGAGGCATTCCATCTTAGCCCTCAGGGTTGACAACGCATTTACGTTTTAATTTTGATTGAGGATAAATACATAGATGTATATGGACCACAGCACCCTTAATCCATAAAAAAATTAAGCAAGTTATTTAAATATTTGAGTGATTAAAATTTTATTTTATTCTAAATAAACTTAAACTCTTTCGTGTCTGTTATGAGAACTGTGGTGATTTGCTATTTTTAGAACTATAAAAAAGTAATAATTCAAATCGATATGTGAGTTACCCAACGGAACGCACTGAGAGCTACAAACTATGTTTTGACACTAATTTTATTTAAGAATCAAATCCTTAACATTTTATAAGCATTTTTAATTTTCATTCAGTTTAAAAGTAATGTCATTCAGAACGAATTTTGATCACGGCGGCCAGTCTCAACGGAGTCTAGCCTTTTGCGAGTGCATAAGTAAATAACAAACTCTGTATACAATTAAATAAGAAAACTAAATAAAATTCCATGAATAAAACAACTTAAATTAAAAAAGAACTTAACCCCTCCCCCCTAAAATACCTGACGATCTTATGATAATGATATGACTATCTATTAGATTTAAATGGTTGAACAGATTTTCTGAAATCATAGCTAATGACTCTCTAGATCAAGTCACCTTCCAGCCTAAAAACAACTAAATCAAAATCGGTTTGCCCTACTAGTTTGGTTGGTCCGTTCGTTGCTACGATGCCACATAGAGACACAGATATACACGTTAAACTCACCCCTATAATTTCCTCGGGGGTTATAAAAGGACTGATGGCAACAACAAATTCATTATTGTTTTAGTTTATAAAATGTCTCTACTAAGTTATAATGGTCTTATGCAACAATAATTACACAAAAATTAACGTTGGTTTTTCCAGTAAAATAAATTACATCTCGTTCGGAATGCAAAATATATTTTATGATCGTTCCACAAAGAAAATCCTGTTATGAAATAAGCGTTGACTTTTTACCCGTATTCCGCTCTTTATGTTCTGGAAAATTTCATAAAGCTAAAAGCAGTAAATAACATTTTCTTTCTTCTATATCACGTGAAATAACAAAAAGCAAAAGTATATGAAAATAAATGTCATTTTGCATGAGACTACGACAATTATTACCCTAGATAACGTAAAGTAAGTAGCCATCTTTACATATACAGTTCTTAGGATTTTTGTAATAACGTGAGCACAATTCCTTTACTGTAATATGAATATATTAAGCAAACTTAGTTTTCACACACATACATACACACATACGCACGCACGCACGCACGCACGCACGCACGCACGCACGCACGCACGCACGCAACCGCACGCACGCACGCACGCACGCACGCACGCACGCACGCACGCACTCACGCACGCACGCACGCACGCAAGCACGCAGGCACGCACGCACGCACGCACTCACGCACGCACGCACGCACGCACGCACGCACGCACGCACGCACTCACGCACGCACGCACGCACGCATGCACGCAAGCACGCACGCACGCACGCACGCACGAACGCACACGCACACGAAATAAGCGTTGACTTTTTACCCGTATTCCGCTCTTTATGTTCTAGAAAATTTCATAAAGCTAAAAGCAGTAAATAACATTTTCTTTCTTCTATATCACGTGAAATAACAAAAAGCAAAAGTATATGAAAATAAATGTCATTTTGCATGAGACTACGATAATTTACCCTAGATAAAGTAAAGTAAGTAGCCATCTTTACATATACAGTTCTTAGGATTTTTGTAATAACGTGAGCACAATTCCTTTACTGTAATATGAATATATTAAGCAAATTTAGTTTTCACACACACACATACACACACACGCACGCACGCACGCACGCACGCGCACGCACGCACGCACGCACGCACGCACGCAGTCACGCACGCACGCACGCACGCACGCGCGCACGCACGCACGCACGCACGCACGCATGCACGCACGCACGCACGCACGCACGCACGCACGCAAGCACGCACGCACGCACGCACGCACGAACGCACGCACGCACGCACGCACGCACGCACGCACGCACGCACGCACGCACGCACGCACTCACTCACGCACGCACGCACGCACGCACGCACGCACGCACGCACGCACGCACGCACCGACGCACGCACGCACGCACGCACGCACGCAAGCACGCACGCACGCACGCACGCACACATATATCTTACATATATATCTTAATATATATAAATTACGTGTCACGTTGTTTGTCCGCAATGGACTCCTAAACTACTTAACCGATTTTAATCAAATATGCACACCATGTATAGTTTGGTCCAATTTGAGAGATAGGATAGTTTTTTTGTCCGTGAGTGACACACAATTTTTTTTTGCGAATTAAAGGATTTTTAATAGGACATGACAAAGGGGCGTCCAAAAAGGGCAGAACAACGTCTGGCTGGCAAGCTTATATATATATATATATATATATATATATATATATATATATATATATATATATCTTAACTTACCTTAGGGAAAACAAATATTTCATTTAATTGCTTCCGAATTTTAAGTTTTATTTTCTTCTTTTGTTAAATTTCTGGTATCAAACTTCATTGATATTTGAAGTTTGTTTTTGTTATTTGTTGTTATGTGTTGCCAGTTTGTTACAAATTAAAAGGCAGAGGCACGATTTAATTAAAATGGGAGAGTTCAAATTTGGTTTATTCTGATTAGGTTTCCCCAATTTGGCTTTTGCAAAGACATTTTAATGTCTAAATTAAATATCTACTGCTGGATTGTAAATAAACATTTATATTAAAGTTATATCATAGAATACTATAATATAATACACAATAAAATAGCTGCCAATTTTATTTTGTATGAGAACCGCTGTTACCGGGAGCACACATACAAGCGGTTACGTCGTATTATCACAATTAGAAACCCAATTCGCTTGGATTGGTTGTATGTCCAATGAGCGAATTTCAATAAAAAAAGTTTCAAACACATTTTATTACTACATAAAATCAAACTTTATTTGAAGAACGGATTCATAACGAATCTTTACAGACCGTCACTTTCTGTATTTTAATACAAATTTATATGTAAATAGTGTGCAAACTGTACAAATACAATGACAGTGAGTATTATTTTTTTCTTATTGTAAATAAAAAATATTCGAACACGTTTAAATGCCTAGCATGATATAAGTCTGTGCGTTTAAGCAAACTGCAGTATATAATGGTATCACAGCTAGGAATGTAGTCTTGTTCAGTGATCTACTAGAAGATAAATACTCCACTGCCAAAATGTGTTGCAGAAAGAAAATCCATACTTTTCTATTTCAATGCGAAAATCTGTCCAGCTTTCATGACCAGACTGACTTAGACAAAATTAAGTTAGTTTGTCTGGTTAAGTTAAAAGGGTAAACTATCAAAGCTAAGTAGGCTTTATAAATTTAGTCGGTATTGACCGTTAAACCGTGAACTTGGGGAAAAAAGCTATGAAAGGAAATGCTAAGTCACTCAGCCAATTTTGAAGATACTTTTCATTAGTTTCATATAGCTGGGAACATTAAAAAGGCTAGGCTATCTTTTATCCTCAAAATTTACTATAGAGAAACATGGTATGACCCACTTCCTTGCGGACGAAAACTGGTGTTCGTGTAATTCTTTAAATTGGCATTTCTTTATTATTGGTTGCCTTTAAAATTAGTTGACATCCTTGCCTAATTTGTTTAACACACACAAATGGCAATATGTTGCAAAGAATACAAAGGTGACTAAAATTGTTATTGGTCTATAAAAAGGCGGTACCTACTTACATCGCTTAATAAATAAAATTGTCACACTTACCGGTGCTAACGTTATGTTTACAATTTCTTTGCATGGAATTGCATTGTCCTTCAAATATCTTTTGTGACGTATGGATTAGAAGTCAGTCTGAAAAAATTATTAGTTAAGCCTTCCGTGATTTCTATTCATATTTTTTATGTTCGGATCTCCTGGAAAACTGGAAAATGGTTTATGTAAATGAATTATATCTTATCTTATCTAAGAAAGTACAAACAGTAAAGAATAGTACAGTATTGGTAAGCCAATACTAGATAAGAGCAAAATCGGAAGGAAAAGTGTGAAAATACATATTACGATATTTTTTTTCCTTTTAACATAAACTGGGTTTAGCGAACCATTTTTGGGTGATTGAGCGTGAAGTGAACATACAATTTGTAGTAATAATTTTAATAATAATATTTTTTTTATTTGACACTTCTTATTTCATACAACATCATTGAGCCCTAAACAGCTGTAATATTTTAATAAACACTAGTTATCGATTATATTTAATTATATAATATTCAGAATCGTGTTGAAATTGAGCTGAATATATTATATTTTGTCGGAGCTCGATTTACTGGCACGATCACTTCGGAATGGCGCACGACGCGAAGCAACTAGTTTTATATAACAGGTATGAGTCAAACTCTCGTACCTTTTACAGAGCGGTATGCCTTGCGATGCCGCCTCCTTTGGCTTAATACTCAAATTTCTAGTTATAAGTGTTGCGTGTAATTTGAAACATATACAAACTGTGAATAATTTTATTTTATTTTGCCCACGCAACCTACACGCTCATAGGATTCGAATTGCGAATTCCTACACGCGCGGAGTCAGCAACGTCACTAAAGTTGAGCTTCTTTTCCCCCGTTGCCAACTTCACAGATTTCCTGGGCTGATCTTTGGAAGACTCCTCCTCAGACTGACTGCGTTCTTTCGCCTTCGGAACCCGTGGAAGTTTGGGCAAAGTAATCTCGTATCAGGGCTTCTGTCAGAGAGAGAGGGCCCTTTTTCTTTGTCAAAAGCCCTGAAAGCCTTCTATCGGCTCCTGCCTCAGCTACTATCAGTCTCCTGTACCTCTTACGTGCTGCTCCACTAAGCTTGTAAGGCCACGCGAACGTTTTTTGTCCCTTCCCTGGTTCGTTTACGATTGTGGTTCGTCTGCAGATGTGCACTCCACTTCACGGCTCGACCTATTTGGGGCGTTGTGTTGCAGGATGTTAGTGATGTTCAAAGAGTCGCTTCCATACCTACAGACAGTTCCATTAAGGATAATTTAGTTTTTCAAAATGTCTCACTTTAATTCAATTTTGTTCCCACGATTAGGTAGGGAAATATTCGTTCACTCCCGGCAGAGTCCAGCATGCTGAGGGAAGGATTAAAATACTACCCGAATCGCCCTAGTCTCGGGTAGGCACCATTTGCGATTGGAATGCCACTCCAAACTGTTCGTCGGACGAGAAAGAAGAATAGATGTTAATCTAGTTCTACTAATAATGTAAAAATTAGGAGTAGATTAAGCCCCGCCCTACCCAATATGACCTTATAACCTAATCTAACTTAACCGTACATAACTAAACATTACTTTTAAATGGTGTAAAGAGCTTTAAATCCCTAACGAAGAAATAGTAATCAAAATGGCAATTTACATTTCTTTGTCCAAATATAAGGTTCTGTATTCAAGGTCACTCAGGTAAATACTCAATTAACGTTATTTACACGTTTTAAATCATTTATTTCTTATATTAGACCTAGAGACGTGGTAGCTCAGATGGATAACGCTCGCCGATGTACGAGTATACATATATGCTGTAACTTTACTTTTTACTTTACTTTATATTAGACATGGAAAATATACGACTGAAGTTGTTCTTTATAAATTCTTTTTCGTATGAAATATTTTCAAAACAATATAAATGACTGGCAATATATGATTCTGCACAAAACGAATGCTGGTTTTGAGCTGTAAAGTTTTAGAGCAGTTGCAATACAACTTTTAAAAATATTTTTTCCCTCAGATCTCTTTACTAAAAAAGTGACGAGGATAGTTGAGGAACCATTGTGGGATAAGATCAGAGTAAAGATTGCTTGCAGAGACGAAGGTCATCAATGATGCTTACTAATCTAGGCTCAAAATCTAAGAAATTATGTATTATTATTCATGCAAATGTTTTATTCAGCAAATAATTATTTATACATTTAGGCTTACAAATAAATTTTCAAACATCACCTTTAATTTATTTGATTCTTATCGGCATAGTCCCAATCTTAGGGTGAACTTAATATATATTTAATTATTATATGTTAGATCATTGCAGAGCATGACCTTTCAAGCTTAAGATGTTTTATGTCACTAAGAGCGTTGAATTAACCAGTAAGAAAGTACGTAATTTAAAGAATTCAAACTCAGGAGAAATTTAAATTAAAAAGTAGTAAAGTGAAGAGTCAGTGTTTCATGTAGAATTTTATCAGGAATTATATTAACAAGAACATAGTGCCGATTTAGAATCAGAAATAGACGATTCATTTATTGTTCCTTTAAAACCTAATTCCAGCAAATGAAGATAATCTCAATCCTAGATGTACTTTCAGAAAATTTCATTATAGTTTTTGTAATCAGATTAACTCCATTTTTAACACAGTATCCAGTATCCGGCACTTGTCATCAGTAAGTCCATCTTCATTAATCCAAGCGCTGCAAATATTTGACCTAAAATTGGCAAGTTTCATTTGCCTTAGTTCAAAACACATTTTGGGTGCTACATTTTCTTATTATCCAACCTATTTTAACTGACTATGCAAGTGCAGTATTAATTTCAATATCAAGTATACGAATTCAACTTAAAATTAAAAAAAAATTATGATCGCAATTAAAATCTTCTCATCGGCAATGGGAAGAAATATCAGAGATAAAGCGTCGATCTCTGAAATTACTACCTCAAAACTACCACATGATAAGTTGATTGCGATAAATCTTTCCTATAATACGAGAAAAAGTAATATGGGAAAATATGTTACGGCCTGATGCAGTAGGAGTTTTATGATTACATCAATATAATAGGATTTACAAAATCGAATAGCTTATTTAACGTCAAGTTTTAATTGATTTTGCAGCCATGTGCAGTACAGCACTAACATCATTGGTTTTCATGTTGGCATTTTATGTGTTTTTTGCAATAAATCAAATTTATTCATTTCAACCGCGCGTCGTACATTACGATAATTATCAAGAAAAAAGGCAGGTGACCGAAAAACAAATAAGTAACTCTTTTATAAAGAATTTTACTTTATTATATAATTTATAAAAATGTACATTATTTACATCATTAAATTTGTACCTATAGCATACCTATTGCATTATTGTATATTTTGCTCCGGTTAGTGCGCACTTGCGCTATATATGTTACACTATGTTTGCTTGAAACCCGATCTATGGCTGTCACCTGACTGATTAGAAATGGGCGAGATTAAGCGTAGTGAATAAGTGAGAAAAAACTATACTGACAGGTTTTTGTAATACCTTAACTTTATATAAGAAAAAATTGTATAGTATGTAGGTGTAGAATAAACAAACGCCTTTACATTTTTCAGATTTTGTACTTGAGAGCTGTGGGAAATCTCTTGGCATTTGTATCAAAACCTCAGCTTGTCCATGGAAAAAAATAATTTCTGAGTGGAATGACGAATGCCTCGTAAGGAATAAAGATTATGTATGTTGTCAAGTAGCACGCATGCGAATACCTGTTGATATGTTTACAAATTACCATTAAGCGCATTCAATAGCTTTCTTAATTTGCAGATCTAATTTGGATATATTTGTTAATTTACTTTGTAAAAAAATACCTTTATTACATATGCAAAATCTTAATTACCAGAAATTTTGTTTCGCCTATTTTTACCAATGATTTCAAAAGGAAGGATAGGCCCATTTCAATATTTTACTCATAACTTTTTCATACAAGAAAAAGTAGCGCGTCTGTCATAATACAAACGTCATATTATAACACGACGCAACCAGGGTCGGATTTCGTAGTTTAATTACTATTCTAATTGTACCATTATTTCATAGTTTGATGTATATAGTATCGTAATAATACTAAGCGGAAATACCATTATTTTATATAAAGGTTAACTTGTATTATTATTCGGTCCTTTCACATTTTAATATTAACCCTACGATATCGAGAATTTATGTACCGCGTTTTTTTTTTTAATAAAATTAGAATTAGCTCCCTTTCTGGTCAATCGGTGCTCGATCGATGCATTTATGTTGCATCCTTAATACAACTATAATGAGTGGCTACCACGATAAAAAAAAAACTCTATGCTCCAGAAGGAATCGATTTGAAAACAGAATTTCAAAATAATTTATGAATCAGATTTTCAGATTCAATTAAGCAGATATGGTTTCTTTTGTACTCTTTTCGTTTTACCCTTATTGAATATAAAATATATTAGGTACCAATATTCAAAATTTAACTTACACTAAGTTCTTTAGACAAAAATAAAAGAGTCGCGTAAAATAACAGTTTAGGGTCACCTAAACTGTCCGTTTTAGTTGTTTGGTCGGCTCGGTCCTTAAACTAGTAATATATAAGTCCATGATTTTTAAATGATTTTTATTAATTTGCTTTCTTGGTTATTTTTATTAATTGACTTTCTGGTTAAAAATTTGTCTTATTTTTGACAACTGCTGACATCCGATTAAGCCGAAATTTGGCACCTGCAAGTACATACGATGAATAAGCAATAATATTATGAAACAATGAAGCTGATCGAGTGATGGAGCTGGCCCTAGCGAGGCTTGTTTTTAAATATATTTTGTATTTCATTAAGTTAATACATCACATATAAAATTTTAGTGTAATAAAATAATAAAGTGACTTTACTAGATAACAAAAAGTGCAGTTGCCTCCCCGTGTATTAAACTTGCAAACTTAGGCAAATATTTTGCCAGTAAAGCAATCTATGTGAGAGTCCTATGTTCAGCAGTGGAATTCAGTGGGCTATTATAAAAGAATGGATGACTACTGAAACTGATGGAAAAATTTATCATGTGCAAGCGGGATTTAGAAAGGAAATGGGGTGTACAGATCAAGTTTTTTCCATGCGCATGATTGCGGAGACGTTTTTGGCGAAAAACCAAAAAGTGACAAGGCTTATGACAGAGTGGACAGGGATATGTTATGGCAAGCGCTGAACTCATTTGGGTTGAGCGCTGGGTTGATACAGGCATCAAAGCCTCTGTGTAGGGACTCCAGTGCTCGTATTAGAATCAACGGGGCCTACTCGGGCTGGTTTCGCATCCATAAAGGTAGCATACAGGGCTGTGTAACTTCCCCGTGGCTGTTCAAACTATTGATGGACAATTATTTGGAAAATTTAAAAGTTTAAGAATGCGGGTTAAGAATGGGTGAGTTAACCGTCAAATGCCTTTTGTATTCAGCAGGGTGGGAGATATGATAAAGATATTGAACGACGAGTGAATGCAGGAAATAAAGTAAATGGGGCTCTACACTCCATTGTGAAAAGTCAGAATGTGTCAAAAAAGGCATGTATGGCAATTCACAATGCTGTATAAGTCCCTACTTTAACGTATGGTACTGAAAGTTGGGTGTGGCAGAAGAAGCACGAAAATGGAATAAATGCAGTAGAAATTCGGTCACTAAGGAGTATGTTAGGGCTGAAACTGAGTGACAGGGTGAGAAACTGTGTGATAAAAGAAGAGTGTGGTTTGCAAGATGATGTGGTGACCAGGATTAAGAAAGAAATGCTTCGGTGGTTTGGTCATGTAGAAAGAATGAATGAGGAAAAACTGACAAAGCAAATTTATGTTGTAGAAGGGAATGGAAGAGTCGGAAAGCGAATCCTGGCAGTTTTCCCAAATTGGCGATATATTAAAAATGGGCCAAATTAAGAGTAATTGATATAATCAGGCGTTACTTTGCGGAAATCCATTATAACAAAGACATTAATTAATCCGCAACCATCCGCTTAAAAATACAAGCGCCCACACGCAAGTGTGAGTAACAATCCAAGAGCAAGTCTTACCCGACACTATTCCGATGATATCCCGGACGTCAGTCTGAGCGAGATTAGAATGGCTCTCCAGCACCTTAAAAATGGCAGGGCCCCAGGCGAGGATGGAATTACAGCGGAGCTTCTGTAGGCGGGTGGAACACCGGTATTTGAAGTCCTTCAGAAGCTCTTCAATTCCGTCCTCCATGGTGGCACTACTCTGGAGGCGTGGAGCAGAAGTGCGATGGTCTTGTTCTTTAAGAAAGGCGACAACGCTCTCTTGAAGAACTACAGATCAATTTCCCTTCTGAGCCGCGTCTACGTGCTGTTTTCGAGAGTCATTACGAATCGTCTCGCACGCAGACTCGACGACTTCCAGCCTCCCGAACAAGCCGGTTTCCGAAAAGATTTCAGTACCATAGACCACATACATACCCTGCGGCAGATTGTACAGAAGACCGAAGAGTAAAATCTGCCACTTTGCCTGGCGTATGTGGACTATGAGAAAGCCTTTGATTCCGTCGAAATTTGGGCGGTGCTACAGTCCCTTCAGCAGTGCCAAGTTGACTATCGGTATATCGAAGTGCTGAAATGTTTGTACAGTAGGGCTACGATGGCTATCCGAGTACAGAACCAGAGTTCGAAACCTATCCAACTGCAGAGAGGTGTAAGACAGGGTGACGTTATATCCCCGAAACTCTTCACCGCTGCGTTGGAAGACATTATCAAGCTACTGGACTGGAAAGGATACTGTATTAACATCAATGGCGAGTATATCACTCATCTTCGATTTGCCGACGATATAGTCCTTATGGCAGAATCGCTGGAGGACCTTAGCACTATGCTCAATGACCTCAATGGTGTCTACCAACGGATAGGTCTTAAGATGAACATGGACAAAACAAAGACCATGTTTAATGTCCATGTCACACCTATGCCGGTAGTTGTTGGGAGCACTATGCTCGAAGTTGTTGACGAGTACGTTTACCTGGGACAAATAGTCCGACTAGGTAAGTCCAACTTCGACCGAGAGGTAAATCGACGGATTCAACTCGGCTGGGCAGCGTTCGGGAAATTACGACACATCTTCTCGTCAGGTATACCTCAATCTCTGAAAACTAAAGTGTACAATCATTGCGTGTTGCCAGTGATGACTTACGGATCAGAGACGTGGTCCTTCACTGCTGGCCGTATGAGGACGCTCAAGGTTGCTCAGCGAGCTATGGAGAGGGCTATGCTCGGAGTTTCTCTGCGTGATAGACTCAGAAATGAGGATATCCGCAGTAAAACCAGAGTGACCGACATAGCCCAACGGATTAATAAGCTGAAGTGGCAATGGGCCGGCCATATAGCTCGAAGAACCGATAACCGATGGGGAAAAAAGGTTCTCGACTAGTAGTCTCGTACCGGCAGGCGAAGTGTAGGGCGACCCCCCACTAGATGAAGTGACGATTTGGTAAGACATGCAGGAAGTCTGTGGATGCAGGTGGCTCAGGATCGTGCTTTGTGGCATTACTTGGGGGAGGCCTATGTTCAGCAGTGGACTTGTGAAGAGCTGTAGTGTTGATGATGATGATGATGATTCATAATAAGGTATACCTGTGGAGCTGTTTGATTGTCTGAATTATATTTGTTACCTTTAATTATTGGTTAATATAAAGTTGAATTTCAATGTACCATATTAGTTAACTATTTAAGAGTTTTGCAAAATAAATAAGGGAATTAGTTTTCATTTAGGTACTTCTTTGTAACTGTAAAAAAAATCCCACCAAAAACATTCTGTAAAAAAACTAGCCAAGTCTCGATGGAGCTGCTTGTTTATCTCTAAAAAGTAATGAAATCTAGACAAAGTCGTGCCAAGTCTAAGGTTCCTTAGTGCGATTTCTTTATTATTATAGTTAATGTTGTGTGACTTGGCCGTTGCAGGGTACACAAGGGTACCAAACCAGGTGCTACATGACACCCTTGCACCAATCTGTCGCCAGAACTGCTATCCATTGACGATGGAAAATTGCCACTTGGAAAACGTTGATTGAATAACCAGTCAATTGTAGGCGTCAAATCGACCACCGATCTAACATAAAATAGACGTACAGACGGACTTCTATCAATGATTCGAAGTCCGCCTGTACTGGAAATAATTTTTTATACTGTTTGTTTCAGGTTCGCCTATACAAAAGTATTATTGAAATACGCAGCTTTATCAAGCCTACAATTGACTGGTTATTCAATCAACGTTTTCCAAGTGGCAATTTTCTATCGTCAATGGGTAGCGGTTCTGGCGACAGATTGGTGCAAGGGTGTCATGTAGCACCTGGTTTTGTACCCTTGTGTACCCTTCAACGGCCAAGTTACACAACATTAACAATAATAATAAAGAAATCGCAGTAAGGAACCTTAGACTTGGCACGACTTTGTCTAGATTTCATTACTTTTTAGAGATAAACAAGCAGCTCCATCGAGACTTGGCTAGTTTTTTACAGAATGTTTTTGGTGGGATTTCACTTCTTTTTGTAGAAACGTGGGCATATTGATTTATTTTATTAGATTTTCTTATTCGACGCATTTTTTTTTCTTTTTAGGAGTAGTTTTTTATTATTACAAATCTTTCTTTTCTTTTTTTCCGGTTCTGATTCTTGTACAGTAGCAACAGTTTTTCGTATTGCCCATTCGCGTTCATTATTTATTCTTTTAGACGGTTTAGACGGTTTAAAATCTGGAAATTTTCCCTTTATGTGGCCATTAAACCCTAACTCTGTACCAAATTTCAGCTCTCTGAGTTTATGGGAAGTACTAGTTCTATTTTGATGATCATGAGTGAGTGAGTGAGTGTCTAAAATGCGAAATTTTGCTTTCGCTTAACTTCGGAACTAAATGACCTACAGACTTGAAATTTTGGATTTTAAGTATGTGATTATAGTTTACTGAATGACGAAAATTTCTGCGTTCTGGTATTATCCAGAGGTTCTCAAATAGGGGCCTGAAAATGCGGCGAAATGGTTCCAGTAAAGGATGGTACGGCAATGTTTGCTTCGCGCTCGACTTGGCGGGGGCACTGCCGTGCCCCCAGATATAAATTTAAATGTATAAGACTGCTTACTAATTTTATTTTACAGAATTTATATTTCTTGCTTCTATAAATTTCAGGAATTTGCACTAGTCTCCCAATCCCAGACAACATGACAGAAGATAAGGAGCAAAATAGAAACTAGAATAGAATAATAGAATAGAATAAATAAATAGAAAATAGAATAGAAATAGAGACTGTTTTTTTTTTTTCAAATTATTTAAATTCGCTAAAGATTCATTGGCTTCTACAGAGGTAAATGAATTTCAATTACGCTAGTAAATACGTTAATTAGGATTGAGTTAATGTAAGAACGATATCATCATCATCATCATTACAGCCCTTCACAAGTCCACTGCTGAACATAGGCCTCCCCCAAGTAATGCCACAAAGCACGGTCCTGAGCCACCTGCATCCATCGACTTCCTGCATGTCTTACCAGGTCGTCACTCCATCTAGTGGGGGGTCGCCCTACACTACGCCTACCGGTACGAGGCTGCCACTCGAGAACCTTTCTTCCCCATCGGTTATCGGTTCTTCGAGCTATATGGCCGGCCCATTGCCACTTCAGCTTACTAATCCGTTGGGCTATGTCGGTCACTCTGGTTTTACTGCGGATATCCTCATTTCTGAGTCTATCACGCAGAGAAACTCCGAGCATAGCCCTCTCCATAGCTCGCTGAGCGACCTTAAGCGTCCTCATACGGCCAGCAGTGAAGGACCACGTCTCAGATCCGTAAGTCATCACTGGCAACACGCACTGGTTGTACAATCTAGTTTTTAGAGATTGAGGTATACCTGACGAAAAGATATGCCGTAATTTCCCGAACGCTGCCCAGCCGAGTTGAATCCGTCGATTGACCTCTCGGTCGAAGTTGGACTTACCTAGTCGGACTATTTGTCCCAGGTAAACGTATTCGTCAACAACTTCGAGCATAGTGCTCCCAACAACTACCGGCATAGGTGTGACATGGACATTGAACATGATCTTTGTTTTGTCCATGTTCATCTTAAGACCTATCCGTTGGGAGGCACTATTGAGGTCATTGAGCATAGTGCTTAAGTCCTCCAGCGATTCTGCCATAAGGACTATATCGTCGGCAAATCGAAGGTGAGTGATGTACTCGCCATTGATGTCAATACCGTATCCTTTCCAGTCCAGTAGCTTGAAAACGTCTTCCAATGCAGCGGTGAAGAGTTTCGGGGATATAACGTCACCCTGTCTTACACCTCTCTGCAGTTGGATAGGTTTCGAGCTCTGGTTCTGTACTCGGATAGCCATCGTAGCCCTACTGTACAAACACTTCAGCACTTCGATATACCGACAGTCAACTTGGCACCGCTGAAGGGACTGTAGCACCGCCCAAATTTCGACGGAATCAAAGGCTTTCTCATAGTCCACATACGCCAGGCAAAGTGGCAGATTGTACTCTTCAGTCTTCTGTACAATCTGCCGCAGGGTATGTATGTGGTCTATGGTACTGAAGCCTTTTCGGAAACCGGCTTGTTCGGGAGGCTGGAAGTCGTCAAGTCTGCGTGCGAGACGATTCGTAATGACTCTCGAAAACAGCACGTAGACGCGGCTCAGAAGGGAAATCGGTCTGTAGTTCTTTAAGAGAGCGTTGTCGCCTTTCTTAAAGAACAAGACCACCGCACTTCTGCTCCACGCCTCTGGAGTAGTGCCACCATGGAGGACGGAATTGAAGAGCTTCTGAAGGACTTCAAGTACCGGTGTTCCACCCGCTTTCAGAAGCTCCGCTGTAATTCCATCCTCGCCTGGGGCCCTGCCGTTTTTAAGGTGCTGGAGAGCCATTCTAATCTCGCTTAGACTGACGTCCGGGATATCATCGGAATAGTGTCGGATAAGACTTGCTCTTGGATCGTTACTCACACTTGCGTGTGGCTCCAACGATGATGTGTACAGCTGCCCATAGAACCTCTCAATCTCACTCAAAATCTCAGGTGTCCCGGAAACGATGTTGCCACACTCAGTCTTCAGCCTTGACAGTTGGCTCTTTCTGGCAGACAGATCTCTGGCAAAGACTTTGGAGCCCTGGTTCCGCTCGATCGCTTCTTTAATACGAGAAGTATTAAAGTTGCGTAAGTCTCGCCGTATGCATTTGGAGATCTGTCTGTTCAGTTGCCTGTATGCTGTCAAATCTGTTGACGATTGCAGCCTCATCTCCCGTCTAACAGCCATGAGATTTAGAGTGTGATCGGAGAGTTTTTGTGTTCTTCTGCGGCGGGTCTACAGAACTTAGATGACCGCATGGACAGTTTCCACGAGCTTGTCGTTCATATCGTCCACTGCATTGCAATCTTCTAGGCACTGGAAGCGGTTACGTAACTCGAGCTGAAAGGTTTCGGGATTCTGGATTAGAGCACGAGGGGGACGGAGCGTTGACTTCATTAGACGAGACCTCTCCAACTTAACGTTTAGGTTCAGTGTGCCTCTAACCATTCGGTGATCGCTGCCAGTTTTCACCCTTGCGATCACTGAGACATCACTGAACAGTTGGCGTCTGGTCGTCATAATGAAGTCAATCTCATTTTTTGTCGAACCGTCGGGGCTCGACCAGGTCCACTTCCTGTGGGGCCGCTTCTGGAAGAAAGAGTTCATCATAAAGAGTCCCTCTTTCTCCATAAAGTCGGCCAGCTGCTGGCCCCTTCGGTTCCGTTGCCCTACTCCAAATTTCCCTACCTTCAGCTCACCGCTTTCTCTTGTGCCCAGTTTTGCGTTGAAGTCTCCCATCAACACCGTGTAGTAGGTTCTGGAGGAATGTATGGCTCTGGAAATATCCTCATACATTTCCTCCACCTCCTCATCGGGATGTGCCGAGGTTGGTGCGTAAACCTGAATGACCTTCAGCGAATACCGTTTGGTGATTCTGAGTATCAGGTACGCGACCCTCGTCGACACACTCCCAATCTTTACAACGTTGTTGACGAGAGATTTGTGGACGATAAATCCGACACCTCCTTGGGACAGATGGTCGCCCTCCCGGTGATAGAACAAGTTGCCGGACTCGAGGATTGCCGTGTCCTCCCCCTCTCTTCGGACCTCGGATAATCCAATAATATGCCAGCGCAACTTGTCTACCTCTTCTTCCAGCTCCAGTATCTTCTCGTCAGTCCTCAGGGCGCGTGCGTTATATGTTGCCAGGTCGAGTCGTCGTAGGTGGCAACCGAACCTCCACCGGAGATTCTTAGCACCCCCTGCCCCGCCGTTACCATGGTCGCCACCGTAGCCAGGAATAGCGGGGCCGCCGGGGACTGGGGGCCGTCTGTTTGTGTATTTGTTCATTGGGGGGGTATTTGCCATAGTTGCCACGCTTGGCGAGCGGGTTGGCAACCGCAGTTTTTTATTACGTCACAGTTGTCATCAGGAAGACGCTGCTGCCCATCTCCTGCCTGTCTCCCTCTGTCGCCTCTTACGACACCCACGGGAAGATATGGGGTAGTGGATATTCTTAACCGCCACTACACGGCACAAGAACGATATGATGAGATACAATTATCCATCAAGTGTAATAATGACTAATGATATAGACGCCCAGATATCGGAATAAAAGGAGTTTGAATCCATTGTATATAACATTCTTGAATATATTGTATATAACATTCTCTTGCAAAAAGGAATTTAGCATATTGCATGAAATTCAAACCTTAACGCCGTCCACTACCATCGGGGAACGGCGACGCCGGCCTTGCTCTTTCTAACCGAGACACAGGTGTCCTATCCGGCTGATACTTCGTATCTCTCCTACCCGGGGTACAAATTAGAACACTCCTTTGTGCCCCGGGCTGGAGTTTGTGTTTTACGTCAGGGAGGACATCAGTTTTCGACGCCTCGGTAGCGCCTTGAAGGTACGGACCTGTCCGTCTTATGGCTACATGTAGACAGCGACGACCTTCCCCGCGTCTACGGGTGCCTCTATAGGTCCCATAGCGGTAATGTCGAAACAGACCGACTCATCGATCACGTCCAGATTGCTACAGACTCCGTGCTACAACAGATCCCATCCGCAGAGGATATCCGCAGTAGAACCAGAGTGACCAACATAACACAACGGATAAGTAAGCTGAAGTGGCAATGGGCCGGCCATATAGCTCGAAGAACCGACAACCGTTGGGGAAAAAAGGTTCTCGACTAGCAGCCTCGTACCGGCAGGCGAAGTGTAGGGCGACCCCCCACTAGATGAAGTGACGATTTGGTAAGACATGCAGGAAGTCGATGGATGCATGTGGGTCAGGACCGTGCTTTGTGGCATACCTTGGGGGAGGCCTATGTTCAGCAGTGGACTTGTGAAGGGCTATAATGATGATGATGATGGATCTGCGGTTGCCAACCCGCGCGCCAAGGTGTAATCTATAGAGCAGGCACATGTTCAGCGATGGTCTTTTTTAGGCTTTAATCTATACATATTATAATAAATTTGTAGAAAAGTCATGTCTGTAATTCTAATATTTTCAGAAAAAAAAAACAAGTCCATGGAGCTAAATAACGAGCACTGAAGCCAAATTAGTGGTTTTTAGAATTTTTGTCTTATACAGATTCACTTCTTCACAGACTTCCAAGATTCTATCAAATCAGTTCTACTCATAGTTAAAACAAATATAAACCTGTGTTTAAAATTTTTAATAAAAAAAAGGGCTGCGTTAACGGTATAACGAAATATTCCATTAATTATGTATAAAATATTACAGTTTATTTAATTTTCAATTACTTCCATTGGACTTGATACAAAAAGAAATTGGAAAATTAGAGAAATTCATCAAAAGACCTTCTTTCTTAATAAAAGTTTTGTGTACACAGTTTTGTTAGAAACTTTGCTAAAATTTAATAGAATTGTGTTTAATTGAGTTATGGACATACTGTACACGTTAATTTAACAGTAAGTATTTTATTTCTTTGCCATATTTTTCTCCCTTAACGGCTCAAGTAGAATTAAATTTCGGGACAGTGGTAAAATAGCAGATTTAAAATAGCGAGTGCTTCGTCAAAGAACTGCCGCGTTTTTTTTTTGTTACCTAAGTTTTAATATTAAATATAATGTTTACATTATTATTGCACCATTAAATTCCATTTATGCATGATGATGATAAATGTTATTGTTAAACATAGACAGTGATAGTGT
This sequence comes from Parnassius apollo, assembly GCA_907164705.1. Classification (NCBI taxonomy): domain Eukaryota; kingdom Metazoa; phylum Arthropoda; class Insecta; order Lepidoptera; family Papilionidae; genus Parnassius; species Parnassius apollo. The sequence continues at coordinate 5,348,182 of CAJQZP010000935.1, forward strand.
ATTTTAATACACACTACACTATCTCTGAACATAGACCAAAATCAAGTTGGTTGTGCGGAAACCATTCGTATTTATTTATTTTGACGGTAGGCTGCCAAATCGCTTATCCCTTTCCAAAACGATATCATTCCTACCCTCCTATCGACACATCGGGGTGGTGGGGTGGGAGGGGAAAGAAGATGATTCTAGAATATCACGTAATCATCGCAACCGAAGGTATAAAAGGCACGCGCGACCGACGCGCACCCTCTTCCCGCCGCGCTCGTCGTTGGAACCACACCGCTAGTAGAACCGCTTTAGCCTGGAAGCAGTCGAGCTCCAGGAAACCCGCCTCACCTCGTGTGAGAAATAGTCGCGCACCGCCTCTCTCCCGACGTGTCATCGGACAAGAAAGGCAGAGAGTCTACCCAGAGTGTCTGTCCAGAAGAAGTTCCAGAAGTCGCAGCTATAGTGCCCAACAGCATAGGAGAAACACCCCGGTGAGTGAATATTCCTAATAATATTGCCTGCTTGATATAATTGTGTTTTAACCCGCTCCAATTTGTTTTCTCCTAATCAAGCAGATTTGGCAAATAATAGTTCGTTTTAGGGTAGAGCGAGTGCATTGTACCGCGCGCTATAGTCGTCGTTATATAAGCGTAGAAGCATTTCGAAGATACAGTCCACTTTGATTAATATCTCGCGTAATAGGTTTAAGGTTCGACCGGGGAATTAGACTTCGACGCTCTACCATTTTATGGTCCTTCGAGCAGGATTTGGACTGATGTTTAGTAGTCGTTCAACCATTTTCTGGTCGAATTATTAAATTAATTATTTAGATAATGCACTCTAATTTATGGAATAGTCTTAAATAGTGTTCGTTTAAATTTAAATTTTGGTTAGGTACTCGCAAACAGAATTATTCATTTAAATAGTGTTTGTATTTGGTTTAAATTTAAAGCTTATTAGTCGCTTAAATAATTGAAACAGTGTAATCGCAACCGTTTGGTACGGTTACCCGACAATTTTGATAAAAATATTGAGTTTGGCGAGCAACGCGTCACCTCAACTCGCTGTAACAGGTGTTCGATTTAATTACGTAATACGGCATACCGAGTGTCCATCCTCAATTATTTGTGCGTTGTTAGATTAATTGTGATTAATATAACTTTATTATAATAATTTAAAAAGGCAGTTAGTGGAAATTAAATTAAAATTAAAACGCTTTATGCCAAGAGGGACATACTTTTTTCACGTATACAAAGTATTAGTTATCATATAAAGAACATTAATGTAGAAGCAGTGCGGGAAACTTTTCTGAATGAAATTGAAACGGTGGATTCTTTGCGGACGGATTACGAAAGAATATTAGACCAAATTAATCATTTGGAATTACAAATCGACCCGAAATACATAGTGAACTACCAACTGCTTCTAACATTTGAAGATATGTTGTGCCGCGTGAAAAGAACGGCGAAACACTTACAATCTCCATCTCAAAACGAACAAAGCCGGAAATACAGGTACATCCACGTGACTCAATTAGGTTGCCGCCAATAGATATTCCGGTATACAATGGTGATATTTAGACATGGCCCTTCTTCTTCAGTAGTTTTCAAAACAATATACACAATAACCCATCGTTATCGGACGCTGAAAAATTATATTATTTAATTAGTAAACTTAGTGGCAGGGCACTGTCAATTTGCTCGGGTTTTACACCTACAGCAAACAATTACTTGTTAATATTCGAAACGCTTAAAACTAAATATGAAGATAGGAGAATGTTAGCTTCCAAATATTTGAACCAGATATTCGATCTTAAACCTATATCATCCGCGAACATCAACGGCTTAGAGCAGTTTTTAGATAAATTTGTGGCATCGGTGGCTGCACTTAAGAATTTGAAATTTAATGACCTTATGGACGTGGTGTTTCTCCATATTGCACTAAAGAAATTAGACCCCGACACCGTGCGTGCGTTTGAAATGGAGCATCGTAGCTCGGAGATGCCTTCCTTTCATTCATTAGCATCGTTCGTGCGAGATCAAATAAAGGTGATGCAGCGCTCTCCGAACGTTAAACAGGAGATTAAAAGGTGCGTCGACCGTAGACAGACTCAACCATCTAAAATAGCAGGGTCGTTAACTTACGTAACCGCTACGTCAGCATCACTTCAGCATGCTTGCATCGTATGTAAAGATAAACACGGTAATTTATATAATTGTTACGTTATAAATTAGTAAAGACAAACAACCTATGTCTGAACTGCTTAAGTGATAAGCATTTAGTTGCAAAATGCAATTCGAGTTCCGTATGTAGCAAGTGCGCCAGGAAACATCACACGCTATTACATTTTGAAAATAGCAACATAGCGGCGTCAAGTAAAGCGGATAAGGAATTCACCCCTACTAAAGTCAACGATTATAGCGGTTGACCTGGTGATGTCGCTCTGTGCTCATTGGCGAATATGGGAGCACAACCTCCTTCAACCGTGTTACTGGGTACGGCGCGTATTTTGGTTAGGGATTCGCGTGGAAACGAACAAAGCGTCCGTGCACTGCTGGACAGCGGAGCCCAAAATAGCTTTATAACGCGACAATGTTGTCAGCGCTTAGATTAGTAATAAATAGGTCACTTTCATGTCCTGTAGTCAAAGGCATCGGAGGTACTAGTAAAGCTACCCAGGGATATATAAATTTAAAATTTTATTCTCGGTTAGATCGTAACGTTAACTTTGATATAAATGCGCTAGTAGTAGATAGGGTCACTGAACGGTTGCCAACCGTTTCGGTTGACACCTCGGCAATGATTGAATTTAAAAATTTGACTCTAGCGGACGTCACTTACGCCGTTCCTGAAAACATAGACATGCTCATTGGAGCATCGCTTTTTCCTCATCTTTTGCTAAATAACAAGGTCAGGGGCAACTCCTCGCATACCGCGCCTTACGCACTGGAAACCGTATTGGGCTATGTCATCGTTGGCTCCGCCCCCATCATAGATAGTATTTTGGCAACCTCTTATTGTGGTATGGCTGTCGAACCGCTCGAGTCGTTAGTCCGCAAATTTTGGGAGATGGAGGAGGTGAACGTCCCACCCATAGCTAGCTCAGATGACAGATTATGCGAGGAAATTTACGTCCGCACGACCGTTCGTGATCGCGACGGTAGATATAGTGTAGCGCTACCTTTTAAAAGGAGATGTTTTATCTCTCGGCGATTCGCGTCAAATGGCGGAAAAACGTTTCTACAGCTTGGAGCGTAGGATGCTCGCTTCAACCCAGTTAAAAGAAGCTTATGACGGCGTCATTAACGAATATATAAGAGAAGGTTACATATCACTCGTGGCTTCGAAATTAGATAACTACGAAGACACACCGTCGTATTTCATACCACACCACGGGGTCATTAGGGAGGACAAACTTACATCTAAGTTACGTGTAGTTCTCGACGCTAGTGCTAAAACTAGCACTCACCTGTCGCTTAACGATATCCTCTATAGTGGGAAAAATTTACAGGGCAGTTTATTTAATATAATAGCCAATTTTCGTTTGTTTAGTATAGCACTATCCGCCGATATTCGCCAAATGTTTCTTTGCATAGGGGTCCGTGAATGCGACCGTAGATTCCAACGCATTTTATATCGTTTCAACCCAAAGGAACCTCTAATGGTGTTTGAATTTAACCGCGTTTGTTTTGGTTTAAAGTCAGTCAGTCAGTCAAGAAACAGCTCGCCCACGATGAAGGTCCCTCTTACCCTAAAGCTAAGAGGGCAATTGAGAGCGGTTTATATATGGATGATTTTGTATACTCGGTCGATAGCGTGGAGGAGGCCATCCTAACCACCGCCGAGGTTATATGGCTCATGAAATCGGGTCAATTCGATCTTGTGAAGTGGACTAGTAATTCGCGTCCGGTTTTAGATACAATCCCACTATCACACCGTCTTTCGGCGATAAAGGAATTCGACGATTCTGATACACACAAGGTGCTCGGTCTGTGTTGGTCATCAGAGTTCTACTTGTTTAGCCTTAAGGTAAATCCGCCCGTAGAGAAATGCACAAAGCGCACAATACTGTCATGCGTTGCTAGATTATGGGACGTCATGGGTTTCGTAGCTCCGGTGGTATTATACGCTAAGCTTTTGATTAAACAACTTTGGTTATTTGAATGCGATTGGGATGACTCGCCGCCTGACAGCATTGTTCGGTTGTGGCATCGTTTTAGAGAGGAACTTCCTTTACTAAGAGAAATTAAAATACCGCGTCATATAAACGTCGATAGAAATAGCGTCATAAAGGTCGTTTGGTTTGCAGATGCCAGCGAGAAGGCTTACGGGGGCGTTGTATATTTCCACGTTCAGAATAATGGTAGAAATTCGATTAGCCTCATTAGTTCTAAGTCGAGAGTCTCCCCCCGTAAGGTTGTCTCTTTGGCGTGGTTAGAGCTTTGCGCAATATTAGTACTCACCACGCTTATTACCGCAGTTATCAGCGCATGTAGGGATAAAGTTCACATAGAAAGGATATTTGCCTTTTCCGACTCCACCGTCGCCTTATGCTGGGTTCATTCTTCACCTCACCGTTGGGATACGTTTGTCGCGAACCGAGTGGCCAAGATCCAAGACGAGTTAGAAACGCGGAACTTTTATCACGTGTCCGTTACGGAAAACCCTGCCGATTGTCTATCCCGTGGACTCACCCCGATGCAAATAATGGACCACCCGTTTTGGTTCCACGGACCTTCTTGGGTTCACTTGGATCCCTCGCAATGGCCAATAACCGATTTCGAACCTTCGTCAGTGTCACAACCGCCGGAAGAGAAGAGACACGCTCTAGTGGCGAACGTTTCGAGCGAGGTTTCTCCAATCATTGCTTTGGCGAACCGCTTGTCCTCTTGGTCGAAATTATTGCGTAGCGTAATTTAAGTTTGTCGATTCGCGAAGCTTTTACCACGACGTTCGTATGTCTTGGCGTCCGATTACAACTATGCCGAGTCGCTAGTATTACGTGAACTTCAACGTGCACACTTCTCTGAAGAAATTACAAGATTACAATCGAATAGAGCTTGTAGTCGCGCCTTTCAACGCCTTAAGCCATTTTTACAGGATGGGATTGTAAGGGTAGGTGGACGCTTGTCCAACTCGCAGTTGAGTTTCGACCAACGGCACCCTAAAGTTTTACCGCGCAAAGACCATATCATGAATTTATTAGTCGATTACCATCATAAATTGAATTCGCACGCTGGCCCCGACTTGCTGATGTCGATCTTGCGTCAGAATTATTGGATTTTTTCTGCACGTAGTTTAATACGCAATCGGGTGCACAGATGTAAAGCTTGCTTTCGGGCACGCCCCAAGGCGTCATTTCCGGAAATGGCGGAACTTAGATCTTGTAGAGTAATACAATCAGTAAAGCCTTTTACGCACACCGGGTCTGATTTCGCTGGTCCGTTTAAGGTCACGCTCAATCGCGGTCGTGGTATAAGATCCACAAAGGCTTACGTCTGCATTTTCGTATGTCTAACTACTCGAGCGGTGCATATAGAACTCGTTGGTGATCTAAGCGCAGCAGGCTTTATGGGTGCATTTAAAAAATTTCTATCCCGCCGTGGCCCTGTAAGTAAATTATATTCGGATAACGGTACGAACTATATTTTATCAGAACTACGTGAGCTCTTAGCTAGCAAGTATTATAATTCGGAGTTCGCTAATTTACCGAGAATTAGACGTCCATCCGCGAGTCATTTCGGGGGGCAATTGGGAGACTAATATTAAGAGTCTAAAGAGTCACTTATACCGAGTAATAGGAGATCAAATTTTGTCCTTCGAAGAGCTAAGTACGGTGCTCGCTCAAATTGAATGCGTAATGAATAGCCGCCCACTTTGTCGTACGTTGTCTAGTGACCCCTCGGAACCGCTGGCTCTAACTCCAGCACATTTTTTAAATTTAACGCCTTTAAAGTATTTGCCCGTCGTATCTACGGATTAGAACAGACTTAGCATTTCCGCACGCCACAAATTATTAGACCGGTTAGTGCAATCGTTTTGGAAACGATGGAGAATGGAATACTTGCATACTTTGCAGTCTCGGCAAAAATGGAACACAGCAACTGAGCCTTTAGCTGTAGGAACTGTAGTTGTGCTCACCAAAGAGGATACGCCGCCTCTCCAATGGCCATTAGGAATTGTCGAAGAGGTCTTTCCCGGTTCCGACGGAGTAATTAGAGTAGCTCGCGTTAAGACCACGGTTGGGTCTTACCTGCGTCCTGTTGTCCGTTTGTGCCCCCTGCCTCTTCCATAATTTAAATTAGATTTCTAGATTAGAAATTGTAGTTGAATTTAGGTAATCTACCGTTAGTTAGTTATTTTGTTAGTTTGACCTTAGCTCTAGTTGTTTTAGTAATTTTTTGAAGGAAATCCTTCAAGGGCGGGGGAGATGGTTGCGCGGAAAACCATTCGTATTTATTTATTTTGACGGTAGGCTGCCAAATCGCTTATCCCTTTCCAAAACGATATCATTCCTACCCTCCTATCGACACATCGGGGTGGTGGGGTGGGAGGGGAAAGAAGATGATTCTAGAATATCACGTAATCATCGCAACCGAAGGTATAAAGGGCACGCGCGACCGACGCGCACCCTCTTCCCGCCGCGCTCGTCGTTGGAACCACACCGCTAGTAGAACCGCTTTAGCCTGGAAGCAGTCGAGCTCCAGGAAACCCGCCTCACCTCGTGTGAGAAATAGTCGCGCACCGCCTCTCTCCCGACGTGTCATCGGACAAGAAAGGCAGAGAGTCTACCCAGAGTGTCTGTCCAGAAGAAGTTCCAGAAGTCGCAGCTATAGTGCCCAACAGCATAGAAGAAACACCCCGGTGAGTGAATATTCCTAATAATATTGCCTGCTTGATATAATTGTGTTTTAACCCGCTCCAATTTGTTTTCTCCTAATCAAGCAGGATTCCTTTCATCGATTTGGAAAATAATAGTTCGTTTTAGGGAAGAGCGAGTGCATTGTACCGCGCGCTATAGTCGTCGTTATATAAGCGTAGAGGCATTTCGAAGATACAGTCCACTTTGATTAATATCTCGCGTAATAGGTTTAAGGTTCGACCGGGCAATTAGACTTCGGCAACCTTAGGCTCGACGCTCCAACACAAGTAATACCGTTCACGAACACAAGATGACTTCGAGCATTATCATTATTACAGTCAGTCACAAATAAACTGCTAAACCAACGACAAACTCCAGTAACACCCTAAAGCACACAAGCACAAAAACATCTTGATCACAAGTACAACGCTAAACATAAGCTAAATTCAAAGAATGCTATTGTTACGCGTAACACATTTGTTCACATTATTTCACTATGAAAACTTCGCTCGTATCGCCAATTCAATACTACCCCGATCGCGGCTTTCAAGGCTTTTTATAGGCCTTTTCCACCGAAACATCCAGAATATTCCAGAAAATACCGGCCCTGACCGACCAGGTGCAGAAAATTCGAGTGTGGGGCTAAGTTCTTCTATTCGATACTAGATGGCGCTGTTCGTGGAAAGTTTAGGCATGGAATTTTCTATAAATCTCTCCTCGCTCTGTTCCCCGACACTAGATGGCGCTAGTGCCAGGTACCAAACATCAACTTGGCGCGCAACACTGTCCCCTCCTAAGACATGCTCATCCCGAGTATTATCGCCCCCATAGTAACGCGCCAGTCGATCCACATGGACGATCTTAGGAGTATCTCTTGCACTTTTCTGAAACGGCTCCGCAACGTCAAGGGCTGTCCTCTCCCATGGTGCACCAACATTGTACAATTTCAATGCACCTCTACTTCGAGTCTGAGGTCCTTTCACAGCCGCACAACTTGTACATTTGCGACACCAATCCTCGACATCGTCACGATAATGGACCCAGTAAAACCGTTCTCGGATCTTCAGTAGAGTTCGTTTAACTCCCAGATGGACTCCTGAATAACCATTATGGTACAGCTGTAGAACATCCAGCACTTTAGGTTTGGGGACACCCATTTGCAAACGACAGCTGTCTCCTCGACCATTTTCCCATTTACGGCACAGGACTCCATCCTGAATCAGCAAGCTGTCCCATTGGGCCCAATAGCTTTTAGTGGACAAACTCATTGCTGAGACGTTGCTCCACTTGGGTTTGAGAGCACTGACCTTTATCAATTCCAGAATCGGCTTGATGTCCGAATCTTCCAGCTGAGTATGGCGTAGGCTGTCCTTCCATTCGTTGCTGAGGTAGTCTGTCCTGAGAATCCTCACAGATACCACTTCCTTACCCTCTTGCCTAGTACTATTCTCGCAATCATCAGGATAAGGTCTTCTTGACAATGCATCTGTGTTGCCACGATAGTAAAGTCGTAATCCAGCTGCTGCTGGGCGGTGCTATAAGCCACGCACTACCCTTTCGAGATCGATCAACTTCCCTTTCTACAGTTTGCTTAGGGCAGCTGGATCGAAGACGCCCCCTTTGCTGACAGCTATAGCACCTAGGGCTGTATCCATTATTGCGGTCGCCAACTGTAGCTGTTGCAACTTCCCTAACGTGAGGAGAATGATGATCCTGCCGCACGGCTTCAAATTCCAGTGCATTGGCCAAGGCATCTTTAAGCGTATCGTGGTGACCGATACTCACAGCAGCTCTTACTTCAAGGTCGCGGATGCCGTCGATGAATGTCTGCATCAGTTTCCCATCAATGAGCGCAGGTACAGACTGGTATGCTTTTCGAACGAGTTTCTCCACCTCAAAGGCCCACTGCTGCAGTGTTTCGTTGCTGCGTTGCACGCGATCTATAAGCTGCGCACGAAAGACGTGTTCCAGGTAAGTGTTCCTATATCTAGCCTCCAATACCTCAAGGAGCTGCTCGTAAGTCATTTCCTTACCGAGGGCTTCCAGAACAGTTAAGGCCTGGTCGCGCAGGTCTAGTGTGAGAGCAGTAATGGCCTGACTTTTATTCCAACCGTTTGTATTCATGACAGCCTCAAACTGGATTTTGTAGGCCGACCATGAAGAAGTCTCGTCGAACAGCGGCACTTTGAATCCACGTAGGAAGGTATTGTAGCTACTACGGAAGCTGTAATTCCATCCCCAAATTTGAGTCCGTCTAGCGTTTTCTTCACTTGGTTGATTTGGGTTTAAGCTTCCGAGAGGCGGTTGTCATGATGAGCAACCTTATCCTTCACCTCCCTTATCTTTTTTCCAAAGGTAGCGTGAAGGTCTTTCATGACGAGCATCTGCTCTTCCTTATCGCGTTTGAGCTGCTCTTCTAAACGACGGGCCTGTTCCTCCTGCCGGCGGGCCTGTTCCTCCTGCTGGCGGGCCTGTTCCTGCAGCACCACCATAAGAGCACCTAAGTCAGGTGCTGCAGGTGTAGGAGCTGCTGACAGGGCAGCCTCCGTGACTGGCAGTTGGCCCTCTGACGTCTTCGGCGTTGCACCACCAAATCGTCTCTGGTTCGTCTCCTGTTGGCGTTGACTTCGGGTACGAACACCCTCCGTGTCATCCTTCGGTAAAATCTGCATGATTCTATCCCACTTCTGACACCAATATTACGAGTTTAGGGTTCGTGATAATAAAAACTGCCGATTGAATTACCAAAATTGACACTTTAATTACTGAACACCAATTAAAACTTAAATCACACTAATAATTATTCACACTTAACACTTTTGTTCACTTTACTTTACTATGAAAACTTCGCTCGTATCGCCAATTCAATACTACCCCGATCGTGGCTTTCGAGGCTTTTTATAGGCCTTTTCCACCGAAACATCCAGAATATTCCATAAAATACCGGCCCTGACCTTAGCTTAGTTCTTCTATTCGATACTGGATGGTGCTGATGGTGGAAAGTTTAGGCATGGCGTTTTCTACGTTGGTGACGTAATGTTATCACAGTTTAACCATTACGGTGAGTTAAGCCCACAATGTATATAATGAAATGCACAAAAATATTAAAAACTGTAAACTAGTAAACTATAATTTTAGATTATCAATAAAAACTAATTTGATTATTTGTAGCAATGTGCATATTAATTTACACCTACCAGCCTTTAATACTAAATATTTTTTAATGTTACTTAAATTAAAAAAATATATGAAATAAAATGGTTACGTTATTATTGCACCATTAAATTCCATTTATGCATGATGATGATAAATATTATCATCATTAAAGCCAATCACAAATACATTGTTAAACATAGACAGTGATAGTGTATTTTAATGCTACACTACACTACACTATCACTGAACATAGACCAAACTCAAGGAATACCACAAAGTTCACGAACACAGGATGACTTCGATCGTTATCATAATTACAGTCAGTCACAAGTACACTGCTAAACCAAGGCCACACTCCAGTAACACCCTAAACCACTCAAGCACAAAAGCATCTTGAACATCACCATCTTTACAGTCAATCACAAGTACAATGCTAAACATAAGCTAAACTAAAGTTGCTATAAAACTCGGTCCTATGATACTTGCATCCAATGACTCCCTGCATCTCTTACCAAATCATCACTCCTTATAGGAGATCTGACTTCTTGGCGATCGATGTACCTGCTATCTCGATTTTTTAACGTAACGTCGTTGACGGCCTTTTCCAAATGATCGAATCGTTGAATTTATTTCATACTAATCATATCGTCCGAATAACAGTAACATTATGCTGCTCGTGCTGTAGAAAATGTTTATACTTGGAGTACATTGTTTTTCCTATATAACATCATTTAATTTTTAGTTCTAATAACGGTATCCAATAAATACTAGGTGATATGACTCCTTTTCGGAATCCATCATTGTTGCTACCCCCATCTAAACTATTTCTGCTACAAACCTTATTTGTTTGAGGATAAATGCAGGTGCCACTTACTATCAGGTTGACAGTTACCTTGTTTGACACTTTTATATTATATTATAACTAATTTTTAACCCAGACTAAGTTGTATGATTAGTATAAACTAACCAACTTATTATGCAACTGAAGTATTAGCGTGTTAACTAATATTTTAATAGCGTCTTGTACTCGACGTAACTGTCAAAAACTGATTCGAGCGCAGTAGAGAGGAACTGAGACAAAAAAGTAGAAAGCACGCTTTGTTGGTTTTGTTACAAACTGTATTGAATTTCGCGTACGGATGCGACAATAACTTACAGAGACTTTTAAAAAGCGCTACTGAAGTGAAATATTTGGTACGCAGTTATGGTCATAAATACAAAATCGTGCGCTTAGCGCCTGGTGTTTAGATTAGTTCCCATAAATTTGACGGTCCTTTGTGCTTTTCTTAATAATCATTATTTAGGAAAAAGGAAATTTATACAAGTGTGCTACTGTAGGAAAAATACCTATCTTGTTTTGTGAGTAATAAATTCACAAGTGAATAAACAAAAGTAATTAAGGTAAAAACTTTTAAACGACTCTTCGTAACGGCAAATTTTGAAAAAAAAACTTTTTCTGTCCTTCAAATACAAGAAAAAATTATACAAGTGTGCTACGAGAAAAATACCTATCTTGTTTTGTGAGTAATAAATTCACAAGTGAATAAACAAAAGTAATTAAGGTAAAAACTTTTAAACGACCTAATTTTAACTTTTTACGATTGATTGTTAACGGCAAATTTTTTGAAAAAAAAAAAAAACTTTTTCTGTCCTTCAAAATATCAAGAAAAAAATTGATTATGTTTTTATTAAAAACTTCTTTTGTTTAATTGTTTTTTGGACAGATTTAAGAACAAAATGTTAGTTTTAGTATTATTTATTTATATGTGTTTAGTATTTATTATGTACAAGTATATTTTCAGATATATGTGAATTGATATATGAAATTGTGAATTGGAAATTGGAAATGTGTGTAAATTTAAACAATTTGAAAATTATATTTATAACGCATTAACAAATCATATAAAAAGGTAATTACTTTAAGAGGAGCCACAGATGAAAATGCTTAATACTTTAATTAAGTTTTGCAACAAAAACATACGTTAAAAAAATCTAATTAAATATTTTTGTTTTTAGTATTAAGTTCATAAGTTCTTTGTGTAGAGTTATTTTGTTCAAAGTTTTTTCAAAGGCTTTTTTTATATTTGTAAAACATCGGTTGCCACGGCTTTCTTTAAAAAACGCTGCAAAATTATTTTGTAATATTTTTTTATTCTTTAATAACTTATTTATCCTCAGCTGTGATATGTTACATGTAATGTATATGTTACATATTATATGTAAGAGTTGAAAAATATGATTTGAGTTACGCTAGGATTACATGGCGTGATCTTAAACCGCGCCCGAAACGATAGTAGGACCGCACCACGCGTATAGAAATGTAGGTATATTACCGAAGTAAATTAAATGAAGCGATTAACGTTGCTGTACCGGGGGAAAACTAGGCTTTTACCAGGCCGTCACTTCAGTGAGAATCCGCTCCACACTTCGGCTACCCATACGAGGCTGCCACCACTCGAGAACATTTCTTCCTTATCGGTTGTTGGTTATTCAACCTTTATGGCCGTTTTAATTTGTTCAAGTGACAATAGTTATGTGTCAGAAATTGGATGTATGAACGTAAATAATGTATGTTTTATTTAATTTAAGGTATATGAAAAAAATATCATAAAACACAAGTTTAATGCGCTCTTAAATGTCTGCACTCCTTCTCTATATAAACTTCAACTATGTCAATTTTCACACTCCTCTGTTTGCACAATATGCTTAAAAATGATACAAAAGGATTTCCCTTCATATATTTACATATAAATTCCGAATAGGAAGTTAATTAAAATATTTGTTGTATATAACACGTTAATAAGAATTATTGTTAGATGTGAGAAATTATTCTCTAGAAACAATTTTAATTTTATGAAAATTACCCAAAAAGAAGATAACGAAGAATATAAAATTTTACTTAACAGTACACTTTCTTAATCATCCTTTATTAGGAACCCTTTTAGGTGACTATATTATTCAAATTTCAGTTTAATGTTTCAGGCCTCCGAATGGAACTCTTGAATAAATTGCCATCAAGTCCCGAATATTAAATTTTTGGTATATTTTATGTTCACGGCTTACTGTCAAGTACCTACGTACTGTATGTTTATGGGTGTAATATTTTTAGGAAATACACAGTTTTTTTGGGCAATTTACATGAAGTGCAGCGTGTGCTTAGGCCATTGACACCTACTATTAAATTTTTAAATATGATTTTAATATTTTCGTTGTACACACTAAATCGTATTTAAGAAGTCACTAAATGTACATTAAGAATATATTATACGTCTTATATACAATTAATGTGAACTTTTGATTTTAGTTTGAAACCAATTAACTTAAATCAATCTATATTTAAATGTTTAATAGCATCATTATTATTGTCATCATTACAGCCTTTCTCAAGCTCACTGCTGAACCAAAGATCTCCCCCAAAATGCCACAAAACAAGGTCCATAGCCTCCTGCATTCACCTATTTATTGCATATCATACCAGGCCATCTACACGGGGGCCACTCTCTTCTCCGCTTATCAGTACGAGGTAGCCACTCCAGAATCTTTCTTCTCCATCGGTTGTCGTCTCTTCCAGCTATATGGCTGGACTGCTACATCTTCAGCTTACTAATTCGTTAGACTATGTCGGTTACTCTCTTTATAGTGCGGATATCCTCATTTCTAAGTCTATCGCCCATATAAATCCCGAGCAAAGCCCTTGCTTGCTGAGCAACCTTGACCATTCTCATACGGCCAGTAGTAAACGGTCACGACTGTGATCGATACCTGTTTTTTTTTCATGTTTTGAAGTATACTTCTACTAGATAATGTGTTGTAATCTTCCGAACGCTAACTTAACGAGTTAAATCACTAGGTTGTAGTAAGACTTATCTAGTCGCACTTTGTTCTAGGTAAACATACATGTCGATAATACCTTTATTTTTTTCATGTTTATTTTAAGACCTATCTGTTGGGACACATTTTTGAGGTGATTGAGGATAGTGCAATGGTCCTTAAGTGGTTCTGCCATAAGGACTGAATCGTTGGCAAATCAAAGTTGAATAATGTTCTTGCCATTGATGTAAATACTCTAGTCTTTCTAGTAAAACGTCTTATAATGCAGAATGTTTTGAGGATATAAAGTTTCCCTTTCTTAAACCCTACTGTCGTTGGATACGGTTCATATTCTGGTTTTGTACTCAAATAACCAACGTAGCCCTACCGTACAAACACTTCTGCACTTTAATATACCGAAATTCAACTTGGCGCCACTCTTCGCCTTTTTCATAGTCCACATACGTAAGGCAACGTGGCAGATTATACTCTTCGGTCTTCTGTTCAATTTGCCAGAGGGTATGTATGTGGTCTATGTAATTAAAGCACTTACAGGAACTAACTTGTTTGGGAGGCCGAAAGTCATCGAGTCGCGTGCAAGACGATTTGTAATGACGTTAGAAATTAGCACAAACACGCGGCTCAGAAGAGAAATCGGTTATGAGTTGCGTGTGTTTGCCTTTCTTGAAGAAGAAGCCCATCGTAATTTTGCTCCACGCCTCCGGAGTAGGGAGTCAAGTTGCGGGAGCTGCCGAGAGCTTTTTAAAAACTAATTAAAACTACGTGTTCACAGAGTGAGATGTGAATTTATTCTGACCATTGTCTTTTACAATTCTTAATCCTATGCTTACAATATACTTAAATTACTACATACTCAGCGTTTATGTATTTATGCTGATGGACGCTTTATACGTATTATGGGTGGTGCTGGTGTAACCATAACTCTTCCCTCCTCAACTGAAAAGTTATCGGCTAGATTTGGATTCCGGTGACTTTGAATACAATTTTTTTCAATAATAGCTATATAATTAACTATATATTTTTCGAAATAATAAGGCTAATTAAAACTAATATAATATAGATTAGTATAGTAGCTAAACTAACACTTTTCCTATTCACTAAGATTTCACTTTCACTTTCCACTATTTCACTTTTCAGTTTGTACGAGAAATATTTTAGTTCATCCAAATTAACGTGATTTAAATTCAATGTTTTCTCCACCTTCGTGGGCTGCTCTATCAATTTGGGTAGAGTTAAAATAGGCGTCACCTTATATTGCAGTTTTCCTAAATAGTATCGTTTCCGGTGTAATTTAATATTGCCTAATATTATATCACAGTTTTCATCAATTACCAAGAGGTAAGTGCCCTTTATAGCATTTCTTTAAGTGTCATCGCCACATGTTTTTGTAAACACTATTTCATTTTGTGTAAATAGGATCCAGTTAATAGGACCAATAGACTGTATCTTAACACTTTCCAGCTCTACTATTGATAACTTATAAAGGCTTAGATTTGATGCGAAGTTCATAAGTTGTTCTATTCATGTGTTTTCAGGATACTGCACTATATCAATTTCTTCACACAGGAACTGGTTTGCTGCTATCTCCTGACATGCCATTTAAGGGTAAGTACATGTGATCTTTCACCATGAGGTAAGGATATTTGGAAAAAATAACGTTGTTCTATTATAAGTGGGGTCAAACATAGGTAAAGCATACATTTTAAAATAAGTGTATGTAATATTATCAGTCGGAGGGATTTCCATATAGAACGTTATTTGGTTTTCTTTTGCATAGACCTTAACAGACATAGACCTTTCTAAATTAACTAACTTTTAGGATCTTTCTAAAATTGTTTTCAGTAATAGGATACAATAAACTATTTATTTGAGATATAGATTCTAGTATTACTAATGATTCTGTGGAATTAACAATGGCTTGATGTAGAACGTGAAGTTTAGTAAATGCTAATGCCGTTTCTATTTATTTCGCTTAAAATTAAGTATATAGTTCTAAAATTATTGACAAACACGTTAAACATACTTAAAACATATGTCGAGTATATGCTGTTATTTTCTTTAGTAATTATATATTTTACAATTCTTTCTATACGTTTCATTCGTTCATTTACAATTTTCATATTTTCCCGCAGAGATCCAGTACTATTTATAAGAGAGTCAAGCATCTCCGAGATTATTGTTATTTTCTTATTAATGTGCGTTTGCTGGGTCTTTAATTGAGATATGAGATTATCGTATTTTACTGTATCATTGTGGTCTAAGGTTCCTGTAAGCGCTTCTATAACAGAACCTAATGGATTAATAAAACCGCGCTTGAAACGTATCGAAGGTATGAGTTGTTTAAACTTTTCTACAGCTAAGTTACTTAAATAATTTACTTCTGTGTTCATATTTTGGAACTCACTTACGTATGTCTTATGTGTATCTATTAAACTGATAAACTCTTTATATTTATTGATATTAAAATCTAAATCATCTTTTATGCTACTAAAGTCTAACTGCTTAACTATAACACACTTATCTACCTCCATGTATGCTTGTCCTAGCTTTACGGGTAACATGTTTAAATTTTCAAGCAATAACTGGTCTGTTTCTAGATCAGAGTGATCTATAGAATTTACATACGATGTATCATCCCCAGATTCACAAATTTCAAAAGGTTTCTTAATAGATATTTCCATTTGTTGATCCAACGTATTTTGTATAATTGTAGTGGCATTACCATTCTCACATTTTACCAATGCAGAAGGCATGCGCACTCCATCACAGAATCGGGTATAATTTAATATTCCTTCGCCATAAAACATGTTAGCAGGTAATTTTGCTCTAACTTTAGAACGAGGTGGGAGTATTACAACATAATCTAATCTATTGTGTATTATAGGTATTCTAGAAGAATTTGTGGTAAGTAATTGTTTCTTTAAATCTATTACAGCTTCCAACTGCTTTAATAAATCATTCCCAATTAGCCCATCATAAAGCGAATCGACTTTATAAAGATAAAATTTACGTTCGTCATTACTTTGGAATATGGAAAATAGTGGAATTTTAATTACCTGATTGTGTTTGCTAGATGCATGCGTGCTTATAACTTCAAAGGGTTCATTTGTTATATAATTACGGTATTATTGGTATGCTTTATTGGGGCTTATAAAAGAAAGGGTGTTCCTGTGTCTATCATAAAATTAGCACCTAATTCTGGTATATATATGTATGGTAGTTTTAAATTTATGTCGCAATTCAGTTCTTTTATTTCAGGTTTTCGGAGGCTTTTACTTGAAAATTTTCAGTCTGTGCAGACATGTCATTATCCTCTGAATCATTGTTTTCTCGACCTCTATTATAGAATTTTCTTGTATAGATTCATAATAATTGTCGTATATTTCCTCATACATGTAATTTTGAGGAAATTCGTAGGGATAGTATGATGGATAAATTTCCAATTCGTTTAGGCGGAAACCTGGCTTTGGAGGGGCAGTTCTCATCGAAACATCGGTATCATTAGAAACCGGCTTATTATGCACATTATTATTACTAGTATAATTAAAATGCTGAGAATTACCAAACTGTTGTGGTAACATTGGTTGCATGGGGCTATAGCCCTGGGGTCTAAATCCAAAGTTTGGTCGGTATCCAAATTAAGATGGGTGATATTGCTTAAGGAAACTCATTTGCTGTTGAGGCTTATTTTGTGGTAACAGAATCCTCACTTGTCTACTATGCGGAATGCCAAACTTAAATTGAGGTGGTGTTCCGAAATTCTGCCTAGGGGGTTGGTTTGGTGCTAACATTGGTCTAAAACCTGTAGGCTGTGTTGGCATTGCGAACTTAAACGATGGTTGTTGCACTGGTATACTACTAGACTGTGGCTTAGACATATGGCTAGACTGTAACATTTTACTACGAATCTGATATTGGTCATAGAAGTTTACTTCTTTTAGAACTATACTTAGTGCTTCTTCTAGTGTACTGGGTGTTTTCAACCTAACAATCCGCACCATATTTTCGGGTAAATTATATAAGAAAACCTGCAGAGCGGTGTTATTATAAATAATAGTTTTACTTATTTTTAAGATTTTTCACCAATTTGATTAACGTTCGATAATAGCACTGATTCAACGGATTATATACGACCACAAAAATCTATATAATTTTCATATTGGTGTTTTCTTATTCTTCGCTACGTGGATCGCCGAAGTGAGTTAAAAACAATTCCTGAATACCGCCCACGTCTCTTATATCTTCCCGTTCACTGATAAGCGACGCAGCCTCGCCCGTAAGACGACTAGTAATGATTTGCATTATATATACATTTTGCACATGAGATGATTTAAAGTTACTTAATATATATTCACGCAAAAATAAATTTAAATGGCGTTTATCGCCGCTAAATGTTGGTATTATTTTAGTTAATTCATTAGGGATAAGTTTAATTTCCGACATTTTTAATTTTATTCTCTGGTTTTACACAAAAATAAAAAATAAAATTAAATATTTATTATAACTCTACCAGTTCCACAAAATGTTGTAAGCAAAGTTCGAGTATAAGTACTAACCTATTATGTATTAACGTGTAACGTGTGATCTTTAAATTAACAAACACGTGTAGACACAATAAGAAATTAATATAATGTATAATACTTAATATAATATTACTCTATAACTTCATTCAGTAAGATGGGACTTAATATCAACCTCCGTAACTGCCTCTATCACCGCTACCCTTTACAAAAACACCTTTTTTCCCCCGTATGTACGTATTACAATTAATTTAATATTATTTTTATTTTTATTTAAGTAATAGTTAAAAAAAATTAACGTAAGATTAGTATTTGAAACCCAAATAACAGTAAAAATGGAAAATGTTTAATTCCAAGTTTACTAAGGGATATGAAGGAGGTGAAGAGTCGTACTCACCAGCCCGCAGTGCCCATCATCAGCTTCACGGCTCCTTATTCTCAACGAATTTGTTTGGTTCGCTGGATCACCACACTGTATGAATCGCCCGCCGATGCGTGAAAATGGGTAGAATTGTATACGCGATATTCACGAACGGTGGCACAGCTTTTCCGGCGATCCTACCATTGTCTTTTACAATTCTTAATCCTATGCTTACAGTCTACTTAAGTTACAACATAGTCAGCGTTTATGTATTTATGCTGATGGACGCTTTATATGTATCATGGGTGGTGCTGGTGTAACCATAACTAGGGCCACGATAGAGGATGAAATTGAAGAGCTTCTGAAGGACTTTAAGTATCGGTTTTTCACTCGATTTCAAAAGCTTTGCTCTAATTTCCTTCCTTACCCGTGGCCTTACCGTTTTGAAACTGCTGGAAAGCCATAAAATCTGAAGTGTCCTGGATATGACGCCACCACATTCTATCTTCAATTTTGACAGTTGACTCTTGTAATATTTGTCTTGTGTTTTTATATTTAATTCGTATATTATTATTTAACTCAATTTTTATTATAATTTATTATAACGAGAACATGCTTGACCCCAGATAGGTAAATACAAGGCACCGAGGGTGTAACTGTAGCAACACTGCTATATTATCATGCTGAATTAGAAGCCTCTTCAATACTACTACTCAATGTATATGTGTATATTGTTTTAATTTATTTGTAATTTATGCTGCATGTGACTTATAAATTATTCCCTGACCTTAATTATAAAAGAATAAATTGACGTGACGTTTAGTGCTTTTGTGTACAATATTAAATAAAATGAATAACTATGTAAGTCCTCCAACTCGCAATTGAGCAATTTATCAACTGTGGTGGTACTAAAGGAGAACGGCGAGCACTCATAAATTTTTCTTGATATGATTTTTTGCGTCTGCAGAAAAATGTTCGTAAAATTAATAGGCTTGCATTCTTAAACAATTTCGTCTTATAGTTTAATAATAAAGTAAGCCAGAAATGAAAAGTATTTCAGTTTGTAGTTTTCAAGGTTATGACTCAACTATGACACTTAATCGAATAATAAAATATAAGTGCCTTTTCGAGAAAAATAAACTACAAAAAACATTTAAAGAAATGAGACTAAGTGTAAGTAAAGTTCAAAAGAAAATAATTGTACTTTGTCACTCGTATTGGACCTAGACCTTATAAAGTAGATAATGTTAAATTATTCTATCTATAGTATAATTTTGTAAGAATTTTGATGTAATTATAATTAAATGTTATATAATTATATAATTACGGAGTTCTGTAGATATTGGCAACAGTTATATGATCCGTCGATCAAACCAACGAAAGGACTTTCCATTAGCACACATTTTTTGCTATCTTTTGATTTGCTATGTCAAACTAACGATCTGATCTGACGGTGAATAATCGTTGTTTGTCATTACTATTGGAAATTGGTATGCTCTACTGTGTAAATCATTACTCTATGAATTTAAAAAAAAAGAGAAGCTGCAACAATAGTATTATTGGAACGTGTGGCCTGAGTGTGTTAGACCTTTAATTTTGAGCGAGTATTATAATTCTTCAGAATCGCATATCCGTTAAAGTTAAGTAAAAGCTTTATAAATCATTAGCCTTATTTTTTTCATACAATACGGGCTTTGTAGTTATGGGCGCATATATAAAACATATTTCCATCAAATATGTAAGCTTCAACGAAAATTTCTTAAACAAAGTTTCCCAAACATTAAGGAAAGATTTCAAAGCAATAACGTTAAATTATTTAAACGTTGTAAAATTTTACCCATTTATACAATGAAAAACTTACTGAAAAAATTAAATATTCCGCATACATGCGAGCAGTCTTACAAAATTGGTTTTACAGGGGTCGTTTAATGTATTCTCTTCAGTAATTTGAAAAAACCATTAGCTAACTACACTACCTGAGGGTATAAAATTTAATGTTAATAACTTCATTACTTGTTAAGAAACCTTAAATCATAGACGACGGGAATGAATGACAATGTTGAAAAAAAATCGAACACCGTGCACTGATTAAATTCCATAAATAAAGAATAACTCAAAAACAACATACTTAAAGAAAAAGTGGCCCTTTGCCAAGACTCTGCTCCTTTAATGTCAATTGTACAGAAGTGGCCAAGTGAATTCAAAAGAGGCAGGGAAAGCATCGAATATGATCTCCGCCTGGGTGGGCTAATCACAGCGGCTACAGAATAAAATGTGAAAATTAATGAAAAACTTGCATTAGAAGAGTCACGAGTAGATGATGTTAGCAGAAGTGATTGACCTATCCCTTGGTATCATCATACACGTATTGCATAACTATCTCAACTTCACAAAAGCCCGTGCAAGATGGATGCACAAGCACAGTGAGCATTTGCGCTCACTGTGCTTTGAAAGCAGGCGTGGGTTTATTGTTGTAAGAAGTTTTTAGAGCTATGTGGTCACGACATAACAAGTTTTTTTAGATAGGATAGTTACAGGAGATAAAACGTGGGTTCACCACTATGACCTTTAGAGGAAACAGGAGTCTATGCAATGGAATAAAAGGAGATTATACCCCCCCCCCCAAAGTTCAAAGTCACTCTATCATCCAGTAATATCATGATATCAGTCAGTGTTTTGGAATTCCAAAGAAATACTATTGATCAAGTACATAAAAAAGGTGAAACCATCAATGCAGACAAATACTCAGCCAATTTACGCGGTTTGATAGAAGGAATAAAAGAAAAGAGAAAAGGAAAGCTGATCAAGGGATTGCTGCTTCTTCATGACAACGCACTGGTTCACATGGCGTGGCTCTCCAAGGCTGCTATACGAAACTGCGGGCTTGAGGAAATAAACCACCCACCATACAGCCCAGATCTAGCTATTAGTGACTACTTTTTTCCCAAACTTGAAAAACGGCCGTCGGGGAAGCGATTTGCTGACGATAATTAACTCAAGTCCTCTGCAGATGAACATATTTCAGGCCACAGCGAAAAATAGTTTTTCAAGGGAATATAAAAACCTTTTTTACAAACGAGTATATGGATTGATGTCATGGGAGACTATATTTAAAAATAAAAATATTTCATAATTTTATTTTTTTTATCATACCCATACCGAGAATAAATTGAACGCCCCTCGTATAATACCCGTGCTAATAACATCTATGTGAAATGATCAGCTACTTATTTACTTCCCCGATTAATAAATAACTTACCCTCTAATTTACGTACCTACGTTTGTTTTAATATTTTCTCAGGAATAGAATAGAATAGAAAATATTAAAACAAACTGAAAATCTTACTTTCTAGTTAACACTGATATTGACACTTAGAAATGAACTTACCAAGCGTCTAGTTATTTAATTACTTAAGTTATCAAAATTATAAAATTAACCCTATTTTAAACTATTAGCAACGTAATGTAATATAAGGTATATTCTATTTTTCTTTATCAAACCTTATGGAAATATAAATGTAAATGATACCATTATTTACAAAACTTTGCGGTTGATAGATACTTTTTTACTTACGCTTTTTTTAATTTTAATTATATTTAACTTTAAAATTAATAAAAATCTAATGAAGTTGTTTTATGTTTGTTTATATTAATGATTTTTGTGGACGATTTGAAACTGTGTCATAAAATTATTTTGCCATTCTTCTCTGCATAGAAGAAGACACGTTGCATGAAGCCTTGCTAACAGGGTATAGAACGAAATAGGATGTTATTAAAAATATTGAAAGTACAAATCACACGCCTAGTACAATATGTTGTATTTGTGATAAATCAATTTTCATGGAAGAGTCACGGTTGCTTCATGAATGGGGCGGCTCGACCAGGGAAGGGTAATTAATGGTTGCTGTTTCGTATGATAAGAAAAACAACTCAATCTCTTCGTATGAATTTTCAACGATAGATGTATAAAAAAGTCTTAGATATTAGAAGTAATTATTAAAATTTACTAAGAATTTCAATGAACGTGAAATCTTTTATCTATATAAAATACAAAAAATGTTTCTACCTGTGTACGTTATAGACTTTGAAACCATCTATTCGATTTTGATGAATTTTTCGTATGGGTTTGAGTAGGTCAAAAGATGGTTTATATTCAAATCATTTGGGCCCGTTAGGTCGCGCTATTGTCGAGATCCAGAAATCACCCGTGCGAAGTCGGGGCGGACCGCTATTTAAACATTGAATACAAAAATAAAACATTTACAATGCTGTTTGCATACCTTAATACTCAAATAGTCATTAATTAAAATTAATTTCTTTGAAAGTTGCATTGTTTTAATTAATACTGCTAAATAGGAAATAAAATTAGTAATTTACTCGTAATATCATCGCGGTTACCTCGTTTTTTTGCTCTAGAAAATCGAAAAATCATCCGATTTAGATGAATTTTTTTTAAATCTTCGTCTTTATGGTGGATTTACGGTGTAGATTAACAAAAAAATATACAAACGATGTTTGTATAATTTTTTTGTTAATCTACAAAAAATGCTTATTAGTTATTATCCGAGTAATAAAAATTGTCTTATTAATAATGTACAAAACAAGACTATAAATTAATATAAGCTTGATCTACATCGTGTTTAATCGATTAACGCTCATTAATAATAAGCTAGGATCCTATGGCCTGCTTTCT
Source organism: Parnassius apollo (assembly GCA_907164705.1). Taxonomy (NCBI): domain Eukaryota; kingdom Metazoa; phylum Arthropoda; class Insecta; order Lepidoptera; family Papilionidae; genus Parnassius; species Parnassius apollo. The sequence goes on from CAJQZP010000935.1 coordinate 5,371,593, forward strand.
CACAGGTCAGACCGCGCCAGGCCAGACCGCGCCAGGCCAGACCAACAGGCCGTGGAAACCATCGCACTCGATAAGGCCTGTGGTGGCCTGTTGTCGCCCGTGCGATCCATCGGAGGTCGGTAAGTTCAAAGGTGCGGCGCGGCACGACGGTGCCTGTCGCAGCCTGTACGGACGCGTCTGCGTCGGTTGCAATCGTTCATTTCAAGTGGAGTGGACGAACGAGCCCATATTCGAGTTTTTAACTCTTTATGAAAATAAACCAACGCTTTGGAATAGTTCATCGACTCAACATAAAAACGAGAACGATGTCCATGATGCGTGGTTAAATTAATTTAAAAGATGGAACTATCCCTTTCACGGAGAAAAAAAAAAAACAAAATTTAATGTCTACCTACAAAATGGTGAAAGCTAAAATCAAGGAGTCAATGAAATCAGGTAGTGGCACTTATAATATTTATAAACCGGCCATTGGCCATGACCGGAATTTACGACATAATGACAAAATTTTTGGATGTTGTGTAATAAACCAAGAAAGACAAAACTACGATAACGGTGAGTAACTTTTATTTGTAATAATAATAGTAAAAGCCTCCTATCATACGATTACCATTATTATTATTTCAATAATTAAATCTTTCTATTTTATTACAAATAATAGGAATATCTATTACAATGAACAGTACTATTTGTATTTACTATTAACATACGAGTACTATATCGAGTACAACCTGGTGTCACGTACAGCCAGCTACGCTATAAATCAACCTACCATTTACGTATTTTATCTCACTCTTCAAAACATGAAGTTATTATAAACTTATGAAACAATAAATTAATAGTTATTTTGCCACGGAACTATGCCATCCTTTACAAAGTAATCAGAAAATGTATCTCTAACGCTTTTGGCAGTAACGGCTGCTCTTCATGGTAAAGTGAAAAATTTCAGTGGTAGTAGAGAACTCATGCCTTCTTGGTCATTTCGCCAAGAGCCAGGTTGAATAACGCCAAAATTGTCAAAATTTCCAAGTGGTGTATATATTTGCCTTGATTTTTCAGATTTCCTCAGAAAATTGTGTAATAAGGCACTAGTCATAACTATGTCCGTCACCTTGTCGGGTTGTAACAGAATAGGTTCCTTAGTACTCTAAAAACGGAAGACAATATTCCGAATGCGTTTTCGACTATTCGCCGAGCTCTTGACAGATGATAGTTGAAGACTCTTTCTTTTGTTCCTTTGTTATGGTTCCCAGGATATGACTTCATTATGTTAACGATTAGGGCAAATGCACTATAGCTACAAAAACGTACGGCGTCTTTTCTTCTTTTAATGGTAAAAAATCTGGTTTTGGTAAATCCAATTCAGAACGACATAGTTTTTTGTTGAACTCCATATTTCTGTACTCACTACCATCACCTATTTTTTCCTGGCAAGCATAATCCACAAAAATGACGTCAACCAAAGCAAAAAGTACGATGCTGAATGTTCGCTTATAGTTTATGTATTCCGATCCACTGTGAATAGGACGTAGTCTAGTGTCCCTAGATAATGAGGGAAGTTCCACTTGCGATCAAATTCTTCTGCGATCTCCAACCATTCATGTGATGACCGTGACAACTGTAACAAAAAAGTTTTAATACGTTAATTTAGACAATAATAAGGTTTGCATAAAAAAGTATCATAATAATAAACTTCGTTCTCGATTACTTTCAGATTTCAGATGAGAGTGAAGATAATAGTAAGTACGAATGTAATTAAACAAACCAAATTAAGAAAATAGTGAAGAACAGGACATTGCATTCAAAAGTCCAAAAGTTATCCCAAAGAAAAAAAGTAAACTAAATGAGACTCAAAGTCGGAAGGTGTAAAATATCGAGTATTGCGATCGTCAATCCATTTGGCAAGCGTAACATTTAAGGTAAATCTTCTCACCAACCGGAGGGATCCATGTCCAGTAATGGACATGACTGGATAAAAATGATAATGATAATGAAGAAGAATTAAAATACAAAGTCATAGCCTTGGAACGAAAAATAAACACAAGTATACACACTAGCACAAAATATAAATCTTTTAAAGGGATTTTTCTGCGTATATTTTCTTTTTTTTATGGTTTGTTCTCCAACACCTACATTAACTGTTTGTAAAGAAATAAGGTCAAGCTTGTCAGCCGTGTTTTCACAGTCAACATTTGACATCGGACGCAAATAACGGTGTCGTAATTTATTTTGAATGCGTTTACTTTTTCGGCTAACAAGGGTGAGGGATCTCAAATGACACAAAAAAAATGCTTTTAGTGAATTTTGGCCCTTATTGTTAAAATATGAAATTAAAATTATGATACTTTTTTGTCCAATAAAGAATTTTAGCGAATAAAACCAAACATATGACAACCGCAGTGTATTTTTAAATATATAATCTAAGTGGTACATATAAAAATTAAAGGAATTAGTAATTGATGAGTATCATTAATACAAGCTATTTATATAATTTACGTCTACAATAAATGTGGAAGGAATATACTGCTACTAAATCATGGTTGCAACACGAATGAAGTGGCTCGATCGGGAAGGGAGAGATCACGCTTTCATATAACACCAGCTTTATGCTGCTATGTTTCGCATAGTGAATTCAGAGAACCGAAGACCGTTTTACAGGTCACGAGACATTATACCTTAGTCCTCAGGGTTAACAACGAACACGCATCTACTTTATTGAGGATTTCACTTCAACTTACCCTCAAGACTGGACTGTTTGCTCGTTTGTTACCGTTATTCTATAAAAAAAAAATGATTTTATACGTAGTAGAAATATCTTGCAGCTATACTATGGTTGTAGCATGAACGGCTCCGCTCGACCGGGGAAGGGCCATTTTCTAATAGACTACCAACGTAAAATAGAAGTTCAATGCTGCTTTTTCGTATAATAGGTGTAGAAAACTGGAGACCCTTTTTACTGGAAACGAGGCATTCCATCTGAGCTCTCTGGGGTTACAACACATCTGCATTTTAATTCTCAATCGAGGATAAATGTAATTGCCTACAAGCCACAGCATCCACTTACCATCATGTGGGCTACGTGCTCGCTGTCAGCCTTATGCTATAAAAATGATATGAAATATTTATTATTACTCAATATAATCCAACTCTACTCTATCTTCTTGATGAATTATTAATTGGAGATGGAGCATTGTGCACCTCCTGTCTTCGATGGAAATTGCTTATAGAGAAATATGAGTTAATTTTTTGTTCCTTTACTATATGGTAAGGTTTTTTTTTGCATGAAATGTTATATCTTTTTTATTCCTTATATAGTAATAAGTACCCACTATTGTTTACCGGTCTGAAGGTTATGAAGTTCCAAATAAAGTAATGTCGGTATTTTCTATATAGTTATCAGTGAGGATAACGAATATCGTTGTTTTTCTTGTTTGAAGCTCTATCTAAGCTATAATTGCTCATATTAACACGCTAGGCAGACGGAATCGAGAGCAAAGAACCTCGTCTTCCACTTGTATACATTTATATGTTTGTATCTATGTGAACTTATGTGTGTGTGTTCAATATATATTAAACTAGCTTGTCAGGCAGACGTTGTTCTGCCCTTTTCGACCACCTTTGTCATGTCCTATTAAAAATCCTTTAAATTCGCAAAAAAAAATTGTGGGTCACCCATGGGCAAAAAAATATCCTATCTCTCAAGTTGAACCAAACAGCACACGGTGTGCAAATTTGATTAAAATCGGTTAAGTAGTTTAGGAGTCCATCGTGGACATACAACGTGACACGTAATTTATATATATTAAGATGAAAAATTTCTAATATATAATTATAATACGAAAACTTTAACCGTAAGTGGCATATTTTCAATAATTACTGCGGCTGTCAATCAGTTACAATTATATCAAAATATTTTAAATAATTTATTTCGTAATAAATTCAAAAAAATAAATAAAAATCAATAATTTATATAATTTTATTGTGTGCTAGTTGAAAAAAAAACTTTAGGGAAGAAAGGTTCTCGAGTGGCAGCCTCGTACCGGTCGACGTAGTGTAGGGCGACCCCCCACTAGATGGAGTGACGAGCTGGTGAGACAAGCAGGAAGTCGATGGATGAAGGTGGCTCAGGACCGTGCTTTGTGGCATTGCTTGGGGGAGGCCTACGTTCAGCAGTGGACTTGTGAAGGGCTGTATTGATGAATAATGATGATGATGTGCTAGTTGTAACAATATCGCTAATGCGAGTCTACAGTTGAACGATGAGAGCTTATTTGTAATTATTCAAAACCTGCAAATTTTACTATTGTGTGTGATTAAAAACATTAATTATTATGCTATATGTGTGTACAATAAAGTTGACAGATCTTCACTCTAGACTGTGTTTAAATACACTTTGTAACGTGGTAGAGCTATATTATGGTTGTAGCACGAAAGGGTCGGCTCGACCGTATGGTGAGTGTAGGAACCGCGGTGACCGGAGACCCTTTTTGCTGGAAACGAGGCATTCCATCTTAGTCCTCAAGGGTGAAAATGAATCTGCATTTTGATTCTAAATCAAAGATAAATTTAGGTGTCTATGGGCCATAGCACTCACTTATCATCAGGTAGACTGTGTGCTCGTTTGTCACCTTTATTCTATAAGATGCAGAATTGTATGCGATGTATCAAAACTTTCATTTAATAACTATTTTATCTTAATTCAGACCTCTATTTAATTACATTTGGTATTTGTATAATAATATTGTTTGCAATTCCAGTAATTTGTATTTGTGTACAAATTTTGTGCTTTGACTGGGATTCAGTAATCCACAAATCTATAAAGAATTATGTTGAATTGGTAATCAATTGTCAATTTTCTTAACTGTTTGTTAATAATTAAAGAAACAAGAATTTGTAATTTTCTCGATATGTGAAAAGGGGATTAGCGATTGTAGTCAATCTTAACACCAACTCACCACATCACACTTTTGGTTGTAAGTCGCTTTTTTAATTTTATAAATCTCTGGTAACAACACTATTTCGCCCAAAATTGTTATAACCTGAGTACGGAAAATGAAATAAACCTGGAGAGTTGTTGTAATGATTGATAAATGCAATACTAGTGTAAGTTTTAGGTAAAGTTAGCTGGAATTGAGCCAAAAATGCTTGGATCACGTTATACGATCAAAGACATGCATGCTAGACCACACGACACGTCGTAAGTAAAACATATTTAACAATAAAAATAAAATATTATCGTCTTTTTACACCGTGATTTGGAAGGAGTTTAAGTTAAAATATAACCATAGCATATTATAGCATTAATAATAACAAATTAATTTACTTAATTTGATTTCTAGAAGGATCCTGTTAAATAAATTTATTATTTAGGAAACATAAATAATAATAATTATAAGTTTTATTTCAGAATTCATCCCATATGTATTTGTAACCAAATATAAAATCTTTAAAACAATGTTGAGTAATGATTTATCACTGGCAGAAATGTGTCCATCCAGTGTTTTACTTCGCCATACCTTTTAATCATGGTTAAGTTAAGGTAATCACCATTTCTAAGTCATCTTTTTTAGACACAAAAAATGTAACAGTTAAAGTTGTAGTTGATGAAACTACCATTAGAAGCACTATGTGTGTTTTTCAAATAATTCTTCAGGATTCGATTTTGTCCTTATTTTAGTTAATTGATACAAATTCTTTACACAAATTTAAAAGAAGACGGTATTGCGACGATCAGCATTATATCGATATAAGTAGCAAAGTTATTCTACCAACTTTAAGGAGATTTAAAATAATTAAGCAATTTTCGTTTCTTTTTATAATATAAGGTTGACAAACACATAGTCCACCTGATGGTAAGCAGATGTTGTGGACCATAGTCACTTACATCTGTTCTCAATTGTCACAATCTTGATGCATTATCACCCCTGAAGACTAAGATAAAATGCCTCGTCTCCAGTGAAAAGAGTCTCTGGCTCTCTACACTCACCACAGCAGCATTAAACTGCAATTTTACGCTGGTATTCTGTGAGAGCGTGGTCCTTTCCCGGTCGAGCCGATTCATTCGTTCTACAACGATAATGTAGCTTATAGTATGGCTCAACTATGTTTCTGCAAATACTACATATTTTGCAAATCTAATTTTGAGTATTTAATAAAAATTGACTTTGTGAGAAACTAAGAATAAGTTTGAATTAAACACGACAAAATTCGTAAAATTACTTTTATTAAAATTTTTCTTGGCCAGCCCGTAAATATTTCTTTACGAGACTTAGGTCGTTTTATCATGGTTGATTTTCTACCATTTAATCTCAATACACTAAATTAAGACATAAATTTATCGAGTTCAAAATTTTTCATTTCTTCAGTCATAAGATGCTGGTTAATTCTGGATCGGACTAAGTTTTTGCGTTCGTAAACGTAGAAGTTTGGAATGAATTTTGTGCTAAAGTCAAATTTTCATTTCGGGTCTGTGCAGTCTAGCGAATAGAAACTGAGGTCGTGTAGATTTTCAAACTACTTGTGAGATTTTCATTTGATCGAATTTGCAAAAGTAATTAAACTTATTTTCCTTTTATTACTTATATTACTATACAAAATTTCTTTACATAAAAAAGACCCTATATAAAAAAGAAAAAAGAATAGACGTATAATCATTTAAATAGCTAGTTATTTCAAGTTATTTTTTTTTGTATTGAACTTACCTTATGTTTAAAAGATCCGCATTAATGTTTTCTTACATGACTGATTGATTGACATGATGATTCAACGGCTAGACAACTTATAACTCGATATTATCAATCTAATACTGTTGAGCGCCATTATTAATGCTTGGTACGCGGCGAGTGGTAACTCGCGCCATGTAGGCAGAACTAGGAGAGCTTTCGAGAAAATTCCATACAAGAACTTTCTATACCTAGTCAGTCGAGGCCGGAATATACTTGAACATTCTAGATGTTTCAGTAGAAGAGGCCCTATACAAGGCCATTAAGAACCGTGACCGAGTCAGTATTGAATTATTGACGATATAACTGCGAACTAAAGTGATCCATAGTGGAATTGTGTTTTATAATTAATGTGCTATAAGTTGTAATTGTTTTTCAGTAATTATAGTGTCAATTTTGGTAATTCAATCAGCAGTTTTTATTGTAACGAACCCCAAGCTCGTAACAGTATTATACACGCGCCACCTGCTTTAAGTTAATTATTGTTCTATAGATATAACCACCGCGAAAGTGCAAGCAATAAGTTGACAAAGTTTTACAGCAACAAACAAACATAAATTTTCGTATATTAGATATGTGTTACAAATACAACAAATAAAATAAAATATTGATTGTTCACATTAATGCCGCCAATGTTAAACTCATAATGGTGTATCATAATAATCTATACTTTTGGCAATTGAAATTAACGCTTCTTACGATACTTGCGGGCTGAGAACTCGTTTTACCTATGCCGCAGCTGAAAACAAAATTGGTTTTTGCTAAATAGTAAGAAATTTACTTGCATACTTGCTTTTAGATTCTTGGTTAATTTATTTTATCGTGAGTATTTTTGTAAATATTTTGGCTATTTGTGTGTTGTTTTTTCTTTAATGTGGTTTAAATTTTAGATACTAATTTGTTTATTTTTCTAAATTTTTTTGGGAATTTCGAGGTTAACAAAAATATATTTTGTCGCTCATACTTCACTTTTTACTCGTTGATAGGTCTTCGTTTCTTCATAGGAGTATGTATGAATCGGTATCTTGTTTTCTGTTTCTGCTGCATTCCAGTTTGTTTAGTCAGTTGTATTCCTCACAGTAATGTAATGTGAGGCATATAATCTAAGTACGAGGGGGTGACAAGGCACCTTTGGCCTTATCTATGTTAATGGGTTGAAAAAGCCGCATATAATCAGGATTGATAGCTAGCTTTTCACCCATATAATATAAATAATCATTAATTTTAAAGGCTCGAGTTTCAGTAAAAACTAGTTTCTTGATAAAAAAAATCCTTAACGTCTTAGTTCGCATATCTGATAAAACAAAAATATTTGAAGCATAAAGCAAATTTAGCTGGCGTCGTGCCTAATTCGATCGAGGTTACTTTATTCAAAGAAAGTCAAGAAAATCCTGTATAGCCAATGTGCGGCGACATCGAAATCATTTGGTATTCAAAAGAATTTCGAATTTTTCTTACTCACTTACTCATTCAAAATATTCTACGAGTGTTTAAACAAACGAAACGTTTTTTTATCGCCAGATATATCTTATTTGTTCGTTAGTATTTTGGAATATGTAACGAACTATACATATTTAGAGATAAATGTAGCGACAAAAGGGAATCCATCTCACTACCTTCCTATATTTTCATATGATGTGACTGGAAAGACCTCATGATCTCCGATAGATGCGGTATAATCATCTCGTGCCAGATGTAAGCTACTTTGCTCATTGACATCATGTAGTACGAGTACGATCGCTAACCTACCTGCTAAGAGCCGCGATTGCAAATAAAAAAATCTGCCTAAAAAGGAAGAGTTCCATTTCCAGAAGTACGATAGTTGTATATTTTATTTAAATATACACTATGGAGAGCAAATATTCAAGTAGCAGCATCAAAACATATGACATTGTGGGTGTGATGACGATGACAACTTAGCAGTTAGCTGTTATTTGGTATTTGTATTTTAAGCCAGGAAGAGCATAACACCACCTAATAACACTGGATAAAGCTAGGTAAAGTGAGACCATAGACATACTAAAGCATCTTGCTGCAGTTCTAACAAGGCGGCTATTCTGTCAGATAGATCTATAGTTATATAATATATTGCTTTATTTATATAATAAAGGTGACAACCGAGCACACAGCCTATCTGATGGTAAGTGGATGCTGTTGCCCATAAACACCGACACTTATCCTCATTTAAAACTTTAAAATATAGATGCGTTGTTACCCCTGAGGACTGAGATGGAATGCCTCATTCCTAGTAAAAAGTGTCTCCGGTTCTCTATATTCACCATACGAATTACTGTAGCGTAAAGTTTCTATTTTAAGCTGGTATTTTATGAGAGCGTGGTCCTTCCCCGATCGAGCTGACCTGTTCCTGCTACAACCTTATACGTGGTAGAGCCATGGTGCAGTTATATTAGTAGTATAGTTGTAGTACGAATGGGTCGGCTCGACCGAGGAAGGACCACGCTCTCACAGAATACCAGCGTGAAATAGTAGCTTAGTGCTGCTGTATTTCGTATGGTGAGTGTAGAGAACTGGAGACCCTTTACTGGAAATGAGGCATTTCATCTTAGCCCTCACGGGTGATAACGCATCTGCATTTTGTTTTGTAATTGAGGATACACGTAGATGTCTATGGGCCGTAGCAACCACTTACCATCAGGTCGATCGTGTGCTCGTTTGTCACCCTATCCTATAAAAAAAAAACAACCATAATATAGCTGCAGCGTGTTTCTATCACTTGAAACGTGTTTTACAGAGGAAATATATAAGTGGAAATTTTGAAACATTGTTTTCCATACTTATCAATAATTTCATATACAGAATCTCTTTGTTACATTTGCAAATTAAATCATAAAACATACATGATATACGAGGGTGGATTGAAAAGTACTCGGCCTAACCAAGAAAATAAACACATACTAAATCAGTTATATTTTTATTTTTCTACGTAATCACCATCAAGTTCAATACACTTTTGCCACCTCCCCTTCCGAGCATTTAGACCGTTGAAAAAAAATGATTCTTCCTTAGAGTCAAAATATGCGTCTACAGCTGCTTTGACCTCGTCGTTTGTCGAAAATCTTTGACCTCCCAAGTGCTTTTTTAGGTTAGGGGACAGAAAGAAGTCTGATGGTGCCAGATCAGGTGAATACGGCGGATGCGGTAACAGTTCAAAGCCACAGTTGTGAATTTCAGCCATTGACTGTACTGACGTGTGAACACGGGCGTTATCTTGATGAAACAGGACTTTTCTTCTAAGCAATTCCTCGACGTTTTTCTTTTATTTCCTCTCGTAAACGACGTAGTAAGGTGCATTAGTAATCAGAGTTTATAGTCTGACCCCTTTCAAGATAATCGATCATAATCACACCTTTCGAGTCCCAGAATACTGAAGCCATCACCTTATTTGCCGACAAAATCGACTTAGCCTTTTTAGGGGGTGGTGAACCAGGTCTTCTCCACTGTTTTGATTGTTGTTTTGTTTCCGGTGTACAGTAATTTTTTTTTTTTTTTTTTTATTATTTATTAATGAATTTATAAGACAGTGGTGTTACTTAATTCTAAACCCGCCAAACTTTCACGTTTGATGGCGAGAGGCGCTCTTTTACATAGCAATGAACCACCTTATGTACTCCTAATATTGGACACAATAACATACAATTATATAAATAACACAGTAATATATAATCCTATGACATCTTGTTGTTATGTTAACTATATGATATTATACACATATACATATATATACACATATATATATATATATATATATATATATATATATATATTTATATATATATACATATATCTACATATAGATATAGATATATACAATATGTAACGAAATCAACGCACACACTCAGACACCCCAATTAGTATATTATGTTATAATTGTAATACATACACTGTATTTTTAGTTAAACATTTTTATGCACTGGTTATTTATCAAATTAGTTATACTAATTCCGGAAGAATGTTGTGGTCACAGTACAAATCCACGAACGCAAAGACTTTAACGTGCTCGAAATAAAGTTCATTTTTCTTTACTTTTATTGAATGACAGAATTAGTAATAATACAAATAAAACTGCACTCTTAAGTCTTATTGCCTTAAGTTACGGTCCATTTCAGTTTGCTTTGACTGTGCAGATTTAGTTAAACTACTTTCACAAAGTGCGTTAATTATGTTACAAGTTGCATACATATTTAACTTTATTTATATAAATTAATTACCTTATAGTTATATATTATATTGTTATGGTTTATTAATATACTTATATTTCTATTAGCCATCCTGTATAATGTTTTTTAATTTTCTCTTAAGTGATCTTTTACTAATTTTAACTTTATCTCTTAATAGATCTATTTTGTTAAACACTTTAGATACCAAATACTTAGTTGTTCTCTTACCATAATAGTTTGTTATTTTAGGTTGAACCAGTTTGCTTTCTCTAACCCTATGTGTGTTGTACTTGTTTTTAACATTAACTTTATATTCATCATTATAATAGTATTCCATACCTACCAAATAATCTATTTTTTTATCTATGGGAATAATTTTACAAATGGGAAACAACTTATTATAGTCTTTGTTGCATTTTTCTTTAACATTTTTACTAACTAGAAACTTAATCAGTCTTATTTGTATGTCTTTGATATTTTTCAGATATGTAATAAAGGTTCGCCCGTATACAAGAAGTCCATAACTCATTAGCGAGTCGGCAAGTGCAAAGTATACTATTCTTAACGTTTGTTTGTTCAATACATTTTTTAATTGGTAAAACTTACTTAGCACTAACCTTAACCTATTGCAAATGTCATTTACGTGTATTCTCCAGTTAAAATTCCTATCTATTGTTAGACCTAAATATTTAAATTTATCCACATATTCCAATCTCTTACAGTTACAATTAAATTTATTTCTATGCATACATTCGTATGTATGTCCTATCACTGTTAGATAATCATTTCTTACAGATTTAGCATTTCGATTATATGGCGAGTGTATATGCATACATTTGGTTTTTGTAAGATTTAATATAATGCCATTGTCGTGCGCCCATTTGCTAATGTTTTCAAAATCACTTTGTATACACTTTTGTGCCTCAGCTATGTCCTTGGAGGCATAGACAAGACACATATCATCAGCGTACATGAACACCTTGCAATTTCGTACGACATTTGACACACTGTTCACATGCATTATATATCCTACAGGACCGTACACCGATCCAGTAGGCACACCCAAATGGACATCCGCCTCTTCCCCAACCACTTTAGAGACAATTGTACTTATTTTTCTATTAGTGAGGTAGTTTTTGAACCAATTATTTATAGGACCGCGTATTCCGCATTCGTCCATTGCCTGTAATAAGATATCGTGGTCTAAAGTGTCAAACGCCTTCTTAAAATCAATAAAAAGTACTATTATTTGTTTGCCAGAATCTAAGGAGTCATTAATAAAATCTGAAAATCTTAACAACGCAGTGACTGTGTTGCGCCCTTTCCGAAAACCGTAATGAACCCATGTTTCGTCCATAGTAACAAAACGATTCAAAAAATCATCTGCATCGGCTTCAAATAACTCCAAACAGTCGCGTGAAATAGTCAATCGCGTCCTTTTTTGTTCAACTGAAAGCAGTCGCGGAACCCACCTCGCAGACACCTTGTGGAAACCCAACTCGTTGACAATGATGTTTTGAGTTCGTTCATAAGAGATGCCTATAATCTCGGCTATCTCTCTCATTTTTAATCTGCGGTCTCCCATTATTAAATCAAGTACTTTTTTAATATTTTCGTCAGTAGTTGACGTGGAAGGCCTTCCAGAGCGGGGTTCATCTTTCACACTCTCTCTACCACGCTTAAATTCTGCTATCCATTTTTTGACGGATGAATATGACAGAGCACAATCGCCTAATGTACTGACCATGTCATTATGGATGGCTTTTGATGATAGCCCCTTCTTATGGAGGTACTTAATGACGGCACGCTGCTCGATTTGCTCCATTCGCGGAAATTGTGTCCGATTACTTTGTTAATAAATTTATAAAATCACAACTAATTATCGCACACGTTTCGAACTTCACACAATGAACTAGTCTGAACTGAACTAAATAATGTGGGTAGATTTGATTTTTAGAATTGAATGGATCTGTGTTAGGCCGAGTACTTTTCAATCCACCCTCGTATTGTAACTTTTAACTTAATTACACATATATTGGTATCATCACAAACTAAGAATGGTGATCTCTTTTATTTGCAGCTCAAAATAATTTGGTAATTACGACCACCATCGTTAAAACTCCCTATTGATCTATACAAATTTACCGCATACCATCATAGATCTATTATACTACTACTACTGCGTACATACCACCAAAATATTATTATTCTTACAATTCTAAATTATTATACGAAAGTAAAATCTGGGTAGGTAAAGTTCTAGGGAGTCTATACCCCACTATAGTGAGTGCTCAGAAATATTTCGCAGCAACAGGACTGTATCATTAAATTCCGCCTTGTTACTATCTGGATTATTACCATAAGATATTAGGATTCAAGAAGCAGTAAAGTTGTTTAAAGTCAAAGAAGAACAAAAATGATGATATAGCCGATAGACCAATAGAACAAAATATAAGCTTCGTACAAACCTTCGCAATTTCGAAGGGTTCCAAATTTGTACCATATTCCGATATATTTAAAAAAACTGCGTTTACGAGCGATTTACAAGCTCTTTTTTACTGCAAAATATCTGATTGAATTGATAATATACGACTTTGCGTAGTTATATCATCAAAGATCTGACATAATGTCTATATAATACATAATTTAGTTTTGCGTCAGCTGTTGATGTGAACTCACACTTCATACATGTAGGACATTGAGTGCGTGAGTACCATGCTTTTTAAATAGTGATTTTTTTGGTTATTTTTGAACCATGTGTGTAATTCTTTGAGTTATATATTTTATCAATTATATTTTTAACCGAATACACTAAACTTTTGTATATATTTCTAAAATACCACGGCCATAGGTATCAAATATTTCATAGTGATTTTAGATACTTAATTTGTTTTTTTTTTTTAATTTTCAGGGTTTTTTTCATGATTATGCGCTTCCCGCTTTGGGTTTAACAATTTAAAAAGGCTATGAATACTCAAATTTATTTCTGAGGTATACTTTTGGATTTTAGTAAGTAATTATAGCTTGTCAAAGGTCTATTAAAGATCTATTTAGGTATTTTGATAATTCATTGTATGGAAACGCTGGAAGGAAAATTTAAGTCCATACACAATTCGATGTAATTTTTAGCAATTATTATACTTTATTTGAGATGCTTTTGCAATTAAGTATATTTCTGTTTATAAATTATACAAAAATCTTGCATATTTTAATACTCGCATTTAGGAAACGAGATTTTTGGATATAAAACGCTATTCCGATAAGGTGCAATGAGTATCTTATTCCGCAGCATGTACACACGCAAAATACAGAGTGTTCACAATTTTAAGCAGCTTGTTATGCACTCTTCGTTAGTTTCAGTAACACGTAGGTTTCTATTTCCCTTATAATAACTTTCACAAACTTAAGTACGTAGCTGTAAGTATTTATGGATAATAATTCGCTTCGCTGTTGTCTTCTGCGTGGGTTGGGTCCACAGCAGGTATCGAGCCTCGGGGTATACCCCTTTACCCGGACATTCCTCACGTCACACTACAGTATGCCGGTCCTGGGCGCCTTTGATGGTAAAGGCGTGCTTATAATAACGACTTTTGTCGCTGTCGGGTAATCTTGTAAAAAATATTTTGTCGCAGTTAGCCTTTCTGCGGCGTTGTGGAATTTACTCAACTCCCTAATCTATATAGGGAGGAGTTCTCTTGGATAGGGTCACCCGTCCGGGGGCCGTGAGTGCAATGGAGCGAAGCCGTTAAGATGTTTATGTAGCCCGTTGTCGGCGCGGTCAAACATACCGCGCGCCAGCCGTACCACGAATTCATGCAGGCTCTCAAACTTCAGGTTGGCCGCTATGACGTCATTCGTAGTCCGGCTGGCGCGCATATTCGTAGCGACCCGCACCGACTATGGTTCGTAATAACAAATTCTGCTGGGCCTGAAGTCGCCGCTTCTGATGATCGCTCAGGAGTGCATACCAGGCCGGAGTAGCATATGTTAGCAGGGGTCTTATATACGTTTTGTAGATGGCCAACTTCGACTTTGTCGGTAACTTGGATGTCAGAACAGGACGGAGCATCACCCGCGCACATCGAGCCTTGCGGATAACAAGGTCGACGTGCGCAGTCATGCGCAACATCCTGTCGATCCGGCATCCACGGTAGGTCACGGCCTTCTCATATGCGATCTCCTGGCCTCTGAGGGTTAGCGGTGGTGGTAGATTTCTATAGGGGCGAGTGAGCAGAGCGGTCGTCTTGCTAACATTGACGGCCATCCTCCACTCATCCAACCATGGTGGCAGCAGGTCCAGCAGACGTTGCATCCTGGCAGCGGCGATATGGGCTCTTCTGGACGAAGTGAAGTATGCGCTGTCATCCGCAAAAAGTGCTAGTTCGACGTCGACCTCAAATTCGTGCAAATGCCTTGCCAGGGTAGGTATGTCATTGGTGTAAGCCGTGTACAGGACTGGAGACAGACAGCTGCCCTATGGCACACCAGCTCTTATCGGTTTTATTGCAGACTCGGAGTCCTCCACACATACGTAGAACTTCCTGTCTATGGGGAAGGACGCCACTAGCCGCAATATAGCAGGAGGGACACTGGTCTGATCGTCTAACTTGTAGAGTAATCCAAGGTGCCACACCCGGTCGAACGCCTTCTCGATATCGAGAAAGACGCCCAACGATGTGCGGCCGCAGTTGCGCTCGGCCGCAAGCAGGTGCAGCACTCTGGTCAGCTGAGTTGCTGTTGAGTGGTCCCTCCTGAATCCATGCTGCTCCGCCCGAAGTTGGATGCACGGGCGGAGACGTCTTAGCAGTAATCTTTCGCACAGTTTAGCTATATGCGGTAGCAGCGTGATCGGCCTGTAGTTGGCAGCTCTACGCCTGTCCTTCCCGGGTTTCGGCAAGACGATGATTTTGCCTTTCTTCCAGTCCTCCGGGAAGTGGGATGTCCGCAATATGCCATTGTAGAGTCGACCTATCTCTGCAAGGACTCCATTGGGCAGCTGTCGTAGTGCAGTGTTGGTAATCCCATCATGCCCCGGCGCCTTCCTCGGTTGCAGGCGGGTTGTTAACCTCCGCAGTTTAGCGGGGGAGATAAACCACTCTCCTGCAAGCGGTGGCGCTGGCGGCGACAGGAGCTCCTGCACGCGGCTCTCCTCCCGGGTGTGGATTTCCATGAACTCCGCACTTGCTGGGTTCGGCATAAACTGCTCCTCGAAGTGCTCAGCTAGGATATCCTCTCTGGCATCATAACGTAGTTCGCCCGCGTTGCTGGTCAGCGGGCAAACAGGTGGTCGGGTTTTCGATAACTGCCGGTTCTATGTGTAGAGCGACGCTTGACGTTCATCTGCCTTCCAAATGCGGCGCTCCCAGGCCTCTCCTCTATGGGCCTGTATTGCAACCGACAGTTCTTCCGTTAGGGTGTTCAATCTAGTTTTTATTCTGGGGCAGCGAGTGTGCGCCCAGAGCTTTCTCAGCGCTATTTTATGTCTCAGAAGAACGCGTAGTTTTAGCTGCAGCTTTTCCTTTCTTCCCGAGAGAGGGACGATCGTAGAGGCCGCGTTGAGGGCCTCCTGGATGCTCGTGAATATTTTGGTTGCAGCGGCTTCTACGTCGTCCGCTGAGTGGATCGGTGCGTGGACTGGAGAACTCTCCTGTAGGTGTTGGTAGTAGAGCCTCCAGTCGATCTTGTTCTTAACGGCTCTGGGCGGCGAAGTCACTGCCTTTATGCCAAGGGTAATCAGAATCGGGAGGTGCTGTGTATTTAAGTCGTACAGCACTTCTACCACTACTGGGTAGTTGACGTTCCTAGTGAGCACGATGTCTAATACATCCGGACGCCTCCTAGGGTCGGTAGGGATGTGCGTCGGTTCCTCGGAACCTAGAACGTCATAGTTATGGTTCTCTGCATCGTCATATAGCTCACGACCCGGCGGGTTGATCAAACTCGACCCCCACGCCGGGTGTTTGGCGTTCAGGTCCCTGGCGATGATGGTGGGTGTCGTACTTTCCATAACCGTCCGGATGTCTGAGGAGTAGAATGGAGTCCTTGGCGGGTGGTATGCTGCAAAGATCCTTAGTTCCTCGCCCGCCGCCAACATTTTTATGCCAATTGAACGCATCGTCTGGAAGTCTGGTAAGTCCAGCTCTTGGTGGACGATGTCTCTCCTCAACAGAATCGCTGTCTCTCTGTAAGCGATCCCTTGAGGATTGACCTCGTCCCTCCTATAGATCGTATAATTTGGCAGCTTAAGATGCGTTGATGGTCGTAATTTGGTTTCACCCAGCAAGATCACCTGGATGTCCTGCTGCTGGGCGACCGTGCGTAGTTCATGGAAACTATGTTGAATCCCGTCCGGGTTCCAGTAAAGCAGGTGCAGGTTACTATCCTCTGGAGTGCCTAGCCAGTAGCGATGCCAGTGCCTTCATAACGGCGGTTACAGGATCTGTCCCGGCCCTTATGTCGGCCAGGACTTGTGTGCCGACTTCGATAGCTATGCCTACCAATCTATGGATGGCATCAGCTGTCTCGAAGCCGGACGTTAATGGTCTACGTTGTGAAGGCACTGTTTTCGGGGCATTGGTGGTGGTCATCTCTCTCTGTGTAGAGCGGGCTCTATGTATAGAGTGGGTTCTACTTTCTGGTAGAGCCCTTTCTGGTGCTCTACCCATCGTGGTTGTTGATGGTGGTCTTGCAGTAACCTGCACCTGTGAGGCTATCGGTCCTGTTGTTGTAGGGGTAAAGGTACTCACTGCCTGAGGAGGAGGCTGTACAGTCTTCCTGCTCCTGTTCCTCCGCCTTTTCCTTTGGGAAGGTTGCCTCTCAGTGGCGTTATTGGCAGGAGGTTGGAGAGTCGCCCCGGTGGTTGCCCTTTGCTCTGAGGGTTCCACCGTTTCCATTGGTAATGTAGGAGGGGGTGGGGGTGATTGTGGCTCACCCATCCTCCTGGACAGTAACAGCCTTTGGGCGAATCTGGGGGATCCTCTTAGGGTTCTCCGGGAGTAGCCCAGGTAAAACGATCGCCTCCTTCCCGGCAATCCTCCTTAGGACTGGGCAGCGGCGATCGTTAGCCGTGTGGTTCTTTGAATAATTAGCGCACTTTGGCTCTTCCTCTCTACACCTTGGGCAAAGGCTAGCAATATGATCCCCGGCACAGCGAACGCATTTCACTGGCCTGAAGCATTTTGCGGAGGTGTGGCCGAAAGCCTGGCAACGGTGGCATTGTTCCGGTCCCGTTTTTCTCTGCCAGGCTTCGATGACAACTCCTCTCATGTAGAGGAGCTCGCCGATCCGGTAGAGGTCTTGTAGCCGCTCCAGGCTCAGATGCTCCAGCTGTGCATAGTAGAGGTATCCCGGTCTGCCTCTACGTGGTGGTATGGCCTTCACATAGGTGATGGGGAAGCCTTTTGCCCGGATAGCCTCCTCAATCATTTTGGGATCCGTGCCCATTGACAGGCCCCAGATGCCCACTTTAGTGGGCTTCTCTTCTGCCGGGGTATAACAATATCACGACATGTTTGGGACTTTCTCGGAGAGTTCGACCATATATCTTTGTATGGTACGAAACTCTCCAGATTCTGGGGTGCGAATCTTACACCCTTCCCGAACGGACGGGCATTAGGAGGGTGACCCAATTTTCTATTGAGTTCCTCGAAATGCCTAGTCCAGTCCGGGAGGCATTCAGTGACAATTGGCGGGTATCTTGCTTTCTCCTTCTCTTTTTCATTTTTCTGAGGCTCCTTCGCTGATTGCGGTCATGGTATTGCGGGGGCCGCAGCCATATGGGCATAGCTCGTTGACGGCCGCTGTCCGTCATCTTGAGCTAACCCGGACGGGTTGGTGTAGACTGCACCGGGGATGACCTTCCGGTGGATGTAGCTAGGGTTGCGTACGTTGTAGAGCCCCAGCTGTAGGATTCCTCACCTCCTTGCTGCGCCGGTCCGGAGAGATGGGTGGTGGTTGTTGTGGCGGTGATGGCGATTTAGGAGGTGAGGTATGGACCTTCTTCCTAGTCGCGGGTTGGGGCTCCTCCTCATCCGATGATGCTGGTGATGGTGATGATGATATTTGGGAACCGATGCGCTGCCTCTTCTCATGGAGGGAGGCATCGGTTTCCGGTGGCGTGTGCCTTCGTGGCGTTTTCATAGCCCGCTGTTGTTGGGGGCGACGGTTCACGCCCAGTCTTACGCTTAGGTACGATGGGAGAGAGCGCGGCCCTCAATGCGGGCTCCTTACCCGGCGACGAAGGCTTCCGGGTCGGGATTTGCGAGTAGGATGATACTACTCTCATCTTCTCGGGGTTAAAGATGTCCCTGTAGGCAATAGGCCTCTCCAGTACGCCGGGACGGTCCGGTGGTTTTCTTGATTTGGGGGGGGGGCTCCCCCTTATTCTTACCTGACATGGTTCCCTACCTAACTCAGTCAGTGGTAATCAAAAGGCCCTATCTAAAATAACCAGTCGATCGGCAGCGGATGGTGATGCGCGACGCGGATGGTGGAGATGATAATAGATGGGTTATTCACTGTGGGCACTGCCTACCCCTTTTGTAACAAAAGGGTTGGGGGAAGTGCGGTGGTGGCACTTTAAGTACGCGACTAGGCACAATAGACACGAGCGTCTTAAAGTGCCAAGAATCTGCCTAGGGGCCGGTGACCTCGACGCCTCACGGAATCAGCGGACTCTACGATCGGCGGAGTATGTCGTACCGGCGGTTGTGTGTGCTCGCTGCTAAACACTAACAACTCACACCTAGGAGATTCTTTTTAGATAATAATTCACAAACTACATTATATCATTTAACACAATGTCTTACTTTAGAG
Organism: Parnassius apollo; assembly: GCA_907164705.1. NCBI lineage: Eukaryota > Metazoa > Arthropoda > Insecta > Lepidoptera > Papilionidae > Parnassius > Parnassius apollo. The sequence goes on from CAJQZP010000935.1 coordinate 5,391,304, forward strand.
AGAGCCACATATTGTTTGAGCCACTATTGTCATAAAACGACGAGTATTAAAATAAATAAATTGATAAGCTAGACATATTAGATGATAATAGGATTTTATTTTATAAGTATGAAATATTTATATTGATTATGAGAATGGATGCATATTACACAATCAATCCATATATCTCTTATCTACAAATTTTCACATACTTAAGTGAAAAAGACTCACGCCGTTACAACGATCAAACAAATACTGATCCCATTTTCTATACCACAACTCATTGGGTTCGGGAATCAACGTGGTGGGCGTGACTCGTGATAACACGTTCCAGTTAGAACCTTAAACGCTCTCTCAAAAGAAAGTTGACGACTAAGATTATGAGGAATTAATGCCAGAATTAAAACTTTAAGCAGATCTTTGAGCAGAACCTTAAGCAGAATTAAATCATTAATTTACTATTATTTTTCTCATTATTATCACTGGAATAGAACTTTATTGACATTTTTATTATCCTATTTTAATACAAAATTTAACCAGAACATTAACACGTTGCACACATTTTAAAACTTTTAATTAAAGATATAATTTTATTCAATATTCTTAAGAAACGGTTCGGGCTTGCGTTTTTCCTTCTGCTAATTGCCTGCACAAGTTAACAAACTCTTTACACGATCCTCTGGATCCTATAGAAGGCTCTTGTCATCCCTTTTCTAATATTTATACTTATCCTTGTCTTACATATACACCATTTCACTCTAGCATTAAATTGTCCTTATCTTATGTCTAACCAAAGTGCTTAAAGCGAATAAAATATTCCTAATTATTAATTTGAATCGTATTACATAGCCAATTACTATGTAATACATAACTCTATAACCTTACTTCAGTCAAAAATTAGAATTTTATAAAAATGATTAATTCTAACATTCAATCTTTAAGAAACAATGAAATACTTAATGAGATGTTTATCTCGCATCGCCAGCATTAAGTAATATTGAAAAGATAATTTATCTGGAAAATTTGCTCTCGCTGTAGATATTGTGAAAAAATTCGAAATCGCTCAACAACACTTTCTATTTTCACACATTGAAATTTTTAATTTATAGTTCAGACAATGACAGACGATAGAAAAGCACCGAATAAGCCTTCTACTTCTTTTTTATTTATTTTTTTATTTTTGTTTGTTTTATATATTTATATTACATATGCAATATGTATAAATATATTTTTATTGGTTTTCTATATACATATTTTGTCTACTTCTTACAAGTTTGACTGGTAGAGAATGCCATAAGGCATTAGGTAACCCTTAGATTAAGGTCTATTAATATGAAGATTAAATAAACAAATATAAATTGTATTGCTACATGTAGTAATTATTTTACTATACGATAATTATTATTTTAATAAATTATGTATAAAACACATAATTTATTTGGTGAACGATTTAATTATAAGACTATCACAATATTTTTATTTGCATATCGCTCATATTGAATATTGAGAAAACATATACATCATTGTGCAATGTGCAACTATGTTTTTCAAATAAAAAAATATTATATCTACTTCTATAAAAGGTAATAAATAGTGAATGCTAAACTATATGCAAGATTACACAAAATAAATCATTTAGAATTTTGTTATATCTTGAAACAAAGAATTTAGAATCTATTTTAAGAGAAACGCTGAAAGACGATACGCAAGTAACAGAAACCGATTATTAAGAAAGTGATACAGGAAGACTTCCAAAACTCTATTTTCGATTTCTGTTTATTTTCCTCATGTTTTGTTATTTTAATTTTGTAATATCTTATTCTCTCACTTAATAAATATGTTATAGTTAAATCAATAATATGTAATCCTCTCATTATTATCATTTCATCAACAGTTTTTTTGGTTAAGTTGTCGATAAAGGTCAAGAATGTCCTCATTTATGTGCGTGCTCAATTATGTCCGTGTCATACTAGACAGTTTACAAGGTGTTAAAGTGTAACCGAATGCGCCCATACAAAGTGCACAAAGTGCAACCTTAATTCCCGGTAATCACGACCGCCGGTGAGTCTCCTACCATTGGTTGCTCGACCAGCATCAAGGTGTGCCTAGTTTTATTAAACACGTTTTCTAGACGGTCGAGTCGACATTTACTAGAAACGGCCTGTGGAACCGAAGAAACACACACAGGTATTCCGAGGTCAACCCACACACTGTTCGATAAACCGGGCACCAAATCCCATGGTCAGTTAACATATGGGCAGGTTTATTTAAGCATCGCATACTAGTAGAACCAGTGTTTCTGCTACAGCCACTTAACGGATGGAGATATCTAAACTTCATATATAAACAGTTGGTTAACAATTAAGACGACTTAACGGTAGCTGAATATCGCCGCACATGGTTCCAGCATGATGGTGCACCTCCATATGTCGTGAGGTTCGTCCGTGAGCACGTGACCGAGTTATTTGAAGATCGCTGGATTAGCAGACTACCACACGCTTGGCCACCTTGCTCACAAGATCTGACAGTAAGACTTCTTTCTGTGGGGTATGCACAAAAAAGGGTTTTAATCGTGAGTGTGATAGTACTGAGGAAATGCACCATAGGTTCGTGGATATTTTCAACAAACTACGTGCGAATTGTGTCAAAGATTCCACAAGGATGCCCGCCTGCTTGAGGAGAAGCAAGGTCGATCCCAAATATGCCTCGAAATGTATGGGGCACAATTTGAGACGCATCTCATAAGGCCACGGAGGATTTGGTAAGCTATTTCATATCTATTTTTGTAAATAACTTAGTACTGAACTGATATGATTAGGTACATAACTTAATACACCAGAATAATAAACATACCTACACGATGGATAAAAAAATCATGATTCTATACTTGTTAAAATTTCATTTAAGTAAATTTTTCAATAGCAGCAAAACGAACCAGGTCTTTGGTTTATCTAACCTGTGAATTCGAATTAAAGTGATTAGGTGGAGACTAGCACAATGGCAAAATAGTACGTTAAATAGATAAATTAGGTATTTAGACAAGTATTGTAAATTATTCGGTATTCGTAAGATCGCTAGTTGCGAGCCGCGGAAATTTTGCGTCCGCGAGAACATCGACCCTATTGTCTGCTAATTTTAGGTATTTTACGTTCCCCTGCTGGTTTTATGTTAAGGTATTTTCATGATATTTTTTTAAGAAATTATTATTTCATTTTCTGTACTAACATGATGGAGCGTGAATAAAGCTCGTAAAACGTTGTGAAAAGATGATTTTTTTTCTGACTCATCATTAAAGCTATCGTTATTACTATCATCTGTCTTCATTTTCGAGAGCGTTTCACAAACACCCGGTTTTTATCGAGTAAATGTAGTTAGCAATCTTGGCACTATAACGCAAGGAGTAGAGATTATAACAGAAAATAGTTCAAGGCTATTGTGTTTAAATATTTTCTAGCCTTTTCTACTTTATAATTTAGTTAGTTGTAAATATTGTATATAATGAAATACGTTATGTAAACAAAGACAAAAATAGCAAAAAATATTTATAATGAGAATTGGAAGGAGTTTATTTATTTGCATCTTTAAATTTCATAACCTATTTTATTTATTAAACTTTTAATTTTTTTCTCATCAGAAACTTGTAATAATTCAAATTGAAATTTAACTCAAAGAAGATCTGACTCTCCGAATTTTACGAATTATTGAGTTCAAAGTTACGACTTTGCTTTTAATATTCTTGAATACGTTTTCAATGTTGAAAAGGTCAACGAACTTTTTTTAGCTTTGGATATATTTTTTAATACTTTTCAACTAATAAATGTCACATTATTTTGTGCTAATAATTTCAAATTTTAATAATAAAATAAGGGTGACAAACGAGTACACAGCCCAACTGATGTAAGTGGTTACTGTGAGACATAGATAAATCCATCTATCCATGATTAGGAATCAAAATGAAGATGCGTTGTTACCACGAATCGTGGACAAAGAATGCCTTATTACCAGTAAAAAGGGTCTCCGGTTCTCTACACTCACCAAACGAATCACGGCAGCGTTGGGCTGCTATTTACACTGGTATTCTATAAAAACGTAGTCCTTCCCCGGTTGAGCCGACCCATTTGTGCTATAACTATACTACTAATATAGCTGCAGTATCTCTACCACGTAATACTTAATTATGTCCGCAATAAGTCACCATGTTCATAGTAAAAACCAAATAGTAGGCTATTTTCTAAGAAATGTAACGAACACCGTTAATATGTGTGCGTGCCTAGCACGTGCCAGTACGGACTAGTACGCACTAGCCAAGCACGCACACAACGACACCTACTAAGTCGGGAAGATCGGGCCGAATCGGGGACGCCCACCGCCGCGCTCCGCAATCACCTTTGTTTGACACCTTGTTTAATAAAATTTTGCTAGCAGTTTTTTTTTTAACAAATCTTTTTGTAAAATAAATTAATATATGCGTTTGTTTATGTAAATTAGCTTTTTATTAATAGGTTATATTACTATATACATAGATACATACCACAAAAGCACATTAACTATCATATCAGATTATTGAATAAAACTATTATTTACGGATTTTATCGCCTTTAATTCAACTTTAATTTATTTTTATTATCCCGACGTTTCGGATGCTTTACAGTACCCGTGGTCACGGGGGAACTGAGATGTTTGACGTCCCAATGTCATAGTTAGCCCGGCTACCTTCAGTTTTTGAATATTAATTTTTGGTCCGATTTACGCAAAATGAGCTTATAGTATCATGAAGTCTTGCAGTGGTATGCTTGGGTTTGGGTTTAATTTTGTAAATTATAGGATCCCAAGCAGCTGGCAGCACCCATCCATCTTCTCTATTGAAATTTGGATGTTTTTTAATTTCAATAGCCTCACGTATCATCCTTGGTAGGGTTCGGTGTTCTTTTGCGAGGATTTGTGGTTTATCAAATCTAATGTAATGGTGGGGACGATCTTGAACATGTTCGCAGACTGCAGACTTCCCGGAGCGTCGGTGCTTCACGTCAGCTATATGTTCCTTCACGCGGCTTCCTTCACATATGTACTTTATTTCGATACTTACAAATCAAAGTTATTTACATCATTTCTATGCTTTGCGTTATTTTGTTGAAGGTTATTTTTTACCTTTTGTATAAAATGATATAAAACTTGATTGGTTAAAAATTTAAAAAACTGTTTCTGTCGCACAAAAGTAAGTTAAAAAGGAAAAGCCTAATTGAAATGAGTAGTTATTTATGAGGATGGTTCTTCATTTCAAACACGACAGCGCTTGAAGCAGAAAAATAAGTTGAATGCGACGAAGCGCAACTAGCAAAGCTAGAGATTTGCAAAATTGTTAGTTGCAATTATAACTTGAATTTTCGAAAACGAGCACAATATATTTTTTCTTTGAGTAACTTTGTCTGTGAAAGAAAAATTACCATATTTAGGTAATTTTATTGTTAGAAATAGGTATCTCTATATCTATACATAAATAGGTATATCTATATATAAAGGTAGTAAAAATCGCAGTGTCGACAATTTTACCTCTGTAATTAAATAAAATAAATACTTTTAGGTTTCTTAAATATTATTATCGTATTATATTTTTATTTCTCGCTATATTATGGTTGTATCACGAATGGGCCGGGTTCACCGGGAAGGGCCACGCTCTCTCAGAATATCAGCGTAAAATATCAGCTTTATGCTGTTGTGAGTGTAGACAACAGGATATTCTTTATACTGGTAACGAGACATTCAATATCAGTAGTCAGGGGTAATAAGGCATCGTCATTTTGATCCTTAGCAGAGAAAAAGTGTAGGAGTCTAGACTGGGGACCACCCTACACTTCGCTTACCGTACCGTTACGAGTCTACCATTCATCTTCGAGCTATGTGGCCGGCCCACCATTACCCGTTTTTACCATGTAAATATTTCTTATATTTTCGCTAGCACAACATATGAAAGAAAACTGATTTTACGGATTTATCGAGTTTTACGGGATTTATCTTAATTTTTTTAATTCCGAAGTTTTCTTTTCTGATGTCATAGTTAACCCAGGCTACCTTCAGCTTTTAATTCTTTATTTTAGTTCGATAAATGCAGAATAGGCTGGACTGTATCTTGAAGACTTGGATTGGTATGCTCTATATTTTATTAATTATTTGATACCAAGATTGATAGTAGTGATAATTTAAATTTAATCATGATAAAATCTGAAAAAGAGTTTCATTTTACCATCCTCAGTGGCAGTAAAAGAATACGTGCAGAATCATTTCATTGATCAGCATCTTAAGCGTCCTAATTATTTGGGATTTCTTCAGAAAAAGGGCTAGTAGTAGGAAAGCATGTCAATAGCCTTCATGAATGCTGTGTCATACCCACTGGTACACGTATTTTTGTAGTCGATGTAGTTATTTCAACTAAAAAAATATAAAAATAAAAAGCATATGTACTATTATAGCTTGCTAGTTTTTGTTAATATAATTATAATATTTTTCCTTCAGCTTCTCGTTAATCCATGCTCGAAGGTAATGTAATGAAAGAATGTTTTCTGTAAATAACTAGGACATATTCAGCCTCAGTTTACTATTTGTCAATAATGTTAAAAGTTAAAATTATATTTAATATTACTATAACTATACATATACTTATATATAACCTATATACGTCCCACTGCTAGGCATAGGTTTCTCATTTCTGAGAGGGTTTTAGGTCAACGAAATGTTCGCCATGCTGCCCCAATGCATGTTGGTGAACTTTACATGTTTTCGAAATATTTATTATTATTTCTCAGACATGCAGGTTTCCTCACGATGTTTTCTTTAACCGCTGAATACGTGGTAAATCAGTACCTAAATTTCAATTCACAATTTCATTGGCGCCGGCGGGTATCAAATATTATATATATAGATTTTTAATTAGGTAAAAACTGTAAGTTTATTTGATTACAGTTAACAAACTACTTAATCAGTGTTTATTATAGTCATTCTTTAAAAACAGTATATGATACATAATATATAAAAAAGATCAAACCTACTAGTATAATTTTTTAGATAAACCTCGTAGCAAAAACTTTCTTAAACTGACAAAGTTAACGGTATTTTTGAGTATAAACAATTAAAAAATATATTTTTACTCTGCTTAGTGAGCTTTAAGAAACTTATGTAAGGCTAAGAAAAGAAATTTGCTCCTTTTTCAAAATGTATGAAAAAATATTCTACATCTATAATCGGTTCTGTGTCAACATTCTACACGAAATATCCCAATATTAAGCCTGATACTTATTCCGCCTACAAGAAAGAGACTAAGAGTAAAGAAACCGACCAGTGGTAAAGCTTCTTAGAAGATGCAAAGCTTAATATATAAGGTTTTTAAAAGCTTTTAAGGAGCTTTGCCTCTGGTCGGTTTCTTTACTCATTTACTAGAGGACCGTGACATACGGATGGATAGAGCGACAAACAGACAGACGGATAGAATGATATAAGGATAGACGCGGACTGATGGACAGATGAACAGATGGACAAATGATCAGATCAACAGACAGATAGAGATACAGTAGAGTGACGTTAATAGTGCTGCATTTATGTCTTTGGTTTCGTAATACTAAAAAGATATCCGTTTTTGAAACGGAGCCTTTAAGATCTTAAAACTTCTAATTTTGTACTCGTCTTTCGCATTTGTATATTGTAAGAGTCAAAATGATGAATTCAATCATCTACGTAAAATATTCTCTGCGATACACGTCTATGTTTCGTTTTTATTGGGAATGCAAATTTAAAATTGCCATAAATTTGCTACGTACGACACAACTACTTGTACATACGAGTAGTATTAAATTCTACAACACACATACATAAAGTAACATCATATCGGCGTAAAAAGATAGTTAATAAATAAAATTTATGTCAGCTTGCACGAAAAATGTATTTGGCAGCCTTTAAACGTTACCTATGACTTTGTGTAAAGGGACCGGTTGTTTCAGCAAACTGTTAACAAGCAAAACAAGAAACATACAGAAAATATTTATATCATGATTTATCTATTGTATTAATAATTTTTCTTTTTAAAATAATTTATATTCTATACTACACATATTGATATATTAATAATGCTACCCTGTTAAAAATATTTTGAATGCTTTTGGTTATGATCAAAAGTTATTCTTTTCTTTGCTTTATTGACAGTTGACCCTTTTTTGCTCTGAGAAATTAAAATATTTCGAAGATATTTGTAGTCCACAAACACGCAGTGTAGAAACATTGATTGCTATATAACTTTGTAATTTATTTTCCATCATCAATTTATGTTTTCAATGACATAAATACAGTATTTTGACGACGAGCCTCTCAAAAAAATCAGCTTCAGATATTCTTATTTCAAGTCTTTAAACGTTAGTTAACTTGCTGTGATTTCGTAATGAAATAGAATAATTGTATTCAAAGAAAGCCTTGATTATTATTTACATTTTATTTACTAAATATTCTTGCCTTATTCATAGCTCATGGATAATAACTTTTTGTCAACTTCTCATAACGATTGTTAGTCTACGATTTTGTCATTTACGTAATTTCATTAAGTTCATTCAGATATGATAATTTTTTTGTATAAAACTGAAATTTCAAACGAATTTTCAGTACATCTAATGTTTAGTGGCTACTGCAGCCAACAGACTAACCAGCTAGCTGACTTCAAAAAAAAGGCGCCTACAGATGTGTTGCCACCCCTCAGTACTATGGTAAGCCACACATACTGTATATAAACTGGCTCTCTTCAGACAAAGCAGTGCAAGCACTGTTATTTGGCGGCAGTAACAAGGACTATGATAGGGTGATACTACCCCGACGAATTTCACGAAAATTTTAATTTTGTTATTCATGTTTTAATGGCATGAAAATAACCTCTTGACCCTAAAATAGGCCAGATTTTTCTATATTATAGACAGACTCTTTAATTTTATTTATTTGTTTAGATTTATGCTTCAGAAACTAACAACGACGTAATACGAATATGTTAAAAGACATCTTAGGTTGTTTGACTGATCTTCGTCTTATACAAGTGTTTTTATGGGCTAATGCAAATGATACTAGTTTTTACGGATTATATCGCATATATTAACTTTTTATATACCCGACGTTTCTAGTCCTTCTCTGGGTAAAATAAACTAAAATTAGGGTCAAAATAAAATTCATTCTAATTTATTCTGTCCTATTCTTCTATAACCCCATCGCCGGTAAATTATAGTGTGCAGAGTTAGACACGCATCAAGCACCTCAAAGCTTAACACGGCAAAAAGAGACGCAACCAATGATATTATAAGAAAACCTTTTTACTTATATTATCGTTGGACGCAACGCAGCAAGACATTCTCTATTTACTAAATAAATGCCAAAAAAGAAAAAAATGTCTAACTAACCTACCTAACCTAATAGTCCATGGGCACCTGCAATCAACTTCTCGTTTTCTCCTCTGGGGACTAAGATGTAGTGCCTCCCAACCTCTAATTATGCTGGCTCTCTATACCTTCAGACTTTAAAACATAGAGTCAGACTACTTGAACTGCTAGTTTAAAAACTTAAATGTTTAGGTGAGTATGTAGTTAGTTTCAAGAAAATTTGTAAATTGTGTATAACCTTATTTTATCCGCTTAGTTGACCATAATATTTTCACAGTAACTGAGTGTAGGCGATAGACATCCCAAAAACATATCATAATTCAAAAGCACACGCATTTTTTAACTCTCAGCGTCGGCAATATATTTCAAGATGTAACGGTTATATAAAAATAATCTATTTCGTCATATTTGACAGTAAAAAGTATTTTATTAAACAATTTCCTTTCATTATGTCTGCTTGCCTTTGACAAAATAAATATTTCATTACATTGCATCTGAGTCTTAATTTTAATTTTTTCTGTTGTTAAATTTTTAGTTTCGAATTTCATTGAGTGGTTATACAAATTGAAAGACAGAGGAATGATTTAATTAAAAAGAGAGGGTTCAGATTTCATTCATCACGATTAGTTTCCCTAATTCGGCTTTTACAAAAATAATTTAATGTCTAAATTAAATATCTATTCTGCTGAACATAGGCCTTCCCCAAGGAATGCCACAAAGCACGATCGTGAGCCTCCTGCATCCATCGATTTGCTGCATATCTTACGCGTTCGTCACTTCCTCCAGTGAAATATTACAGTCTAATTTTTGATCGTCTTAAAAAATACTAGCAATGATATTACTATCAATATTATTTCCTTTAACCACTCCAAGTAAGCTTAAAATATTTTTATTAGAAGCGGTTCACGACAGTAATCATATGGATTTGAACCCACACGACCTTTTTAGTTTGTGGGGGTTTGAACCCTGTCATTTGGTTTATCAGTAACCAACTAACAAGTAACAACCAGAAACTAAATTGGAAATATTAAAAAAGCTCTTCAAATATCCGATGTAACTTATAAACAAGATCGATCGTTGACCGACAAAAGTTGGTCGAAAAGTTGACACGTAAGGTGAAGTTTTATAACAAATGTTATTACTGCAGGCAACTACAATAACTTCATTTGCTTCATCAATTATAAATTATAATTTACGATTATAAACTGCAGCCACCAATGAAGTCGTTATAAAATTATAAATGCTCATTTACCTCGTGTACTGTATTGCAGGAAAACATTGTGAGGAAACCTGCATATTTGAGAAATATAAGTTAAAAATATAAGCCTTGCCAAGTTCACTATCACACATTGGGCAGGATATCAATGGTAACAATTTCAAATTAACAGCGTCTTAATATCGTAGCTGCAAAGGCAGTTGTTAGACTACTTAAAAAAAGAACGTTCTCAATTCAACCGTACGTTTTATACATATATCGTATATTCATTAAGTATCATTGTCAATTGTGATTTTTCTTTTTGACAATTGACAATTCTTTATCTTCTCTACATTTTTATTCTTCTCATATCTTCATTACATATCCATTTATTTATTTCTGATTCAAATTTAAGCCTAGGTAGAGGTAGACCGACACTAACTTTCGAAGACCATATGAGCAAATTACTCGAAGAGGGGAAGGTCAAGAGTACTCGGATACCTAGACGTGCATGTATGAAGAAGATAATGAACCTGAAAGAAGCGAAAGAGGTATGTAAGGATCGTGACACTTGGCGATCTGTTCTCTCTGGCTACCCCGTTAGGGATTGTGCGTGAAAATAAGTAAGTAAGTAAGTAAATTTAAGCCTAAGAGTCAGTTCACACCGAGACATGACTTCATTACATATCCATTTATTTATTTCTGATTCAAATTTAAGCCTAAGAGTCAGTTCACACCGAGACATGAAGCGATGCGAATATTGTAATACAAAATAGAACTTTATTTACTACACAAAAAGATACGCATTTTATTGAGGTCATTAAAAATAAAGAATGGTATTTATAGCCACCTCAACATATTTTTCTTCACTGCTTCATCATATTATAGATTTCTTACTTATATAAGATAAAAACCGCCGAAACCATGATTATTGCCAAGCAATAGAAACGTCAAGGCGTACATAAAATTTACATAATATTTGGCAAATAACAATCCTATACCTTATCTGAGCAATTTTTATATATTCATGTTATGATTTTTCAGAAAAGGTTTTAACGAATTGGATGAAATTGTATGTTTAGATAATTTACTTTCTTGGTGCAGAAGATCATAGCTCAGTAGCCCAGGTACTATTTATATTAAATTAATATGAGATAACATTTATTATTATGTTAGAAAAGAAATTTTTTTAATCAAATTTGAACGCTATTCGGGAAATATGTTTATTCTTTTTTGTATTTAGAATGCTGAATACGTTCTAAATACAAAAAGAATAAACATATTTCCCATTCATTTATATATTACTCTAAGCAAAATTCACTGCTGTACATAAGCCTCCTCAATAGATTGCCTCTTATTTTGTTGCGTGTTAATACATATGTAACAGTAAAAAGTACTGCGTAGTTTGCAGACATCAATATCATTTTTAATATGTGGCCAAAATTGACCAGGCGAAAGACTTAGAGTTACATCAAAACGGACGATTTTTTTTAATTTTTATAGTATTGGGTGACAAACGAGCACACAGTCCACCTGATGGTAAGTGGATGATGTGGCCCATAGACATCCACATTTACCCTCAATTGAGAATCAAAATGCAAATGTATTGTCACCCCTGAGGACTAAGACGGAAAACCTCGATTCCAGTAACACGGGTCTCCCGTTTTCGACACTCACCATACGAAACACAGCAGCATAAGGCTGCTATTTCACGCTGGTATTGTGTGAGAGCGTGGTCCTGCCAACGTCGAGTCGATTCATTCATGCTACAACTAAAATATAGCTGCAGCTTGGCTCTACCACGTAAAATTTACTAGTGAATCTAAAATTTACTTATAAATAAATTAACATGAATGAATAGTAGAACTTAAGTTTTCTTAAAAATTATATAAGTATATTTATCGCATTTTAATTATTCAGATACATAAAATTACTTCGTAAACAAAACCTCTATTACGTTATACGATTCGTTGTGTCTGTATAACGTTTATACGTAAGTCTTAGCAAGCATATCCATTATTGTTAACATGTCACACATTTCTGCCTATATAATGGCATCATAAATCTGTGAGTGATTGATTGCTTTATTATAAATATAAATAAATATAAAAAATTATAAATATTACACATAGTATATTATATAACAACTAATTTTAATATTTCAATTCTCATTTCATTTAATATTTATAGAGATTCAAAAACAAAATACCTTTTCATATTCGTTATAATATGTGCCGTGTAGTGGCGGCGTAAGAAGGCGGCGAACGATGGATGTTGTAAGAGGCGATGGAGGGAAATGAAGCAGGATATTCAGAAAGAACACAACTAGTTCTCACTCAGGACGTCAGGCTGAATGAGATAAGAATTAATCTCCAGCACCATGAAAATGGTAATATATTGAAGACCCACTGACCAATTTCCTTTCGGAGCCTCGTTTTCGAGGGTCATATACGAATCGTTTCGCACGCAGTTCCACGTTGCTTCACTGCTTGTTGACGAATTTCACATGTTCTCGAAATAATTTTTTACTCAGACGTGCGGATCTCCTTATAACGTTTTGTTTCGTTGCTGCGCTCGTGGAATCAGCGTGAAGTAGAAGCGCTCGCCTTTGCTTTTCGTCTGGTGAGTGTAGGTGGTGGGAGGCCCAATTACCCCTCCCCATTGTAGAGGAATTAAACAACTAACAAACACTACTCCAGGAGGACACCAGCATCCCTTGCTGAGCATCCACGATGAAGCTACTACACTACTAAGTGTAGGTGCTCAGGCTGCCCCGCGTATTCTCTTTAAAATTCCACTCAAAACAAAAACTGCTCGACGCAAGCTGAGCAACAAGACTGAGGCGACCACTGCCCGTGAATTTCTGCAACATCGAGGGAGTTTATTCAAACCTAAACGCACTACTACTACCACCATCTGGAATCGACAAAATTGGCTTTACTCTTTCTGACTGAGACGCATTGCAGGTGTCCTCCCTAGCCAATACTTCGTATCTCTCCTACACTGGGTATAAACTACAAACTCTACTATATGCCTCAGGCTGGAGTTTGCGTATACGTCAGAAAGGATGTCTGTTCTCGATACCCCAGCAGTCTTGAAGGTTTGGATCAGTCCATCCTTTGGCTACGCTTAGATAGCATTAATCCGCGCGTCTATGGGTGCCTCTATAGGTCCCTTAGCGATAATGCTGACACAGATTGACTCATCGACTACATCCAAATAGCTACATATTCCCTGCTACAGCAGATCCCATCCGCATAGATCGTGATTCTTTGCGATTTTAACACCAACGACACCAAATGCCTCGGTTTACGTTTAACCAATCATGCGGGGAGATCTGTTTATGACTTTGCCTTGGCATATAGTTTGACACAACCGGTTACTTCGCCAAAGCGGATTACACATGTGAAGGATTAAGCACATTCCCTGTTGAAACTTTTGCTGACCTGTCATTTGGACGGATATTAGGTCTCCGTCGACACCCCTCTTAGCTCCTCCGATCATTGCCTAGTCCGGAGTGTGGTGCCACTATGGCCATAGGTCAGCCGATTTTTTTTTTGTATCCTACCCGTGGAGGGAAGTTTGCTTTTCACCGGACGATCCCAACGTTGTTGCTGATTCTGTCGCTTATGTAGCACTTCACTATATGAATAATTTTTTCAACTTTTTTTATATTTATTGGGCAGATCCCAGCCATGGTTTGGTCACTCCTGTTAAAAACATTACGCTACAAGCATTTGCAGTAGTGCTACCGGGACTGGGCTTATGCACCAACGTCCCGGTATGTAAATAACACCACTCTTAAAAAGAAGTATCATTCTACCTCCAGATCCTTCAAAAAGGTCATTGCCAATCGACAGAATTGGCGACTAGCTAGTTCACCGTCCTTCGTGAACCCGTGCATTCTGATCTCTCGCCAAAGCTCTCCTAAGAAATTTCTGTAAGCCATCCACAAGGAGGACGACTCACTGACCCACGCTGCTAAAGAGAAAACCGATCAAAAGATCGATAAACCGAACCGAAACGAAACCGAACCTAAAAAGGTTTCCTTTATGCGTCCAACTCGACTCTCGATGACGGAGATAACACACCGCCAACCACTCCGCGGTTTAAGTCCTCTATGCCTGATGTGCGATTCACACAGTGCTTAGTAGCGCTTCTCACCCAATGTTTTCAAAAGGAAGGTTATGCCCATCTAAATATTTTAATCATAACTTTTTCATACAAGCAAAAGTAACGCATCTGTCATAATACAAACGTCATATCATAACACGAGCACGACGTAACAAGAGTCGGAATTCGTAGAATAATTATCCTAATTGTACCGTTATTTCATAGTTTGTAGTATACGATACCGTAATAATACTAAGCGAAAATACCATAATTTTACCTAAAGGTCGACTTGTATTATTATTGAGTCCTTTCACTATTTAATATATATCGAGAATTTCTGTATTGTATATGAGTACCACGTTTTATTAATACAATTAGAATTAGCTCCCTTTCTGGTCAATCGGTGCTCGGTCGATGAATTTATGTTGCATCCTTGATATAACTATTACGAGGCTACCACGATAAACTCTATGCTCCAGAATTAATCGGTTTGAAAACTTAATTTTAAAATATTCTATGATCAGATTTTCAGATTCAATTAAACAGATATGGTTTCTTTTGTACTCTTTTCGTTTTACCCTTATTAAATATAAAATATATTAGGTACCAATATTCAATATTTAACTTACATCAAGTTCTTTAGAAAAAATCAAAAAACGAAAAGTATAGATAAACTAAACGCGTGACGTCAAAATCCCCGCACATGGGAAAGAAACGTGAAACGTCAAACGTGATATAATTTTTTAAAATAGTATAATTTTATTTTGCATGTACAATATTTTTGAGGGTCTGAACCCAACCCTGACCTAATCTTTGTAACGTAACGAAACTAACTGTAAAATAAAACTTTAAAATGCGTTTATATAATAATTTTATTGTAACAAATTTAATATTAGATTATTTACCGATGATACGATATCCCATGTTCCTTTTTAATCTTTTCATCGTAATTTTTGCATCCCTTTACCACGCAACTAAACATATTTATGACAGGCAAATCTGTCCTTTTTTTTTTTTTTTGCGGATGGAAAATCATCTAATGACCCCTTTCGCTCTGGGTGGAGCGTAAGGGAGTGTCAGACTTTTACTGACTAAAAACCATCCGTGTTCCTTCAGTGCCCTTACGTTCCGGAGCCGCGGTATCTCTTTCGAACAGCCCGCAGCCCCGGCAGGCGTCGGCCCTTGCGGGCCCCTTCACGCTGCTGACAGCTCTTTGAGGCGCGCGTGGAATAAAACGCGCCGTCGACACGGCCTGTCGTCATTAGACGGACGGACGACGAGCTACCCATTGCTCGCCGTCCACAGGCCCGCGCCTACGGTGGCCGGGGGCCACGACGTAGCCCCCGACGCCCGGGGCGTCTCCCGCGGCGGCCGGGGAGGAAAGCTGCTGCTCTCTCCTTCTCCCGCTCCGCCACCTCCTTCGCTAGCATCACTGCTTCGCAGAAAGTGGTGACGGCATCCCATTCCGTCTCGCTCCGGACCATGGCTTCGACCAGGGCCGGACGCGAGAGGTCGCCGCCGCCTATCGCCGCTACGAGGACACGGCGGTGCTCCGCCCAAGCAGGGCACACCTCCACGGTGTGTTCCACCGTGTCCTCCGGTCCATCCCTCGCAGTGGGAGCACCCGGGCGTTTCCTCCCGCCCGATTCGGTGCAGGAACCTCCCAAACACACCGTGTCCGGTGAGGACCTGCGTCAGGCGGAAGGTGAGGATGCCGTGGCGTCTCTCAAGCCACTCCTCAAAGAGGGGTCTTATCGCCGCTATAGTGGCGTGCCCAGCACGGGGTTGCGACAGTCGCTGTCTCCATGTCGCCATGAGATCGTGCCGGAAGTCTGTCCGCTGCGCGACAACTTGCCGCGGCAGCGGGGTTTCCCCACGGCATAGTGCCTCCGCACGCCATTCGTGCAGGCGCGCGAGGACTATCGCCTCCAGATCCCATGGCGGCAATCCGGCAAGGAGGCTCGCCGCCTCGCGGGAGATCGTGCGGTAGCCGCGAACCATGTTCACGGCTATCACCCTTTGGGGCGCGTTCAGGTGGTGGACGGCAAGCCGCGCCAAACCACGCGCCCACACCGGGGCCCCGTAAAGGGCCATGGACCGCACGATCCCCGCGTAGAGCCTCCGGCAGGAGGCGTTTAGCCCTCCCAGGTTCGGCAGGAGCCGCCTGAAGGCAGCCGCGGTCCGTTCCAGTTTGGGAGCCAAACGTCGGAAGTGCTCAACGAAGTTCCATCGGCCGTCGAGGACGAGTCCTAGGTACTTCAGCGTCGACTCAACGTCGATGGATACCCCTCCTACCATCACTGAGGATCCCGGTGGTGGCCTGTTCCGAGGACCATGGAAGTGCATGGCCTCGGACTTGTGCAGAGCCACCTCGAGACCCAGTTGCCGAATTCTCTCAACGACTATCGCAACCCCGCGTGTCATATTTTCCGCCGCCGCCTCGTACGACCCCCCCTTGTGCCAGTGCCAGCGTGTCGTCAGCGTAGCAAACTACGCTGACGCCGGTAGGGAGGTCGGCGCGCAGCACCCAGTCGTAACCGATGTTCCACAGAGGTGGCCCCAGAACCGAACCCTGTGGGACACCGCACGACATCTCTCGCCGGTTCCACTCACCGTTGCGACCGGGGTAGATGACGGCCCTGTCCGTCAGGTAGTCCCCGACTATACGACGGAGATAGGTCGGCACCCGGTGATACCGGAGTGCCTCCCTAATGCAGCTCCAGGGCATGGAGTTGAAGGCGTTGGCGATGTCGAGAGACACCGCCAAGACAACCCCCCCTCTGGCCACTGCATCCCCCGTCGTGAGGGCTCTCACGCGCATGATGGCGTCCACCGTAGAGCGCCTCTTGCGGAAACCAAACTGGTGTTCCGCAAGATCCGGCCCCGTCTCCGCAAGGTGCTCGGCGAGGCGGTTTGCAATGACTCTTTCAAAGAGCTTGCCCACCTCGTCGAGCAGCACCACGGGCCGGTATGCGGACGGAGAGTCCGCAGGGCGCCCCGGCTTCCGAATGAGGACCAGCTTCCCCGTCTTCCAACGAAGCGGGAATTGGCCTCTCTCCAAGCATGCGCTTAGGAGCCCCTCCAGTCGGGGCCCGAGAGCCTCCGAGGCCAGGACCCAGGCTTTGTCAGGCAAGCCATCGGGTCCTGGGGCGGTATTCCTGGCCTTGAGCCTACGTACCGCCCCTCTCAGGTCTACCCCGGTCCCTTCCGGGATGTCGTCGTCGTCGGCCTGGTGGTCCGCTTCCGGCACCGCAGGTGGCGGAGCTATAGGCGGGGGCGGATTTTCCCGTCGCGCAGGGAACAGAGCGCTCACCACGTCCTCCACGAGCTAGGGCCGGAGACTTTGCGTCAGCGGGGGGGCCCAGGTGCGGAGTTTATCCCGCACCATCTTGTAAGGGCGCCCCCACGGATCTCTGTTGAGAGTCTCCAGCATCTCCTCACGGGCCCGATCCCGGGCCCGCAGGACAGCCTCCCGGAGGGCGTTTTCGCCGCTCTGTATCCCTCGTACAGCTCCGCCTCAATGGCTGCCGCATTCGGATTTTCGGATTTGGATTCGGATTCGGACGAATGTGGAGCCTGCGATGCCTGGTGTACAGGTGCCGCGCGGCGACACACGCCTCGCGCAGAGACGTCAGCTCACGCGACCACCAATACACCTGACGCCGGGCGCTTCCTGGCCGGACGCGGGGCATTGCCACGTCACATATTTCGGACAGGGCCTCCTGGAACCACCCTGCCTCAGCATTGACGGCGGCAGGCCTGGCCGGTGATGACACCCAGGCCTGCACGATCGAGGCTTCCAGGAGGAGCTCCCGGTCCAGCTGCTTCAGCGCCCAACGTGGACCACTCGGGGCCTGTTGGACTGGCGCGCTCGAGGGCTGGGTGGAGACATCAAACCGGATGTACCGGTGGTCGGAGTAGGTCTCCACCCCCTCCATGACACGCCAGTCAATGGCACGCGGCGACAGAGCGGGGCTAGCGAACGAGATGTCTTCGGCTTAGCCGGAGCCAGTTCAGCCGGTATCGGATTTGCCAGAGCCGGCTTTTCAGAGGGGGGAGGGGCAACTGCAGCCTCGCCCGAGGGCTGGCTGGACGGCCCCGGCCTGGATGCGGTAGCCGTGGCCGCCGCGCACGTTTCCGGCCTCGCCGCCGTCTTGTTTGCCCCTAGGGGGGGGCGCAGGACGATGCCCTCCAGCACGGAAAACCGGTGCTGGAAGGCAGCCAGCTCCTGCCGGACCAGGTTCAGAACCTGGTTCTCCACCGGCACGGGCTGGCTTGGGCGCTGCGTCTGGGGCACCGCGTGTGAGGCAGGCTCCCGTAGACTGGCCAGGTCTGCGCGGAGCTGCTCGTTCTCCTTCTGGAGAGTCTCCATGGCAGACGTAAGGCGGGCCACGTCCGCCCGCAGCTTCGCCACCTCGTCCGCATTAGGCCCGGCCCCAACAAAGTTGGCCTCCGCAGCCGCCATGATGGAGGCGGAGGCCCCGGGAATGGCCTTGAACTTTGAGGAGGACTTTTGCTTGTGGGCCACGACCTTGATCGCGGCCTCCACCTCCTTTACGAATCTGGCCTTACGCTCCACCTCGGAGCCGCCAGTCGCACTCGTCTCTTCGCCTGATACCCGAGCCGTATCGCCCGGGTGGCGCCCCTCCTCGGCAAGCTTTGCCGCTCGTTCGGCCATCTGATTATCAGAGAGCCCCCCTCCCCTTGCCTCTCAGCCCGCCCCGCCTGTTGGTGGGGATTTTCCGGGCCGAAACCTCCTCTTCACCGGATGACGGCCCCTGGTCGCCATCCAGCCTGGACCGCTTGCGGAAGAACTTACTGGTCTCCGCGGTCCCAGGCCCCACGCGTCGGGAGCTCTCTGAGCCTCCCACGCTGCTCGATGCGGCGTCGGACTCAGTCCCCGCATCGTTTCTCCTCTCCTCTACGTTGCCGTTGCCGGCGGTTTTGGTTTTGTTTTTTGTTGTTGTTGGTTTTGTTTTTAGTGTTTCCATTTCTGTACCCACGAGTATGGGGGAATTACAGGTCCACCTTGGCAGAGACCCCTGTACCAAGGTAAGCAGATTTAGAGGATTTATTACTCGCCAGGGGGTCTGCAGGTACCCTGGCGAGGACCACACTTGCGGCTGATTTGTTCATAGAACCCCGTCAGCCATCCATCCCCTCGCGGTGCGTCGCCGCTTGGGATTCGGGGTAACTTTTTATAGAGGTTTTCTCCCTCGCGGTCCGGGCGATTAAGCCAAGACCCTCGGTCCTTATCAAAGCCGCGAGACATGATCCACGACACTTCGACTGGGATTACGAGACCGGCGGTGACAGCAAAGGATGAATCCTTCACTGTCTGCCCGGAGGCAGGGTAAGTGCACACCGAGCCCGCCCTCGCACCTCTGCTATGCCCTCTGCTGATCAGAGGGTCACGCAGAGGAACGCACTGTTGGTCCGGGATGGACCCCCCCCATGTCAGAATAATTAGCCGCGGCAGCAACATTCCCCAAGGAATAAGAATTTCTTCTCATTTCTCGAGCAAGATTACCGCCGCGCCCAGGGTGCACCGGCCCAGTTGCTGCTCTTCCCTCCAGACGTATCGAGAGGGACCCGCAACTACCAGGCACACGTGGAGGACTTCTGACTTCGCACCCCAGGCAAATCTGTCCTGCGCCCGCACTTCTGTCGACCGATTCGCCTTGGCCCTAAACTGTAATTTTAGGGCCAACGCACTGGTCCGTTTTAGTTGGTCGGTCGGCCCGGTCCTTACGCTAGTAATATATAAGTCAATGTTCTCTCCATGGACATTCAGAAGTCAAGTGAGACGTGTGATGTGACGTGACTGAGGAAGTATGCTCCATTGTTGGGTTCTAGCCCGCTTTTACCGGTACTTCTACTCCTTAGTCGTTATAACTAATTCGTGGAAGACAGCTTTCATGCACTCGATTCCTAAAAAGGTAACCGTGATGAACGAAATCTGAACCTGAAAGGCTCTGATCAGTCCAATTACAGGCCTATCGCTATCACCTCTTTGTTCTCGAAAACAATGGAGTCTATCATTAACTGCCAGCTCATGTGGTATCCTGAGGTTCTCCAGCCGATTAGTTACCGCCAATTTGGATTCCATCAGGGTCCCTCAGTTGCTGATCTTCTTGTTTACCTAACACTATTCCTTCTGCATATCAATGATATGTTGCAAAGGAGCAGTATTTAATGCAATGCGGACGACAGCATAGGTGATGTTTTCTAAAGCGGCCATGACAACATTTCTGGCGATCACGTAGTACCGGAGCAAACTTGTGTCTAAAATCAAGTATTTGTTAAATATAGCCTAGGATTAGGAAATACTAAATCTAGTCTCACTTTTACCCTCAAATGACACAGGTTTACGCGTTTACCGCTAAAAAGAACCCATTTGTCGTATCTCTCCAATTTCAGATCACTCTCCCTTCTAACTCAGCTAGCATCGGAACCCTCACCGTGAACATATCGATTGATGAGTAGTTTCGTGGTCACTTCAAAGGGAAGACTAAATCGGCTTCCAAAAATCTGGGCTTGTTCAGCAGAGCGGGACAGTGTTTAATGCCGACACAGTGTTTGCCACTCTACAAAGCGCAATTAAGGCCTTACATGGAATACTGTTCTTATTTCTGGGCCGAGGGACCCCAGTGCCAGCACCTTCCACTTGACCGCATCCAACATAGAGCGGCTCGAATTGTGATCAACCGAGTTCTCTCTGTTTGGCTCGATTCACTAGCGCTGAGAAGAGATGTGTAGTCCCCTTGCATTTCTATCGCATCAATCACGGGGGGCGTTCTCTTCCTTTTAAAAGGCTTGACTGAAAATGAGGTATTTTTATGTTGTACTTATGAGGTCACCTGAATGGTTTTTAGCTTTAATTTAACCTGGTAGGTAGCGCTTTTGTCGAGGCGGATAGGTGGAAGGTTGAATTGTAACTGTTGTTGGGAAAAAGAAGTCTACTTGTGAGTTTCTTGCTAATTTTTTCCCACGAGGTGTCTCTACAGTGTAGGGTATTGAAGTGATGGCCTAGCTTCTGAATGTTAAAAAGTGGCTTATAAAACACATTTAAATAAAAGTAATTGATATACATACGCCTCCATTTTTATTCTTAGTATTAATTTACAATTAATTTGGTAACACACATATGTAGACATAAAATAAACATTAAATGAGACAAAATGTTGCATAACTTACTTCAATATTTTAAATTCGTTTGAATACGGTAGAAATTAATTACAGCGATGTTAAAAAATATTAAAACTGATTCTAAAAGAGGTCAACCTTTTCGATTTAAGACACGCTACGATAAATATTTGACGTAAAACGTTTAATATAAAGTAAAAAAATACAGCCTATATACGTACTCGAAAAAAGAGTGTGCTTATGCCCAACAGTGGATCATTTTAGGATGTAAATTTATTTAAGAGTAAAAACATACATTGATGTTACATATAATCAAGGTAAGAAAACAACGTATTATATTCTGTAATTTACGCCGTATAAGAAACTATATAACAAATTGATCATTCAAAGTTTTGCAATTCCCCGGAGATAAAGCGATTAGAACTTATAAGATTGATGAGAAAAAAAGTTGTGCAATCTTTTTCTTTCGTACCTTATCTGCTTGAAGCACTATTTCTATTTACCTTTTCTTTTACGTAGCAAAATACTTATAGATGCTTGGCAGTCCTATAAAGGTAAAGTGGGCGAGCTATGTCAGATTCTTACCGACTAAAACTCCCCGGTGTTCTCTCTCAGGGTTGACAAGCGGTCACTGGATCTTCATTTCCCTTCCATTTAATCGTATTTCTATGTAGAAACTAGAGTTCCCGATTTAATGTTTATTTACAGTACTTCATTACAGACATATTTCATGACTGTCTCTCATTTAACCAAAAAGTGTGTCAGAGTGAATGGTCACATCATAATCACCGTTTTCAGGATCAGTGAGTCAAAGCCCACAGCTGAATATGAGCCTCTCTAATTACTGAGTGAATTTGGTCGTCACATGTGACAGGCGGAGCAAGACTTCTATAACCTTTGATGCTGCTGCCCATCGCCAGTCTGAGTATTTTACGTCTAGGAAAGGATAATATAATATCTTCTAACTATATTATCTGTAGGATACATTTTCTTATATAATATTGTCTCTTTCACTTATCTCTTCTCTACGTCACTGCAAGTTAAGTGCCGTAGACATTATTTAGTTAAGCAACTTCATAACGTGCCTTGAATATGTAAAATGAAAAAGGATTTCACATGTCTTTGAGATATATTTTTATTTTACTATTTTAAATTATGAAATAAATATTTGATTACATTGCTTCCGAATCTTTCCGAATTTATTTTCTTCTTTTGTTAAATTTTTGGTTTCAAATTTCATTCATACAAATTGAAAGGCAGAGGAACGATTTAATTAAAAAGGGAGGGTTCAGATTTCGTTCATCACGGTTAGGTTTTCTCAATTCAGCTTTTACAAAGACAATTTAATGTTTAAATTAAATATCGTCAGCCATATTGCAAATATACGTTTATATTAAATTTATATTCATTCTATTAAAAGGCTCCATCACATTACCCCGTTAAGACGCGGTGAATAGACTACTTTTATGTACTAGAGGAGGTGAAGCAGATGAGTGGGGGACGAGTAGTCTCGCTCACTGCGGGCTACATACCGCACGAATATCGCCGATGTGCGACGTCCATTATATATAAATGCGTAATTTCGCATCTTTGTGTAATGTGTACGTTTGGCACAGCGCGCCGCTGCACAGTTGCGGGGTACTCCGGTGGCTGGCAGTTCGAATCCCGTCGCACGCTTGTATTTTTGTATTCGTATTTTTAAAATGTCCTTATTATTAAAATATCTCTATATATTTGTTTTCTTATTTTGAAAATATTATGTACCAACATATTTTCGTATTTTTATTTTTAAAATACGTAATAATTTTTTTCTTAATTTAATAATAAATATTCAATTTTCTACAAAAATTACCGAGAAATTGTGTAAAAGATTCTTTAGACGAATAATAAATAAAATGGCTGGTGCGGAATGGCCAATTCTAAAAATGGTCTATTCTCGAAACGGCTACTTGTCAAAAATTTTTGAATTTATAAAAACATATAATTTTTTACTATAGATATACTTCTTTAGAATCAAGATCAAAATAATAAAAATATCCACCGAGCTTGATGCTTGATTATGGAGAAAAATATTAATATACAGTGTGTTACAAAAGAGTGTAGTAATACCAAAGACATTGTACACATTGTTATGAAAAACTTTTATTGTAGTGTCAGCCCTAAAATCGAATAGAATGATTTTTTATTCAATATAGATCACATGTAATTGTTATTGAAAGTCATTTTGACTTACCACTGGTTCTGAAAAAAACCTCTATCCTAGAAAAAACCAGCAAGAAACCCATCGGGACTTTAAAAACATAATATGTATATGTACAATATGATTGGTAACAAACTATTTAAAAAATTTATTTTAGAAACAACTTTGAAGCGACCACCTCATTCCCAGGGTTTATTATCAACCATGTATTCATTCATATTATAATAACCTTTTTTTATAAGGTTTTTAATTAATTAAATATTTAAACTTATTAACAGTCAATCCTTATCATTCATCATCATTACATTTGTAAGAAATGACAATTCTAAAAATAACTACGACTGGATATAATTTACAGCTGCTGGATAAAATGCATTATGTCAACTACTCTTTGACCATGAATTGGTGGTTCTAGAGATTCAGTCGACGGTTCAATCAATAGCACATCATCAGTGATTTCTTTGTAATAAAAAAACGAAATTTAATTTTTATTAATTACAAACAAAAAATCTAAGTCATGGCAATTACGCGGTATTTACGAATACTCTATCATGATTTTGGTTTGGCTCTTGGAGTTACAACTGATGCAATTGAAAGTGATGTCCCAGGATTTTCGTGCTCAGAATCTTTTTGTAATCTAAAGTTGAAACAAGTTTTTAAATTGAAATACATAGTTATTTTTATATCATGTGTTTTTTTTTTTGAGAAAATGAATTCCAACAATTTGCATTTTGAGTAATTTTTATTTGGCATTTAGAAAATTTTGTATACGGATTAATTCAATTTATATTGTGGGCATTTAGGTAATTTATAGCACCTAAGCTCACTTATTCATTTTGAGAAATAATTCTGAGTTGATAAATTAGAAATATTCTGTAACACCATGTATGTAAAATCTTACTCATGAAAAGTTTTCTCCGATCATTCATCTGCTGACGGATTGCATGCCAACCGTTTTTTTTTTTTACTAAAAAACAATAAAATTGGAATATGATTATATTAAAATAAGAAAATAAAGAAGTTATTTGTGAAAAATTATTACAAACAAGAAAATCGAGAAAAAGTTAAACAGCAAAAAGAGTGACCCGTAATAGTATGAGGAATTAGAACTAATACACATCGACACAAGAAACTAACTCAACGCACGGCTCCATTAGACCGATCGAACTACTAACGGGCTGATTGAAATTACGCATGTATATATAATCTATATAACCAAAATAAGGTGTGTTTTTGTTTCATCGAATAAGATGTCTTTATTGACCTGCGTTTTTTTTGTTGCCCATTTTTATAATGTATACATTGATTGTTTATTTTATAAAACTTATGACTAAAACCTAAACCGCAAAAAGTTTAGACCAACTTATAAAAAACTATTTGTATACTTACAAAACGTATCACTAGAACCGAAACCGAACAAAAATTTACACCAATAATGCAACTTATAAAAAACTAATCACAAAATAAATTATACACAGCTTTCAACAACAAAACATACGTAAATAATTTTTGAGCGGCGAGTGAAACAGGTATATCTAGCAGCGCGCCCCAGCGGTCAATGTCGCTCCGCGTAGAAATGAAAGAGAAGCAAAAAGACGCGCGCGAAAAAGATGGCGCGATGTTTCGTTGGACTCGTTCGAGTTCTGATTAATATTCATTAAATATGTTAATATTTACAAATATCTTATTTTAATCGATAAATAAAATAGCATTTCCCTTTATTATTAAATAACTCTCTGTTATTAACTTGATAGAGATTTGTTTATAAATAATCCAGTTACAATCGCTAGAATTTAATTTTAAATTAATTTTTTACGATTTTTTTCTATCGAGAAAATTTACCGAAAATTTGTTTTGAACACAATAATCCCCCAATATATATGGTCAAGATTTACATATATTTTTTGCAGCTCTAAAATGTATACATTTTCCTAAAAAAAATGTTTTCTGAAGCTTACTTTGACTATGTACAGCGCCTTAAATTCAAGTTTATGAAGACTATACTCATGATGAATATACTTATTAAATTAGAATGACATATGATAATAAAACGCAATCACTGAGTTATACAAAATTAGAGGAGCAAACCACATTACCGCGCGTCGAAAAAAGTGTAACCACTATCCAACCTCGACGACGTAGCTTTGAAATTACTAAACATTTTAAATAAACATAATATATTTATCTCACTTACACAAGTTGCGAAAGCAATGCCGTCGCTAAGATTGGATAAAGATAGACAGACACACCAAACGTGCAATGGCGGGTTGGTGTGACTTACTATATGAAATTTAACCCAAAATACGCAGTAAAAAGGAGTTTTTTTAAGCTGCAGTTAATTGTTCTATTTAAAAAAGGTATATTTTCTTATCAGGTAAATAGAAGTTAGCATAACTGATGAAATAAAACATATTTTTATAAGTATTTTATTGTACTAATAAATCAAACAATATAAAATAGGTAATACATATAATTAATATAAAATATAAAATTTATATAAAAGTAAAATTATAATCAAAGTAAAATTATTAGTTTAAAATAAGTAGTAAAATATATTTTATAGATCGTTTATAAATAAACTAAAATAAGAATAATTAATTATTTTGTATAAAAGTTAAAAAGTAGTTTTTATTTTAATTTCCAAAATATTTAAAATCATAGGTTACAAATTAATTTACTCCATTAATTATATAGTGTCCCGGCAATGTGGGATAATCACAAAGACGGAAAAGTGGCAACATTTAATCTAAATCGCAATCGAAAATTTTATTTAATTATTTGAGGTTTTTACATTTATATGAAAACATTAACTAAAATTAACCTATGTGTGGAAAGTGATTCCGCTTGATTTATTATATTTTTATGACCTTGAATCGCATTCTTTCCCTACACGTTTACCCATTTTTTGTCGCGGATCATTCGGCTCAACTCTGTCGGCGTCACATTGAACACTGAACTCACGTTAGCTAAGCATATGGCTGTGGCCATATGTGCAGCGGCAACGCTTTGGCGCGGTAATTACTAATCTAGTGTAATATATAAATCATTGCACGCAATATACTTGGCTTTGATTATATACCTGTCCATTGTCTTTGTCTGTACCGAACGGCTCAAATAAAGTCTATTATAATCGGTACACTTGCTTGTCACCTACGTCAGTGTACTTTGAATCACTTAGGGATAACGTGCTCACGAAAAATAATTAATTATGCCGGTTAGTGCTGTTAAATTGTGTTGCAATTATGTGAGAAAACTGTATAATAACACCAAGATCACTTTTCATCAATAAGTTTTGTTACTTAACCACTATTATTTTATGAAACACGAGTTTTTAATTCGTTACATTGTAGGTTAGTATGATTGGCCGGTGTTGTCAGTTTATTACTAGGGAGTTTTGGCGAAACTATGGGGACGAAATACAAATATAATCACATCATCGTTCAATCAGGAGAACATTATTATTTTAAAAATTACTTTATTTATTTGAGCAGTAAATGATAACTTACCTACACCAAATAAGTGAACCCATGACGTCATGCACTAAAGAGTATTTTTGTTATTTCTTTCTAATATTCTTATATTTTTTCATTGTATTTTTTTGATGCAAACAAAAGTTGTGCAATCTTTTTCTTTCGTACCTTTACTTTAAGACCCTTGGCAGTTCTACCTAAAGTAGGCGAGCTATGTCGGATTCTTACCGACTAAAACTCAAAATTCTTACCGACTAAAACTTAACATTTCTACATTTCACATTTTTAACTATGTAACATAGTCATAAATAAATACGTCTATCAAATACAAACTTTCATTTTATAACCAGGGATTTTGTAAATACTAGCGGAATTTTTCGTTCAGTAATGAAGCCAGACCGATTCAGGCCTATAGCGTGTACGTGAATGGTCTACTAGGTACTAGCTTATCTTTTTCCATCTGATACACGCGTTCACTATGCTCTTTCTCTTTTGCAATACCAATCTATTCTGGCGTCAGTTAATACTAAATCTATCTTTGTTTTTTCTATTCTATTCTATTCAATTTTTCTATTAATACTAATTTCTTGCCTGATTTTTCAATCAAATAGCAGCTCAACAAATGCTGTTTTCCAAATTTAAGAGTAAGGGGTCATACAAGATATCATCAGGAGTGATAATATATCTGTGAACTTCTTTGACTGAGGTTTGTCACAAGTGACTACTTGAGCTGCTAGAAGAGGCTACTGTTACTGTCAGGCGGAATGTTAGATTTTTCTGCAATATTATAATGTTTTCATCATATTACGTTTTTATTTTCACAGGCACACTTTTTTGTCAAAACTTTATATTACTTCTCCAAAGTGTATAGAGTTAAGAGAATTGTAAAGAAAGCACGTTCTACTATGGGCACGCTGTAAGAAACGACTGAAAGCGTATACGGCATTGAATATTGAAGGAAAAAGCAAGACTAACTTCAATGCAATATTCAATTCAATAACAACAATGCAAAAGGTTCTAACGTTCAGACAACTTGAACATACTGTTCTGAAATTCTAGCTGAATATATAAATATTCCTACGGAAACGAGACGTGGTCCTTCACTGCTGGCCGTATGAGGATGCTCAAAGTCGCTCAGCGAGCTATGGAAAGGGCTATGCTCAGAGTTTCTCTGCGTGATAGACTTAGAAATGAGGATATCCGCAGTAGAACCAGAGTGACCGACATAGCCCAGAGGATTAGTAAGCTGAAGTGGCAATGGGCCGGCCATATAGCTCGAAGAACCGACAACCGTTGGAAGAAAAAGGTTCTCGAGTGGCAGCATCATACCGGTAGGCGAAGTATAGGGCGACCCCCCACTAGGTGGAGTGACGACCCGGTAAGACATGCAGGAAGTCGATGGATGCAGGTGGCTCAGGGCCGTGCTTTGTGGCATACCTTGGGGGAGGCCTTGAAGGGCTGTAATGATGATGATGATATAAATACTGAATTTTAAATAAGCACGAAAATATAAATTCAGTACGTATCTACTTTCTATCACGAGAACACCTATTAGATTCAATGAATGGAAATATTTAATATGAAATATAAGCTTGATTGAATATGATGATGACGAAATATAAGCGTAATATAAAATATAAGCGGGATATTAAATTAAATCCAAAATCGAATGAGTCACGTTAAAATTTTAATGGGATGCCACAGCTTTACAAATTAGATTTAAAGGAATTTTTAAGAATCCTATATTAACCTGGTATATATATAAAATATATGAAGGCGCCTGCGCCGTTGCACGTGCACGCCTCTGTAACTAGTCGGAATAATAGTAAACAACACGTGCACCGCACACCTGCGCGACTCTTCGGATAATTAATTCGTGGCAACGAATTAATTATTATCCTCAGCTATTAAATTAGTCTCAGTACAATTTATAATTGATTAGTTCTTTTCTTATCAATTTAGTCTGTGTATTTCATGGTTTTATGAAGTGCCATGTTGTAAATTAATTCTGTTTAAAAGAAATGTCCCGCTGGGTTTCTTGCTAGTTCTTCTTAGGACAGAGGTTTTCTTCGAACCGGTGGTCATAGTACTAAATTGAATAAAAGATGATTATATTCTATTCTAAAAGAATTTTACGTATACCCTACATAATAAATTATTATTACCACCTTTCTACATATATATTTTAGTCTAACGAGATTTTTTTTAATTTAATTACTCAACCTTAAGGCTTTACCTCTAGCGAACGACCTTGAGCGTTTGGCCTGCCGACGCTCTCGCTACAATATGTCGCGTAGAAATCTGCAAGACGCCACCTACTGGTACGAACTTAGTATTAATTTATCAATGTCAATGAACTATTTTATGGAAATAGACACGGCAGAAAATGATATGTGTATTTTAATTTTCTTTATTCGGTATATTAGTTGCATTATATGAGAATTATGTATTCTCATATATTATCTAATTAATAAAAATGACTATTTTGAATATTTTTAACTATAAACTATACTGCTAATATTGAATTAGCTTTGTATAGAGTAAATTATAATATTTGTCGAAATGTTAATTATGGATTCGAGCTTTACATGCTAATGGTGCTTCTTTTTTGTTATTTTCATTTACTTATATATTGAAAATATACTTGAATAGTAGGTATTATTATTTTATTTAGCTACTGAATTTTAGGATATGTTTTACCTTGAGGTCAAATATAATTTTGAGGAGCAATAGTTATTACCTACTAATCTTTTATCTGCTATTCTTATTTTGGGAACAATATTAGTAAATTGAGTTTGAGGGAGATTTACTGTTTATAATGCTACATTTATTATTTTAATATTTACCTACTGGGTAGGTAATTATTAAAATAATAAATATAACATTAGTAACTAAATAGATATTTTTTACCCAATTACAATAACTAATGGGATATTGTGATTCTTTGTGATTAGTAAAACTAGGTGGGTATTAATAAATAAAACAAAATAAAATATAAAGTCAATTTTATTATCTTGAATGTAAGAAATTTATTACAAATTTTTTAACTTCCTTAAATTATAAACAAACAGCTGCAGCTATTAAATGAACACATATGTGCATACATACGCCCATATATATAAGTGGTTTATATATATATATATATATATATATATATATATATATATATATATATTATTCCTGGGGTATCCATATAATTTTCTCATCTGGTTCGGTTCTATAAATATTTAAATATATAAAAATTATAAATTAAAATGAAAAGATAAATATACATAAATATCAATAAAATAAAATAAATACAAAATAATATTATATTATTATTGTTATTGTGGGGTATCAATATAGTTTTCTCATCTGGTTAAGTTCTATAAATATATAATTATAAATGAAAATGAAAAGATAAATATACATAAATATCAATAACATAAAATAAATATTTAAATACATATATAAATAAAAGCCCAACCAGATGGAGGCCCTCGGCCGGGGAGACCAAACGGCCCAGTTTATTATTGTTATTATTATTATTATAAGTTGTGGTTCGGTGAACCTGCAACCAAATGGACCATGATTTGAAATTTTTATTTAAAGAAGTGGCTGACGTCAATTATTATTCTTCTTATTATTTTTTCATTACTGCCTTTTTCAACCTCACAAGATATTTGTAACTGCAAAAAAGAAAACTACGTATAAGTAAGTAAATCAGTAATATAGTGTTATGTATGATTCAGACTAAATAAAGGTTCCTAAAAATAGACGTAGATAAAGAAATTGCATAAAAAATTACTCAAATAAAAATGAAATAAACGTGTTAATTTTGTAGGTAGTTAACATATTAATGTAATAAGTTTTTTTAGGATATTTATGTAAAACATAAAGGTTATATTATGTTCTAACTACGTTCACGCTTGCGCATATAAAACCGCGTAATTTTACTAGTTTTATTATCAAAATAATAATTGACAACCCTACCCTAAGTTTGCCTTGATTTTACCAACTCAAACTCGTTTT
Organism: Parnassius apollo; assembly: GCA_907164705.1. Taxonomy (NCBI): domain Eukaryota; kingdom Metazoa; phylum Arthropoda; class Insecta; order Lepidoptera; family Papilionidae; genus Parnassius; species Parnassius apollo. Next base: position 5,422,816 of record CAJQZP010000935.1, read on the forward strand.
AGGAGATCAAAACATAGAGAGAAAGATAGGAGACTAGTTTTTATTTAATATGGTTCATCAAATCCGTAAAAATAATTTAAAATACTCACACAATAAAATTTTGAAGTGCACAACATTTTTTGCACAATTCTGACGTTCACAGACGTTTCATAACTTTTTGCCAGAACCAAAAGTAAGCGCAAAAAATGGCATGCGACAAAAATCGTGCCATAAATAAAATAAAGTCTCTAGCTCGAGAGGAGAGAAGCCGTGGTAGCTCAGATGGTTAGCGCTTGCTGAAATCTTCACAGTGCGCGAGCAAACCGGGTTCGATCCCCGCCGGCAACAATGAAATTATAATTGCAATTTTAAGTGTTGATTTACCACGTGCTCAGTGGTGCAGGAAAACATTGTGAGGAAACCTGCATGTCTGAGAAATAAGAAAAAAAATATTTCGAAGACATGCGAAGTTCGCCAACACGCATTGGGGTAGCGCGGTGGACAATTCCTTTCCTAGGACCCTTTCAGAAAATATAATAGAACTAAAAAAATAATAAATCTAAACTTCATTTAAAACCAAACATATAAATTGTAAAGTAGCTGCAGGTATCTATAACCAAGTAAAAGATATTCCTTTACTCCAACTTGTCCATGTTTCCCAAAACAATTTTTAATTAAGCTTTATATTATAATGCGGATTTTTTATACTTAAAATTTTAGTAATAAAGCATTTCGTACGTCTCAGCCGAGGCGCAAATATTTTTCGGCCGCAAATTTATAAGACCGATTTGTTATTCAAACATAAACATGGTTTTTTAATTAAATCTACCAATCAAAAAACGACACACATTTTTATTGAATACTTCCTATTCAATTCACAAAGTACCTATTATATATGTGTTTATATAAAAAAGTATATTTAAGTACAACCATAAAACTAAATGGAAACACAATGTAGGCAAATGCATTGAGTTATACAACACATAAATCAATGGGCAAATGTAAAAATGCTGGAGGCAGGCAGCCCCATCGCATGTTTACGTACCGCACGGCTGTAAGATTTATTTCAAAGATACATAATATTACCGTGACGTAAGCGCATCGGTTGGTAGGTACTCATATAATATTATGTTTGCGGCGAAATACGGAACGTCGACGATGGCGACGTGGGATACAGCCATCTCGTACGGACGCATACAGCGTAATGCCGCCTGCACTCTGCGCACGCCCCTTTATCATAGAAGTCACACGATTTTCGGAATTATTTCAATTAAAAAAGAAAAACGAAATTAAGAATTTAAATAAAATGTGGAGAATATAGATTTTTTAATTATCTATCCATTAGTGTAATCCTCAAATGATTAGAGCGTTGCGTTTAGCAACAGATGCATGTAATCAAGAATTTTAGTCATTTTTTAAAAGTAGATTTTAAATGTATTTATAGCACATAAAAATAAATTAGAACGTGGAATGTGATGATAAGATATCGAACATTAATAATGTACTTTTAGATGTAGTTTATTTTTCATAACTAATGAGATAATAGAGTCTGAAAAACGCACTTTCGCAACATTTTGGTCAGGGATACCCCTTAATTGTATTTAGCTTATAAGTAATTAGGCACTATAATCAGCATTCCCTGCCTATCAACTCATGGTTTAGGTAATAAAATATTGGTACAGATGCAATAATTGGTTAAAATTTAGAAAAAAAAACCTAATACTAGTAATTTTTTAGTCAAACTTAGAAACTTTACAAAAGCAAATAAAAAATGAATCATTGATTTATTATCAGTCAGCCGCGCAGAAATGATTATTTATATGGTTACAGTAGGCTGACTCCGAAATACTGATTATCGAAAAAAAAAACATTACAAATAAAAGGGTTTTAAACCCTTTTTCAAACAGTTTTTAAATGAATCCTATATTGATAATGAACCACTATAATTTTTATATAACTTTTAAAACCGAATAGTGCCAATAAAAATTACTTTTAATTTATCGTTTATTATTTCGCGCAAAAACGATAGCCGCCATGCTGTTAAACTCGTGACGCCATTTCCCTAAGAACTTGCTGATTTTGCAAAGGAATATTTGGATGTTTAGTAATGATAAGTTTAGTGGTAGTAGTAGTAGTAGTAGTAGTTTAGTAATTGGGTAAATCTTAGTCATTGGTGTGTTGTGCCTGAATGCAAAAATACGAGCATAAGAACTCCAGAAAACTCTCAGTTTTAAATGTGAGAAATACTTGGTTAAAAATGGCAAGAAGATATTCGAATACATAGTTTACAAAAACTAGACTATAAGCACTACTGTGACAATTATTTTGATATAAGTATGACTTATATTTAATTGTTGTTTATACAAAATAAAACATCATAAGGTGATAGGCATTGCAAGTCAAATTTTGTAGGAGGTTCGGTTATATTAGATAGTATAATTAATGATTGCTAATGATTGTAATCATAGATAAAAATAACTATGTATATATTTTATCAGTGGTAGAACCACGCGGCAGTTTTTGCTGTTGCACGTATGGGCCGACTCGAGCCGGGGTCGTAACACGACCTCACAGAATACCGGCGTGAAGTGGAAGCTCGGCTACCGCGCTTCGTCTGGTGAGTGCATGCGGCCGGAGACCCAATTGGGTTGAAGTAACCTATGTACTTGTAGGTGATATTCGATGTATTAGAAAGTAAGCAGTATTAAATAAACACTCGATTTGAACAAACGTGTTGATCTTTCATTCCATTATAAATAACATAATTCATGGCGACCCTGCCAAGCGCGCGTGTCCGGGTGCAGGCTAAAAGTGCGGATTTTGCACATTCCTGTGTGCCTCGGCAGTGAATACAACTACGTAATAATAATTAATAAGAATATAATTATTAACTTTGTGACTGTGTATGCGCGTGTTCATGCCAAAAAACAAAATGGGGAATAGTAATTAGAGAAATGAAGAACATGAAACGACGATTGCCCAAACTGGAGGAACCAATACAGTGGAAATAGAAGAAAAGGATTATCATATAATCCTTTTCTTCTATTTACACTCTATATTAACAATACATTGATCACAAAATTTTTAATTTTGGCATCAACCGTCCTGGTTGTTATCATATTTTTGAAGCTGAAAGAAAAACATAAGAAATGGGTAGAAAAGAAAATTAATGCGGAATTTTTAAGAAGAATGCGTACTACACTGTCTAACAGACGTGAACTGCGTAATGAAGAAGATGTATAAATTTGTGTTGCCTTGCTTTCTTCGAGTGCCTCTACACCGTATATCTACGTAACCGGCCTACCCCTGTACTGAACCCTCGACATAAGTGAGCGATCCTTGACTTCTCCGAGTGCCCCTACACCGTATATCCACATGACGACGCCTGTTTTTGGACTCTGCGCGTGAGCAGACAAGCAGCGTGTGCATGTGCATTTCCGTTTAGTTTTTACGAGAGTGAGTCAAACCCTTTTTTTTTACGTGACAATTGTAATTTATATAGTGACATTGGTAATTTTATAAACTTCTTTACGAAAATTATGTTAAATTTAGGTAGCATGTTTAATTTTGTTTCTCTACAACATTTAAAATAGTTGTTGTTATGTGTTAATTCTAAGAATTCCGACCGCTGCGATCGGTCGAGATGCAATTCAATATTTGTAATCGGTACACTGTATGACTGTGCTTCGTTTTAGAATAAAATTAAAATCAATTGAGTGAAATATGAACCGAGTGCAAGTTAACTTTAGTTTCTATATGAAATTAATGGTATTATGGCTGAGAAAATAATAAAAGATTATGAACAATAATCAGAAATAAGGAAATATTTGATTAAAAAAGGACAAGTTAGGTATAAAAGTACTATTGCGTTAAATAAGTTCAACGAAGCTGAGATATATTTAAATAATAGTAAAGATATATTTTCTACATTAAGTAATATTAAGGATAAGTCGGAAATATCTTTAATCACTGAGACATATGACAAAATTTGTTCATTATTTGCAGAAATAGCGAAATTGTGTATTTCACCCAGCTTAGAGATTAATATATTAGTCCCGAGTTCACAACATTACAACACAGAGTACTAGAGGTACTAAAAACCACAATACTGTCGGTCAGTATTCTGATGGAGAAGTCTTTTACCTTCCTAACATCTATTGCTATGGCCGCTTGGATGACCCCCATACATTCCACCTGAAATACTGTGTAATGGGTACCCAGCGGTTTACATATATGAATATTAAGGTCTTCAGAGAAAGTTCCAGATCCTACACCTTCATTTGTTTTAGAACCATTCGTGAAAACTCTAAGCTCTTTTGGGTTTCATCCCTCCAGGTGTTCGGTTTTATTTAACTATATCTATAATATATATACATCTTATCGAATACAAATTGTTTTGGGATCTTATCGTACTTGGCTTGCAGGATAGGAATTTTGAGTAAATTATATCAATTATACCTATACCTCTACTCTTACTTAAAAGATTTAAGGTCCTGAGTATAATGGCGGCTAAAGTTGCTTCTTGTTGTATGTGTAGATGAGCCAGTCCCTGATGTTTACCTGGCGGTTCTAGTACGCCAGTACACGACCAATGTCGCGTGAGTTCTTCCAGGCACCTTGGGCATGAGGGATAAAGATACCACATTTGATGATCTGTAGTATCTCCGGCTATTTCTTTATTATCAGCGAAGTGTTGTATTTGAGGTCGAGGGTAGTAATATTTTCCTTCAACCAGTCTAGAGCCTTCTAATCGTCGCAACACAGCTTCAAGACACCCTCCGTGTAAACGGGTTTGCCTCTAAAAACTGGGCCCGACGCATCAGGGTCCTGACTACTCCAGGCCTCGCTGATCATCTTCCTCTGTGTAGCCACGAGGATGTCATAAGCTACCTCCTTCGTAATGTGACCTGAACGTGCACACGTTAAGGCCACACTTAAATCTGCTTTAGCAGCAGAAGTGTAACTCGTTCTCGCATCCTTTGGTTGCTGTTCGAGTCGTGCTTTTCTGTGCTCACCTCTCGGCAAGGTGGACTCTTTCAGCATCATTTTGGCTGCTCTTTCCTTCTTATTAGGACACTGGGCTGCACTTTACTTCCTGGCGGATGTCTTAGAGCTGGTCCCGGCAGCCGCGCTGACTACTTGGTCTGGATTTTTGTCCTTTCCAGTTTCAGCATAGCTACTAGTTCCAGCCCCAAGTACCACAGTGACAGGAACTCGCCCAGCTCTCTTGGTACTGCTTTTAGAAGCAGCAAGCGCGGCCTGTTTCTTCTTGCTTCTTATTTTTCTCCTTGATCTTTGTAACACTGCCTGCCGGGATAGACCCACCTGATGGTCCGTCAAGTCAGCAAGTCACCTTATTGGGTGCTTTGCCCTTCCTCTTACGGCTCACCGCTTGCCAGGTAGCAGAGAAAAGGTCATCTGTTTTGGGACTCCGCAGGTGATTTGCTACTCGCGGTCCCTTGCTTTTTTCTCTCGTCCGGTTCTTTAGATTCGGAACTGGTTTTAGAAACATCTAGCGTGGAAATTGCCCCCTTGGTGGCGCCACCTAAGCTGGATAATACAGTCCGTGTAACTATCGGTTTAATGACGGTTTCTCCTTGTTTGTCAGTGTCTAAGGTTAGCACCTTTCACACGTCTCCCTCTTTTCTAATAGGCCACGAATTGTGCGTATTTTTAACTGTTACACATTCGTCTTCCCGGCTTCCCAACCTTCATGGAGCCCGCATCTTTTGGAACGCACTACTTTAGTATGAAAAGAATTTCAGCTGTTAGGATTATAAAGGGAATATAGGGACGTGAAGTTGGCTCACAGTAAGAAATCGGGAGCTTGATCCAGCTGGCAGATAGGGCTGAAAAGGTCCATCCCCACTGCTCGAATAGGCTTTCACTTGCTCCGTCAGTATGGTTTTTACCACCACCTAGACCTTTTCAGAAAAGCTAAGCAGTCTACGAACCTCTGACGGGACGCTTCGCCATTTCACTATCTGTGGCTATCAGATGGGGCCACCGTTTACCTAGAAATTCATACCAACGAGGGCGTGTTGTCTCTCTACACTATACAATCAAGTAACGATCGGCTCTACCCTTCAGTACTCCTTCATCCCCGCGTAAAGCACAAAACTGCGCAGATCCTAGTGGATGTGGGTGGGTTAGTCCACCGAACATACCCACTTTTCCGGCGGAACCACCCCTCGTCTTTTATCCGGACTTGGGACCGCCTGCACCAAAAAACACAGACGAGAAATTAGTTTACCTTCCTTTTGGCATTCGTGTAATCTGGTCTCTCGCTAAAGATGTCCAAGGAAATTTCTTTCGGCTAACTCTTTCACCTCTGCATAGGGACTTAACTTACTGGCTCATGCCGCAAAGGAGAAAGCCGATCTACTAGGCTCTTTCTTATCGCCCAACTCGACTCTCTGTGACAGAGAGAGCACACCACTTACCATCTCGCGGTGCAAGTGCTCTATGCTGAATGAACGGTTTACACAGCGCTCGGTTCGCAAAGCACTCCTCTTTCTGAACATCCAAAAGTACTGAGTGGGCCTGACGAATTCCCCTATAATATGTAATACTGAGGACGTGTGCTCCAGAGTTGGCACCGATCCTAACACGTCTTTTCTGGTACTCCTACTCCCTAGGGGTAGTTTCGAAATCATGGAAGAAGGCTTTCGTCTACCCGACCCCAAAAAAAGGTGACCGCTCAGATCCATCTGACTATAAGTCTATCGTTATCTCATTCTTGTTCTCCAAAATAACGGAATCCATTATAAACTGCCAGCTCAACCGGTACCTTGAGGATCACCAGCTTATTAGTGACCGCCAATACGGCTTTATTCGGGGTCGATCAGCTGGTGATCTTTTAGTCTACGTGACTCATATATAAAATCAATAGAGTCCAGGTGGGAGCTATTGGCAGTTAGTATGGATATTGCGAAGGCCTTCGATCGGGTTTGACACAAAGCGCTTCTTTCGAAGCTCCCTTTCTATGGGCTTCCCAATAAATTGTGCAATTGAATCACCAGTTTTCTTGCAGATCGAAACATCAAGGTCATTGTAGACGGTGCATACTCCTATTACAAACTTATTGATGCTGGATTTCTACTACTGACTATCACTAACACCGTTTCTTCTGCATATCAATTATATGTTGCAAGCCGCTAGCATTAATTTCTATGCGAATGACAGTACTAGTGATGTTCTATATACTAGCCGTGCCAACATTAGAGTACGGGAACAAACTTGTTTCTGAAGTCGAGTCTTTGCTGAACAGTCTCGGATTTGGTGGTGCGACTTAACCTAGTCCTGTTTAATCCTCAGAACACACAAGTTTGCGCGTTTACCGCTAAAAAGAACCCCTACGTCGTTTTTCCTCAGTATGAAGGTACTCCCCTTATTGCCTCAGCCACTATCGGAATCCTCGACGTCGACATATTGAGTGACGTGCAGTTTCGTGGTCACTTGGAAGAGAAGGCCAAATTGGCCTCTAAAAAGCTTGGCGTGCTCAGCAGAGCGAGACGGTATTTCATGCTGGCACACTGCTTGCATCTTTACAAGGCGCAGGTGCGGCGTCACATGGTACAACAGTTCCCATCTTTGGGCTGGGGCTCCCTAGTACCAGCTCCTTCCACTTGACCGCATCCAGCGCAAAGCGGCTCGAATCGTCGACGACTGAGTGCTTTCCGATACGCTCGAGTCACTGGTGTTGCGAAGAGATGTTGCATTCCTTTGCATTTTCTTTCGCATCTATCACGAGTAGTGCTCTGAGGAATTGTTCGGATTAATCCCAGCCGCTAAATTTCTTGAATGCACATCGCAGCAAAACTCCCGATAACATCCACATCAGCTGGATGACTGACCGCCCACCACAGTGCGATTTAGAATTAATTTTCTTCCTCGTGGAACTTCCTTGTGGAATCGACTCCCACCGATACGACTTAGGGTCTTTTCTGGACCAATACGACTTAGGGATCTTTAAGAAAAGAGCTTACTCCTTTTAAAAGGCCGGCAATGCATCTGCAATTCCCTCGATATTGCAGTTTTTCATGGGCGGATAATATGATCACTTACCATCAAGTGAGCCGCATGTTTGTTTGCGCCCTCCCCTATAAAATAATAAATTACCTAAATGTATTATCAAAATATTTTCTAAACTGTTATTATGTTATTGTATAAACAAAAGTTGGTAATAGGTACTTACATTTATGTTTTAACATTCCTGAACTCGGTAAAACAAAAATCTAGACCATCAGGGTATTTATCATTTTCTATGATGCCTTTTCAATGAAATTCGGAATAAAATTCAATAATTGTAACGACTTAAACTTGAAAAATTTCAGTACATTAGCTAGTTTACTTAACATTTGACGTCACGACAGATAAAAATAATTATTCTTAAAAATGAATTATAAAATTTATACTTACTTACTTACTTATCTTCACGCACAATCCCTAACGGGGTAGCCAGAGAGAACAGATCGCCAAGTGTCACGATCCTTACATACCTCTTTCATTATAAAATTTATAATGCATTTTTATAAATAGAAATCAATATTTCTCATTTTTTTTTCTACACAAGCTATCATTAATATTTTTTTACGAGGGCAGCACTGAAAATTTCGGGAATCAAGGAAGTGACACAACATTACTATTTAAAAATGTATTTATTGCTTTTCGAAGTATTCTCCGCGAAATTTGATACATTTCTCCATAAGATGGAACCAATCATTGAAGCAACCATTCCATTGGGAACCTGGGGTCTCCAAAATGGCCGTTTTGTAGGCGTCCACAGCTTCTTCAGGTGATGAAAATCTCTGTCCACGCAATTTATTCTTTATTTTAGGGAAAGTATAGAAATCATTAGGGCTTAGTTTGGAGCTGTACGGCGGATAGTCTAATAATTCTATGTTTTCTTGCTCTAAAAACTCTTTTGTTCTGTGTGCGGTGTGAGAACTCGCATTGTCGTGATGGAGGATGATGCGGCGGTTGCAGTTCTCTTTACGGAGTTCAGAAACGACCTGTGGCAAACAAATGCTAGCATACCATTCTGCATTAACAGTTCTTTGTCCCTCAAGAGGAATAGTCGTGTCATGGCCGGTTTTGGAGACAAACGTGGCCGCCATTTTTTTTTGCAACACTCCGTGAACGAACAATTTTTGTTGGCTTTAACTCATTTTCGAACACCCAAACTCATGACTGGTTTTTTGTTTCGGGTTCGTACGCGTATATCCAGGATTCGTCACCTGATACGATGTTGTATACAGCATTTGAGGATCCTGCGTGGAATCTTTCGAGAGTTCTGACGCACCAAGTAACGCGAGCCGCTTTTAGCTCTTCACAGAGCGAATGCGGTATCCATCGGGAAAACAACTTTTTACACCTAATTGTTCATGCAAGATTATTTGTATTTGACTCATACAAATGTCTAAAGTTGCTTAAATTTCGCGGTATGTCACATGTCGATCTTCAACAATCAGCTTACGCACAGCGTCAACGTTTTCTTGGGTGACTGCAGTTTTTGGACGACCTTGACGGGGATCATCACTGAGCTTGACACGTCCACGTTGAAATTCAGCAAACCAGTGATAAATTGTGGTTTTGGATGGGGCTTCATCACCAAATGCAGAAATCATCCGGTCAACTCACAGTTTTTGTGTTAACGTGTGTCGAAAGTCATAATAAATCATAGCTCTTGAATTTTCTCGAGTAAATTCCATTTTTTCAACGACTAAACAAGTTTGACAAAACCTTGTGACAAGACCGAGAATCTTTTTAAAATAAATAAATGGTATTCGATTTTTAAAACCAAGGCGTTTTCAATTAAAAAGATTTTAATATGACAGGAACAGTGGAAATATTCCATTCCCGATACTTTTAGTGCAGCCTAGTAATTTTTTACATGGCTTAAAATACCCTATTCTTTTTTATATTTTCCTAAACTCAGCAGCTATTATGATTATCTATTAGGTATAACATAAAACTGCGTAAAATTTCAGTTTTGATATTTATTGATATTATGGGGTTTTCAGATATGCAAATAATGAATAAAATGGCTGACTCTGATTTCGTTCAGAATTAATATGTAGGTATATTTCTATAATGTCACTTAAAAATAGATATCGGTCTCTTAAATTTATTTAAATTATAGCAATTACTCATTTATACGTATACACCATGTTACAATATTAATACTATCGAGAAAAATGATAAAAAATTAAAATAAAAAATGCAATTTTTTGCGTGGAGTATTTGATATTGATTGTAACTACTAACAACATAGCATATTTTTTAAATTAAAAAATAACAAATAAACTTTCAGTTCATTTGATATTAAGTTGCTACTGCAGCTCTACAACCAACTTCAAATAAAGAGGTACAAATGCGTAATTTTACTACCATAAATCCTATACGTATCTATGTACTTCAAAGGACCTACTTCAAAGGATTCAAAACCTCGGGAATTTAAAACAAGTCAGGAGTATAAAAGAAAAATAAGTAAATTAAACACGATAGATATATATTTAACTAACGTTGACAGCTTTTTATTATATCGAATTTTCTTGTAGACATAAAAAGCGAAGTCATAGATAAAAAGTGAATCAAAACATACAACTATAAGAATTCAGTTAAGATATGTTTTGGGTTTAAAAATAACAGTTAACCTTAAAAAGTAACTAGTTTGCGGAAAATACTACAAAAATAATATTGGGCTCGTCCGGGATTTGAACCCGGGACCTCTCGCACCCAAAGCGAGAATCATACCCCTAGACCAACGAGCCGCTTGGCTGGTCTATGTAAAATACTCTATCTGGCGTAAAATAATTTGAATAAATTATCTATGGCCATAATTGTATATCCAATAACATAACGTTACTATTTACGTCATCTGCAGACCGGACTTCACGTTATGCATTTCGTTAACTTTCGTGTTGTTCTTATTTTTAAATTTATTTACCATAGTACAATGAACGCTATAGAATATTTCGCTGCCAATTAAACCTCTTCTTTTTTAAGAGGGTGCTACGGGTGAGGGCGACTACATATGTTTTCAAAAATTGCAATCAGCAACAATTAGTGTTTTTCGGTAGCGCAGTGATTAAGCGTTTGGTCACGATACAATCGGATACGCGTTCAAATCTTGAACGTAAAAAAGGAATGGAAATGTTTCGTCGCTGGATGTTTGCCATTTGCATTTTATGTTTTTAAAATTGCTCCATGATACAGGAAAATACTGCAGTGGATGTAGCTTTATTGATTCATTTAAAAAAAGTGTTAACTAGTGGGTCAGAATGATATTTAAAGTAAAGTCGCTTACCACTTTTAAAATCAAAGCTCAATATCTGATCCCTTAAACGGCTACTTTAATGCGCATTATATTTTATGTGACAGCTGTTTTGTCTAAAGTATAAATTATACTCTTTTTATAAACTGTAGATGTGCATGGCACTTGAACGACCAATAAGAAGAATTAAAGCATACCTTCTTTACGTAAGGAAGAAAGAAAGATTTACTGGCATAGCTCAGTAGAGTTCACACATATTGGAACTCTTGGATTGGCGTAACTATTATTGGCACTATGTAACTGTATGAAATATTGTTATTATCTCTATTCAAAATATGTGAATTTTGTGCGTCTTATAGTATCTGGGCCGACTAGGGCTCCAATTTAGCTGAATATCAAGCTTGAAAACTTGACACTGGTTTTCGTCTGTGTGCATCATGACCGCTATAAATAGTTTTATTTTCACTTAAATCTCAATAAGTTATAATTACGACAGTAACTCACGTAAATGCTTTTAACTAAATATCTTCTACTATGATTGTGTTTACTAATAAAACACAGTATTCAAATTTACAGAAAGAGGTCTTTCAAACACTTCTAGAAACTTTAAGTTAGATTGATTATAGTCAAAAGTCTAAGTAAGTTTTAATAAATAACAAAGAGTTCGACTTTTCTATAGATAATGCATAACAAAAGAGTAAAGGCGCGTCGTTTTTATCGAGGTCGACTTTGTTTGTCACAGGTTTTATAGGCATACCTGCGCGATATCAAATATTTATATGACATATTCACCACGCGTTTGCTCATAAAATGTGCTACAACCCAATAAATACATCGCAGAAGATAATATTGTTATGTTTGCCCTTGTATAAAATGTTATGATTAATCAATAATCGCTATATTATAAAAGTTTTATTCCCGTTTTTTTCCATAAATATTACAATATTACTAAATATCAATGATATAATATTGTGACACTATATCACAATATTATATCATTGATATTACTATATTACTGGTATTACTCGGTATATCACAGGTATTATTCAGTTAACTTTAATGTAATAACAACCTACGCAATAAACCAGAAGCCACGATTCTCAGTACAGATAAGGGAAGTACCAAGACAGTCATGGTTGCGTTCGATTATAATTCAAAAATACAAGAACTTCTTTTTATTTAAGAGGAGGCAAACGAGTATGCGGCTCACCTGATGTTAAGTGACTACCGCCGCCCATGATCAACCGCAACACCCCCGATTGCAGGTGCGTTGCCGGCCCTTTAGAAAGGAGTAAGCTCTTTTCTTGAAGGTCCCCAGGTCGTAGTGCGTTCACGAAATTTGGCGGCTGGGATTAATCCGAACAATTCCTCAGAGCACTCTCCATGGTATATGCGAAAGAAAATGCAAAGAGACGCAACATCTCTTCGCAGTGCCAGTAAATCGAGCCGATCGGAAAGCACTCGGTCATCGACGATTCGAGCCGCTCTGCGCTGGATACGGTCAAGTGGAAGGAGCTGGTACTGACGAGTCCCGGCCCAGAGATGGGAACAGTATTCCATCTGCGGCCGAATCTGCGCCTTGTAAAGATGCAGGCGATGTGCCAGCATGAAATACTGTCCCGCTCTGCTGAGCACGCTAAGCTTTTTAGAGGCCAATTTGGCCTTCTCTTCCCAGTGACCACGAAACTGCACGTCACTCGATATGTCGACGCCGAGGATTCCGATACTGGCTGAGGCAACAAGGGGAGTGCCTTGAAACTGAGGAGATACGACAAAGTGGTTCTTTTTAGCGGTTAACGCGCAAACTTGTGTCTTCTGGGGGTTAAACTGGACTAGATTTAGTCGCCCCCAATCCGAGACTCTATTCAGCAAAGAATCGACTTCAGACACAAGTTTGTTCCGGCACTCGGAGACGTTTTCTCGAGAAATATTGGCTCGGCCGGTGTAAAGAGCATCACCAGTGATCTCATCTGCATAGCAATGAATGTTACGGGTTTGCAACATATCATTGATATGCAGAAGAAACAGCGTTGGCGATAGCACGCAGCCTTGTGGAACACCAGCATTAATAGGCTTGCAATCGGAGCTTGCACCGTCTACAACGACCTTGATGCCCCGATCTGCAAGAAAGCTGGTGATCCAATCGCACAATTTCTCGGGAAACCCATAGAAAGGGAGCTTTGAAAGAAGCGCTTTATGCCAAACCCGATCGAAGGCCTTCGCAATGTCCAAACTAACGGCCAATGCCTCCCCCTTGGACTCTACTGCCTCCGACCATCTGTGAGTTAGGTAGACCAGAAGATCACCAGCTGACCGACCACGGCAAAAACCATACTGGCGGTCACTAATCAGCTGGTGATCCTCATGAGCTGGCAGTTTACAATGAATTCCATTTGTTCCATTGTTTTGGAGAACAAGGAGGTGATGGCGATAGGCCGGTAGTTGGACGGGTCTGAGCGGTCGCCTATTTTAGGGATCGGGTGGACGAAAGCCATCTTCCAAGATTTTGGGACTACTCCTAGGGAGTAGGAGTACCGGAAAAGACGCGTTAAAACCGGAGCCAACTCTGGAGCACACATCCTCAGCACAATTGGGGGGATTCGGTCAGGCCCACTCGACTTGTGGATGTCCAGGGAGAGGAGTGCTTTGCGAACCTGTGTGAACTGCACTTCCGGCATGAAGCTCTCGCACCGCTGGATGGTCGGCGGCGTACTCCCCCCGTCATCGAGAGTCGAGTTGGACACAAAGAAAGAGCCTAGAAGATCGGCTTTCTCCTTTGCGGTATGGGCCAGTGAGTCGTCCTCCCTGTGCAGAGATGGAAGAGATGGCTGACAGAAATTACCCTGGACAGCCTTGGCGAGAGACCAGAATGCACGAGTTCCAGAGGGAAGACGAACTAGCTTCTCGCCAATTCTGCCTATGTGCTCTGACTTTGCCTTGGCAATGACTCTTTTGAAGGACCTAGAGGCGGAATTATACTTCTTTTTTAGAGCGCTGGTGTTTACATCCCGGGACACTGATGCGTCAGCGCAGGCTTGGTAGCACTCCTGCTTATAGCATGATACTATTTTACAGGAGCGACCAAACCATGGCTGACATTTGCCTCCAATGGGCACTACAGAGGAAGGAATAAAAAGTACCATACCCTGAAGTGCCACATCAGCGACTTTTGTCGGATATAAACACTTATAAAAGAGTTATAAACGACCCAACAAATAACACACTTAAAACAACTAGTGACCTCACAAGGAAACACTCCGAAAAATTTAATCTACTCGTAAAATCATAATATGTACATGTGCCAAGCCACTGAAGTTGTATGAGTTACCAAAAATACACAAACCCAATGTTCCCACATTACGTTCCATATTGAGCCCAGTCTATTCACCAACTTATAGATTGGCTAAACACTTAGCGAAAATACTCTCACCGTGCAAGGCTACTATTTTGTCAGCGAGATTAAAGACTTTCATCTGGCAGACAATAAAACTATAGTGGGTTTTGATGTGCAGTTACTGTCCCCGTAGTTACCTGTTAAAGTAAAGTAAGTAAAGTAAAGTTACAGCCTATATACGTCCCACTGCTGGGCACAGGCCTCCCCTCATTTCTGAGAGGGTTTTAGGGCAAGGAGGGGTCCGCCGCGCTGCCCCAATGCGTGTTGGCGAACTTCACATGTCTTCGAAATTTTTTTTTCTTATTCCTCAGACATGCAGGTTTCCTCACGATGTTTTCCTTCACCGCCGAGCACGTGGTATATACCTGTTAAAGACTGTATCTTAATTGTAACTAGAAGGCTGGAAGAAAACAACATGCGTGTAGAATATGCAGTATTACTCAGACACTGCCTTACATCTGGCTGCCTATTGTTGAAGGAGGAGTTCTAGAAGTAAGTACGTGGTGTGGGGATGGGCTCACCTGTATTTCCCATTGTCGCTGACATATTAATGGAAAACTTCAAAGAGAAAGTCCAGCTTGCTTATCCCATAAATCCAAGATTCGACAAGCGGTACGTAGACGACACTTTCACAATTCTGCCTTTAGAAGTAACTGAATTTTAAGATCATCTTAATTCCATAAATTCTAAAATTCCGTACACAATGGAGTTAGGGCAAACAGTTTTTTTTTTCTAGGTGTGTTAGTAAATTCGGAATCCTGATAACACCTTGAGACACACCGTGTATAGGAAAAAGACTCTTACAGGTAGATATTTAAACGGTGATAGTAAACACCTGACCAGGACAACAAGCTTCCGGTCCGGCGCCGACATATGTCAGAGATATCACTGACAAGATTGGCTACATCTTGAACAAAAACATCCAGAAAAACAAAAATATCCATAAACACAGAACACATAGCTGATGTGAAAAATCGACGCTCCGGTAAGCCCGCAGTATGTGATCACGTACAGGATTGCCCCCGTCACTTCATCTTGGTGTTCTTTAGCGAGGATTTTACGGACCACAAATCCTCGCTAAAAACACCGATTCCATGCAAGGATGTTTTGTGAGGCTATTGAAATCAAAAAACATCCTAATTTCAATAGAGAACATGGCTGGGTCCTACCATCTGCTTGGAATCCTATAACTAATTAAATTAATGTCCAATCCAAGCATACAACTACAAGATTTAGATCATTAGTAGATCAAGATACTATAATTTCATACTGCGTTGATCAGAACAAAAATTAATAATTTTAATATTTCGACGTAGCCGTGGTTAGCTTTGAAATTGGGATGTTCAACACCTAAGCCCCCCCTCCCCTCCCCCGTCACCATGGGTGTTGTAAAGTCCTCGAGACCCAGGGAATATAAAATTAGTTAATATACGCGATAAAATCCGTAAAAGCTAGTTTTATTTCGTTTAGTATTCGATTTGGTTTTTTACTTATCAAAATAGGAATTTTCTTATTACTTTTCATCGTGGAGAAACGAATGTATCCACAACGAGTGACTGTCTGGTGCGGATTTTGGTCTGAAAACGTCATTACAGTGAATGGCGATCGCTAATGTAGAATGCGATTTTTTGTTTCCAAAAATTGAAAAAGGTGACATAGACAATATTTGATTTGAACAGGACGACGCAACGTGATACACAGCCAACGTAACAATCGATCTTTTGCGCACTGCTTTCAAAAATCGCGTAATCAGCCAAAATGCTGATGTCAATTGACAACCTAGAAACTGCGATTTGACTCCGTTGGGCTTTTTTGTGGAGATTCGTTAAGGACAAGTGTTACGCTAACCATCCAGAGACGATAGACGACTTGAAACATGAAATTGAAATTGCCACTGACGAAATTGAGGCCCAAACAATCGAAAATATAGTGTAAAATTGGTTTGATCGAATAGGGTATGGTAAGGCTAACCGTGGCAGCCATTTGAATGATGTTGTCTTTCATTCCTAAACGGAAACATACAATATTTCTAATAAACTCACAACTTTGATGAAATATTCATCGGGTGTTTTTTTATAGCCGATTCAAATTCCAAATCTCAAATAGAGAACCTTATACAACGTTATTGGAACTGTTTCAATGTTTAAACTTTTAATTTAATAATATTATTAAAATATCAACAAATATAATTATGTTGTTAAGGTTGGTTTCAAGAACAGTGCATAGAATAGACCGCACTAATAACTTTCTCGACACCGAATATCGACAATTTCAAGTTTTCACATATTTTCATATATATACACTAAATGATCTTATTTGATGCTAAATTTCAAGTTTCTTTGGTTGTTTGGTTTTTGATGAGTAAGGGCATGAGAGATAAAATGACACTATTCAAACTTTTAAAACAAGGATTTTATATTTATTCATAATATTTAGAATTCTACGTTCACTGGTTCCTCTTTAGGTGTGCAAAATTATAAGCGTGCTGGTATAATATTTTTGTGTTATACGAAAGTGCTTTGAAATATTTAAGTTTTAACTTGCCGCTGCCTATAGGTACTATAAGTTTTCTCTAAGCAGACTTGAATAGTTCTACATTGTATTCCAAGACTGACTGACTGAAATGTCACCAGCTGGGAAAATTTCATAAAGTGGATAGAAGCCACTTAAGGCGCTCCGTACAGCTGAGTTTTGCTTTTAATGTCACGTAAATAAAGCACTTCAATGCTCTTTTTCCATTAAAGACCTGTTTTTAAACAACCTAGAAAAAGGATTACTTTGCTATTAAAAGTTGCAACTTTTAAAATAAGGAAATAATAATTTTACTTTTCTTTAATCCAAGCATACAACTACAAGATTTCAAGATACTATAATTTCATATTGCGTTGATCAGAACAAAAATTAATAATTTTAATATTTCGTGGTAGCCGCTTTGAAATTGGGATGTTCAACACCTCAGTCCCCCCTCCCATCCCCCGTCCACCACGGGTGTTTTAAAGTCCTCGAGACCTCGGGAATATAAAATTGGTTAATATACGCGATAAAATCCGTAAAAGCTGGTTTTATTTCGTTTAGTATTCGATTTGGTTTTTTACTTATCAAAATAGGAATTTTCTGATTACTTTTCTTTCGTTTTATTAAAAGTTACAAAAATGTGCAAGTGTTTTAGATATTATATAAAACAGCTTACATAAATTTCACAAAGGAAACACCCATGCCCGAATCAATAATGATTTATTGGCTATACCACAGAATAATTATTAGGCCATACGATTAATAGTTCAATGCTTTTATGAACCCGCCAAAAATATTTTGTAGTTACTGTAATTAAAAAACATAAAATTATTTTAGAATCAAATTTCTTTTATTTATTATATCTATTATAAAATAATAGTCTATGTGGTGATAAAGAAACTTTAAAACGTTCATTTTCACGCGATTTATATGTTTTATCCTGTAATAAACAATTTCGATGGAGTGCTTTAGTCTAGTAATTAACAAATTCTATAATAATAGTGTCTAAGAAGAAAACCTAAATCAAAAGTTACTGTGACGTAGGCGAGCACTTTTTTTTTATTTGGAGCCCGAGAGTTAAATATTGTATGAAAGTCCGCCATTTATCAAGTTATATCCATGAAACTCGATATTTAGGCTTTAAATTAAAAACAAAGAAGTATGTATTTCACTTTTTTTTTTGAAAATTCTACCCCCGAAGGGGTAAAATAAGCGTTGATAGTTTATATGAAAGTCCGTCATTTTTGAAGTTATGTTTATGAACTTTAGTATTTTGACTTTTGATTAAAAACAAAGAAATATGTGTTTTACAGTTTTGTGATAGTTCTATCCCCGAAGGGGTTAAAGGGATGTTGAATGTTTATATGATATTCCTTCATTTATGTTTTTGAAACTTGGTAATATGGCTCTTGACTAAAAATAAAGAAGTACATATATTACACATTTTGTGAAAATTTTACCCCTGAAGGGGTAAAATGGGAGTTGGTAAATTGTATAAAAGCCCGTCATTTTATAATTTATGTATATGATACTTGTTACTTTTACTTGGTATTCTACTCCCAAAGGGGTTAAATAGGGGGTAAAATATTTGTATGAACTTCCGTCATTTTTCAAATTATATTTGCGAAATTCAGTGTTTTAGCTATTGTTTGAAAATAAATAAATATATATCACTTTTACAGTTTTAAAAAAATTCCACCCTCAAAAGACTTAAATAGGAGCTGGAAATTTGTATGAAATTCCGTCATTTTTCAAGTTATACACACGAAACTTTGTATTGTGGCTTTAGATTTAAAAAAAGAACGTATTTTGTGGGCAAGTGAGAGTTAGACCGTCATACAAAGGGATCCGTACCATTATACAAGTATTTTTATAAGTATAGATGTAGGATTTTACAGGATGTTTAATAGTAGCTCGCGCAAAAACTAAAATTAATTATATGAGTTTCCATATCTCTTAAATTTTCTACTTTTTTATTTTTTACTTTTCTTATTAAATTTTTAATTTTTTATAATTTTTTGTTATTACGGCAATAGAAATACATTCTGTAAAAATTTCACATATCTACCTAGATAGACGGACGGAAGGATGAACAGACAGAGAAGGCAATTTCGTAATGAGGTCCGTTGGCACCCTTTGTATGCGGAACCCTAGAAAAGTAGGTGTCAGTTTCACTTTTTTCTGAAGTGCGACATTTTTGAATTATATATCGATGAAAATTGGTAAGTAATTTATTTTAGGTAGGGTAGGGTGGGTACAAGGCGACACCAAATTAGTTTTGAATACAAATATCCCTACCACATTCTACTACTACTAACTACTACTACATCATCATCCTCATCAACATCATCATTATCATCAACATCAACATCATCATTAACAGCAGCAACATCAGCAGCAGCAGCAGAAACCTATCACTGGCTCAAAACTGAGTGCAGGTCTACTCTCAGATAAAGGTTGTAGATCACACACCTCTGAGAAAATTATGGAGAACTCTCAGGCGTTCTGGTTTTCCCACGATATTTTTCTTCAACGTATGATGCATGTAATATTAATTGCTTAAACGCATTATAACTCCGAAATGTCAGAGGTCCGAATTGAACTCGCAACCCCCTGTACCTACATAAAAGTATAATTATAAACGTACACACACGAAAAACATTTCCGTTGTTCGGAAATTCAGAAAAAGAAGGTAAAAACAGTTTGCATAATATTGTTTACATTGATTACATTTTTATGCACACGATTCTGTTACTTGGTTTACGGCTTTTACTTTATCAAGCCCTGAAAGATCGTCAAAAACATTATATTAACATA
Source organism: Parnassius apollo (assembly GCA_907164705.1). Lineage (NCBI taxonomy): Eukaryota > Metazoa > Arthropoda > Insecta > Lepidoptera > Papilionidae > Parnassius > Parnassius apollo. The sequence continues at coordinate 5,442,798 of CAJQZP010000935.1, forward strand.
TAAACAAATTGTAATTTTATATTATAATATTTTATAATGTGTATTACAGCTGTGACGGAAAAATAAAACGGTAATACAATTAAATTTTAGTAAATTTTACAAAGATGTAACTAGAGGGCGCTGATGTAGTTTAAAGATACGCGTCGGCACGCAACGGATTTATGTTTGCTTTTTATGAATTCACATAACGCTGCGTCCACTATCCACGTCGCCCGCAACGAACGCAGGTATTTAAGACCAAAAAATGCGTTGGGTGCCGGTGACGTCACTCAAATCAGTTTTCCGCTTGCATCGCCTACTGCCGCACGTGTTGTTTTGTTTTACTTAACCCTTAGCCAGGCCTAGCGATTTTTTTTCTTTTGAGTGTTGAGTTTGGTAGAATATAAGGATGTAAAAATAACAATACTATGTTTTTTTTCGTTTGTCTATTCCCGGAAAAAACCTTGTGGTCTCTATATGACCACTGCCCATTGCTCAAAAATAATGTTGTCCCTATGTTACCAGTGTCCAGAAAGTTGTTGCTATTAAGGGTTAGACTGCATCATAATAAATTATTCACTAATATAAAGAAAATATAAAGAAAAAGCCAAATGTAATAAAACAACGCTTAAACCTAGAAAAATGTTAATTTTTATATTCTTACTGATAATTATCGAAACAATGTGCTGCACAGAGCAGAATTTGAGGTATTTTGCATATTATTTTGACATATTTGACATAATAGTTTTCACACTATCTCTGAGGGTTTTTTATTGCAGTATCTGCATCGTTTCCTGGTGCCCTCGCATGGTGCCTTCTTATCAAATGGAGAGAGGAGATATGAGGATCACAAATTTTGACGGCATTTATCTCCGAAAATATCAATACTAAGATAAATAAAAATATAATATAAATAAATACACTTATATATTTATTTTATACGTGGTAGAGCCACGCTGCAACTATATTATAGTTGAAGCACGAATGGGTTGGCTCGACCGGGGCAGGACCACGCTCTTACAGAATACTAGCGTAAAATAGCAGCTTAATACTGCTGTGTTTGTATGGTGCTGGATTACTGGAAACGGGGCATTCCATCTTAGTCATCAGGGGTGACAACGCATCAGTTCTTAATCAAGGATAAATGCGGATGTCTATGGGCCATAGCATCCACTTACCCTTAGGTGAACTGTATGCTCGTTTGTCACCCTTATTCTATAAAAGTATGTATAAGATTGAGATATTTCGGCACAGTAGTCAGCAGAAGTGTGAAAATTATTCCCATCTCTATATTGGGATATTATGGAAAACTTGTCCCAATGCTCAATGCAATTGCGCCGTTTACGCGAAAAAATTCTACAGACATATTAGTAAACACAGCAGTATTAAGCTGCTATTTTACGCTGGTATTCTGTGAGAGCGATGTACGTCCCCGGCCGAGCCAACCCATTTGTGCTACAACCGTAATATCAACGTGGCTCTGCCACGAATTTGTGCGAATTAGTAGCTACTGGGTTGATTTCTCGTCTGTTTTTGAGGTTTATTATAATATATTTTACACGAGAAATTTTATGGAGGAGAAAACCTCGTACATTGATTACGCTTTAGTACTTCGCAATATCTCTCTAATGGACATTTCGACGTTTACCTTCCTGTAGATACATCGAATTCAGTTTCTACTTCTCACATTGAAATTTCTTCTACTTCTAAAATTGAAAGTTCTTCTCTTTATGAGAAAAACAGCGTCGCCGGGCTAGATACACTAATAAAACTAGAAAAAAAACAGCTCAAAAATTAAGTGCAAGAAATGTAATCCGGATGTTCATCGTAGCGCTGTCTTGGCTTTTTAACGCAACAATCCAGAAATACATCGTGCTGCAGTCATGACTTCCACGCAAAACAATCCAGAGTCTCACCGTACTTCTGTCATGACTTACCAGTAAAATAACCCTCACTCTCACTGTTCTGTGGTGGCAAATTATCAACACAGTAATTCAGAAATTCATAGACCAGCTGATTCTAGGCGTGAAAGGAATGACGTGAAAATAAAGACGATTACGTCCATGGTAAATAAAAGCTTTATCTGGGCTAATTTATAATCCTGCAGTAGCTTATGAAACTGATAAAACGGCTGTTGGTGTCATGAATAAAAAATGTATACAATGTTTAGCTTTCAAGTGTAAAAAAGAGGCCCCTGGCATGTGCTGCATCGGAGGTAAAGTGAAACTTTCTGCTTTTGAGCCCTTACTAGAACCTCTTTATAGCTTTATTATGGATCTTCACGCAGAGCATGCACATTTCATGAATTGTATTAGGAAGTTTAATTGATGCTTTGAAATGACGTCCTTTGGGGCTAAAATAATAGACGATGGTTATAAGACCACTTTTGAAATGCAAGGACAACTTTATCATTTGGTTGGGAGCATTTACCTTTACCTTAACAAGAACCCAAAATTTCTGCAAATTTATTTCATTGGTGAGGACTAAAAGTAGGCAAGTTTTAGATGCAACACTTTTCCTGATTTGAACCCAAATCTAATTAAACAATTGCAAGCAATGTTGCATGACAATAATTCCTATGTTAGGGATGTAAGGGACCTAAAAACAACTCTCGAAAAGGTACCTGAAGGTTGTGATAAGTTTGAAGTGGTTATTTATACTGATAGAACACCAATCGATGCTCACATAAGATGCTTTAATACAGCGACAGCAAAAACGAGCAAAAAGCAAGATATCGTATTACAAAGTCACGATAACAAGTTACGTCGTATCAGTCAATTAAACCGCTCATACGATATCTTGCAATATCCACTGATTTTGCTATGGTGCGGATCGTTACTCTATTAATATATATGATATACATATGATTCTTAGACAAGAAAATATCTTCAGAAAACTGTATCGGCAAAAAATATTTGTTTTTGCCGCATTGTGATCAGACAAGTAGACGAAAATCGGTTGCTGTACTATTCTACTCTTTTTAGTCAATATTTAGTTGATATGTACGCAAAAATTGAAACAGTAAGATTAAATTACATCAGAAACAACCAAACGCAGCTCAGAGCAGATAATTATTTACGTTTAAAGAGAGCAATAGGGAGTCAGGACACCAAAATTGCTCAACTAGGTCAGATGGTAGGAAAAACGAAAAGGCTCAGGTTGCAATGACCTACGTCCAACATTATGGTTGCCCTAATCTTTTTATTATACTAACATACAATCTTCGATGGAAAGATATTGTAGAAGCATTGCTGCCTGATCAGAAACGACATGATCGACATGACAATATGGCACGGGTATTTCATTTAGAAGTTAAAGTACTATTGGCACTACTAAAAGAAGAAAATTTGTTTTAACATTCATCATTAATCATAACATTTAACATTCGTTACTATGTGCATTCTGTCGAAGGGCAGAAGCGAGGTCTACCTGGTATCCATATTTTACTGTAGCTTGAGCAGCGCATTTCTACTGCCGATATAGATAGCCTCATTTGTGGCGGAACAGGATCTTCATAAAATTATCGAAGTCAATATAAACCATGGACCTTGCGGAAATTTGAACAACAAATCTCCATGTATGAAATACATGCAAACGCTAGAACTTTTCTGAAAGAAACTTGCACAGGTGAATACTTTTACCCTAAATACAGACGAAGAGGTCCCATTGACGGTAGTTTCACGTTTAAAATCAATGGTTTAACCCTACATAACTGATGGCTTATAATCCAGTTTTATCTCGGACTTTTGCTGCTCATATAAATATGGAATATTGTAGCTCCGTAAAATCAATTAAATATATATTTAAATATGTGAATAAGAATAAAGGAACCGACCAGACATCATTTGTTCTTGAAAATGATAATGATCAATTAAATTATACGAAAGTAGTCGCTATATAAGCAGCTCTGAAGTTGCTTAGAGAGTCCTGGCGTTTCCCACGAAAGATCCAGCAGTTTTTCATCTTGCAGTGCATTTGGAAAATGGCCAAAGTATGTATTTCAATCCTAATACCAATAATATCCCTGACAAAATAAACAACCCTCAAAAACTATTCTAATAGCATTTTTTGATCTTTTTAAAACGGATAATTTTTCAAAAACTCTACTTTATGTTGAAGTGCCTTCATACTGTTGCACGCTATAATTAGCGCCTGGTTGGTGGCGGCTGATTATTAGCGCCATCTGGTATCAAGCAGCAGAAATAAGAGTGTCAAGATCTTTCTAGAACTATCCCATAATCGCCATCTTGTTGTGAAGAACTAAGCTTTTGATAAAGTGATTTAAGTTTTAATTGGTGATCAGTAATTAAAGTGTCAATTTTAGTAATTCAATCGGCTGTTTTTACAGTCACGAACCCTTAGCTCGTAACAGTACTTTGTGTGGAAAAGGAACAAATTTGAAAGGCGGAAACGTGGAAGCAACGTCAATGGTTGGCTGAAAGTAAATAAGAATCAAGCTCTGGGCAGAGTGTATACAGTACACCCTAATAACTCTGAATGTTATTATCTGCATCTTCTCCTTCAAGAAATGCGAGTACCAATATCATTCATAGATTTAAAAACTGTTGATGGTATCATATATCCCATATACCAGTCAGCGTGTAAAGCTCTAGGTTTGCTTAAAGATGATAAATACTGAGATGTCACTATGGATGAAGCCGCTCTTTGTGATAGCCCTTTTAAATTGCGAGAACTATTCCCAGTTTTGTTAATATTCTGTCAACTAACAGAAGCATCCCGTCTATGAGAGAAGTACAAAGACAGTCTGTCGGAGGATATAAAACGTCAAGTTCAATCAGATTTGCAAGAGAATGTGCTTCAGATAATGGATGAAACTTATAATAAATGTCTGATTTATATATAAGACATTGTGTTATCCTCAGGAGGACTGTGTTTAGATAACTATGGTTTGCCTCAATCTTTAAGACGCGGAGATGTGATACAAAATAGAGAGTATGTCAGAGAGATAAGCTAAGATACACATTTATTGGCAGAAGTAGTATTTTACAGAACAAATGCGTGAACCAAAAAACAATTTAAAATTTATAAGGAAGTTTTAGACAATATAGAGAACGACACTGGCCAAATATTTTTTGGATGCTCCTGTAGCCACAAGCAAAACTTTTCTTTTAAAATTATTACTAGCCAAGGAAAGGAAAAATCATGGTATAGCTTTAGCAGTTGCCTCTTCCGATATTGCAGCAACATTGCTGGATGGTGGTAAGATAGCCCATTCTACATTAAAATTGCCCATATATTTGATACATGTAGAGGTGACCTCTATGCAGCATTCAAAATCAAAGCAGATTAATATGGCACAAGTTTTGAAAGAAACAAAACCTATTCTATGGAACAAGTGCACTATGGTTCATAAAGGAGCCGCGGAGGCTCTCAGCAGAACATTGAGAGATATAAGAGAAAATGGTATATTGATGGGTGGTGCTACAGTTCTTTTGGTTTTTAATTTCGATAAACCTTACCGGTAGTACATAGAGAAATACGAGCCGATGAAATAAGATCGTGTTTAAAGTTTTCATATTAGTCACCTCATATTCAGCTCGCTCTTAAGGCAAATATCTCTATGTACTCTCAAATGTTGATGTCTACCGCTGGTTATTTTGCACAGACTTTAATTCAAATAGGGGATTGAAATTATCTTACTGTAGATAGTAAAGTTGTAACACCACCAAGTCTGGCCATAGTCATAAAAACTCTTGCAGAGCTTACCGCCAAAGTTTAACCTGACATCGCTAACATTATGACAAAACCCGTAGAATGATTATGCGAGCGTGCTATTTTGATGTATAAAAATTACACAGCGGGTGATATTAATGGTCTTTTGCTAAAATAATTTGAAGGAGAAGAGATCAGCTATAAATCTGTGGATTTAGTGTTACAAGTTTATGTAAATTACCCCTCTAAACCCTAGGCCCAGCATATCTCCACCTCCCTATTATTGTAGAAATTAAAACCTCCAAAATTGTACAATGATACCAGACTACAAAATAACTCTTTATAAAAAAAATGTACTATAATCGTTTTCATATAAATTTTGACATAATCCTGCACAAAAATATTGTATAGAAAGAGGTCCATAAATAAAAACATATTATTTATTATCAGGTAGTCCAAAAATAAGGAAGCAATAAAAATGTCTTCACAAGATGCAAACATTTTTTATGGATCCGCATGGAATTAGCATGGAATGTGAAACTCAAAGGGGTATTCCGATGGTATTAAGTATTCGTGATATGAATACTGTTTCCCCTTGAGCACATCCGGCGATTAATTTCCAATGCATCGTCAACTTGTAATAAATACTAACATAAGGTTTATATAACCCTCATATAGGTAGGACTTTTGCAGCGAGAAAATTTTCGCGGTCGAATTCGCGGGTGACCGCTAGTTATTGTTTCTAAAATTCGCATGCTAAAGAAATGTTAAATAAAGGTTTGGCTTGTGTACTCGCACAAATAAACAAAAAGAAAAGGGAAAATATTTGTAATCAACCAATTCTTGAGAAGGAATATCGGGGAAGTATTTCATTTATTGTATTTATAAACGTAATATCGTACAAACTTAGAGCTGATTTATAAGTTATGATTTAAAATCAAAAAGGTATTAATAATAACTATTATAACTGCTGTAAAATTAAGTTTAACGTACAAAGTTACATCCTATGAGCATGTTTTCAGGAGTTCGTGAGTGGAATATGTTATATTTTTTTAATAAATATAACCAAAAATCTCATAAAATGGTTTTTAATAGAAACAAATAAATAAAACTTTACTAATATTCATGCATAAATTTATTTGAAACTGCCTTTGTCTCTAGTGAAGATAACAATTGCAACGAAATTTTTTAACTCAAGCACTCTCTGATTTAATTTGCATTGCAGAAGCTATCGTATAATTTTATTGTATAAATTTTGTATCTATCTACTAAGGATAAAACTTTTTGAGTTTATTTCAAATTAGATAGAATTCATTGTTGCACTGATTTATGGTTCAAGGTTTAAAAAATATACAAAACATTTTTAAACCTATTGCCAATCGCTTTACGCGTCGCATCTCTAAACTCAATTTAAAAAGGAAAACTATCGTATTTTTAAGGTTCAGTATAACTATTCGTTCCGAATATTATTTCGTTTTCCGAGGTACTTTAGTGCTTCTACAATGTTCGCTGAGGCACGCGTACCGACGCTCGATGCTTTGATAAGACATCGTGTAGCCAGATTTAGAACTAATCTTCTCAAAACTAGAAACGCGATTATACAAATTTTAACGCAAAATTGTAGTGAAATATTTAAATATTGGTCTAGTATGTTAATATGTAAGTTTTAATTTAATTGATGTCATTTATTTAATTTATATTTATTTTTGTATTTCAGTATTATATTAATTTATTTCAATTTTTTTATTATTTTTGCTTATAAGTACTTATGTTTCTTTTTTACGGGTCTTTGTTGTCTGTCAATAAATGATGATTATTATTATTATTTTTTCAGTAACTGGAGCCCATCCAAGTCTACTGCTGAATACGGGCCTCTCCCGTAAATTGTCCAATGGGGGGAATATATACCATAGTTGCCTCGTTTGTTTTTTATTATTATTAAATTGTTTCATGAAGTCACTGCTAAAATTATATTTTGTAGTAATTTTTTTTATTAGGGGAAAAACACCTCCCCTGAATGTGCGCCCACTTACAAAAACAAAATCAGATGCGTTCCAGACAGGAAGCCAAAAGGTAATTCGTAGCGCGAGCCAAAGGGGTCCCAAAAATCTGGTATAGAACGACATTCTTGTTTTACGTTGATGTTGTAATTGTGATATAAACATGCGTTAAGGGGAATATAACCTCAAATGGCTTAGCGAGATCCTCCGTTATACCGAAAATATGGCAGCATTAATTTGGAAATAAATATATGGTAAAGTTGAGGATTAATGTTAAGTACTATGTTAGATGAAAACATGATTCCGTAAAATTTTCTCGATAGAAAAAAAATCCAAAGTTACCTCCAAACTGAACAATAAACCGCTGTTATTCACAAAATACTTTAAATAAGATCATGAAACTTTGCACACTAAGTGAACTAACTTTAAAGCAGGGCAAATGTTTTTTTATTTTATTTAATTACCATTATTTTCACTGTAAAAAGAAATTACTTAAACTATCGGCGTCCTAAAGCTTGTTCCCTGCCACCCGGCTCCAAGCTTCATCTTCAATCACTTTCGAATAACACAAAAAATATTACACCTGCACGCTTATAATTTTGCACACCTAATGAGGAACCAGTGAACCTAAAATTCTAAATATTATGAATAAGCATAAAATCCTTGTTTTAAAAGTTTGAATAGTGTCATTTTATCCCTCAATGACTCACTCAACAAAAACCAAAGAATCAAAGAAACTTGAAATTTAGCATCAAATTGGAGTATTTGGTGTATATATAGGAAAATATGAGCAAACTTGAAATTGTCGATATTCGGTGTCGAGAAAGTTATTGGTGCCGTCTATTCTATGCACTGTTCTTGAAACCAACCGTAAAAACATATATTTATTTGTATTTTAATAATATTATTAAATTAAAAATTTAAACATATAAAAATATACAATTTGTCATACGCAAAGTTCGAAAATTTTATTAAACTAAGTTGGTATAAAAAGGGTTATTATAATATTAAAGAATTTAAGGATGATAATAACCCCTACGAAGGGTGATCGCTACCAAGCTATTTCTAATTTGTCTTGTGTTGTTAATTGTAAACATGATTGTAAGCTATTATTTGAAAAAAAATTGTTCCGCTGGGTTTCTTGCTGGTTCTTTCCAGGACAGAGGTTTTTTTGTGAACCAATGTTAAATGAAAAAATTGACTTTCAATAAGTATTGTTTGTAATCTACATTGAATAAAAAAGTTTCTGTTTCTGTTTCAAAACATTAAAGCATTTCCAAGAACGTTGAATAGGGTGGGCTATTTAAGATTTGGGATTTGAATCGGTTATAAAAATAACTGATAAATATTTTATCAAAGTTGTGAGTTTATTAGAAATATTGTATCTTTCCATTTAGGAATGGAAGAGAACATCATTCAAATGATTGCCACGGCTAGCTCTCCAGGTTCACTGGTTCCTCATTAGGTGTGCAAAATTATAAGCGTGCAGGTATAATATTTTTTGTGTTAATCGAAATTGCCTTGAAATATTTAAGTTTTAACTTAAAATACACACAATGCCACTGCGTCACCATTTTCCTTTCCGGCCTTTGCTAACACTGCCGTGTGACTAGATTAGCTTACGAATATTACACTGATTTAATTTGAGACATTATAATTTTGTACTCAATTTTAACAAACTTTTAATGATCGGCGTAAACAGCTCCTTTGTTAGTGATTTTTTTTAATGATGGCGAGCCGTCCAGTTTGCGAAATATATTACAGTTGATCCAAAGTCCACAACTGAACTTAGGCCTCCCCATAGACTGTCTCAGTATCATCGTCGTAGGAGGGATAATTGCCAGCGTAACCGAACTTGGCAACCGCAATTTCTTATTATTGTTATTTGAAAGATGGTGCTGTCCATCTCCTGTTTCATTTTCCCTCTTCCGCCCCATAGACAACGGGAAATACCTATTAGATATCATTTCTTGCTATAAATAATTGTATCTTTACATTATGGTACGTGCTTATACTATAAGTTTTCTCTAAGCAGACTTGAGTAGTTCTATATCGTATTCCAGGGCTCACAAACATAAAATATCTGATTTACGTCTAAACGACACCAGCTGGAAAAATTTCATAAAGTGGATAGAAGCCACTTAAGGCGCTCCGTACAGCTGAGTTTTGCTTTTAATCTCACGTAAATAAAGCACTTCAACGCTCTTTTTCCATTAAAGACCTGTTTTTAAACAACCTAGAAAAAGGATTACTTTGCTATTAAAAGTTGCAACTTTTAAATTAAGAAAATAATAATTTAACTTTTATGTGCAATTAAATCGTAAAAATATGTATATATTTATAATTTTTATGAGCAACGTGAAACAAAAATACTCTCCAAACACAACGACAAAATATTTGTAGGTAAGTATTGCATTTCCTATCAAATAAACAATGAATTTCTAATAAGACACTATAAAATAGCATCTATATATAACATTTTACACGTACAGCCACGATGAAACTATGCAAGCTACTTACATAGCTATACCTCGAATGGATTTGCTCGACATAAGCTCGCTCTAACGGAATACCAGCGGGAAATAGCGGAATAATGCTGCTGTGTTGTGTATGATAACTAAAAAACGGGAGACCCTTTTTACTGGTAACAGGGCATTTCATTTTAGTCCTCAGGGGTGATAACGCATCGGCATTTTGACAGATGTAGAAGCACTACGTACACAGTACGAGTAGACTATGTTTTCGTTTGTTATAATTAAGTTATAATATGTGCAACGTAAAACACTATATTATTTCACGACTTACACGCCATATATTTGTATAAATATTTCATTTCACATACGAAGGGTCCATAAATGGCGTATCAACGTTGAATTCAAAATGAACAATGTAAATAATGTAACGCAAATAGGGCAGAATATTTCACGCTACATAATATCAGAACATTGTTATTACTTTTCTTAATTGACTTTAAAAAGTAGTTAAAAAGCGTCTGATTATGATATCATTACAACATTAATGTGTGTATATTAGATTCTCAAATAGAATAAATTTGAATAATGATAATGACTTATTTATTTACGTAATGTCTCATTCAAAAATTTACTTATTATTAACTTGTTTTTTTTTTGACATATAATATTTGCTACTTAGTAATCGAAGGACCGATTTAATCTTACGTCTTTATAGAGCCACTGTGTATCCACAACCATTTAGATTTTGTTACATTTTTCTGCTTGAATGGACCATGGACATCGTAAATTATAAAACCATGTTAGAGTCGTCAAAATATAACAGATTCTTTTTTTTAAATTTTGTCCATTCTCGTTTTAAAAAGTACATGAATTAGGTCGAGTTATTACGAAGATTAAATTGCTTCCTTTTTCAACAAAAAGTTTAAAAATTAATCCAACAAATCTTTTTCTCCATACCAAACTTTGAAACTTTATTGTATAAAAAGGAAAATGGGTACATAAAAAAATACTCATAAGATTGAAAAGATGAGATCCGTATCGGTACTAAAATTATCGGAATCGAGTCGGGTCCCTACAAAAAGGATAATTTGTTCAATCAATCTCTGCTTGAACCAACAGCGCGTCGCTTTGTGCGATGGGGATAACAAAAACTATGAACGAACGCATGTTAATATAAAATAATCGATTATATTAAACAGGCCTATATTTTCAAATTTTGCAAATTGTTTTCTTCAAAAGTAAAACATAATGGTATCAATTTCGCCCAGCGCGTTGATTAATACAAAGACATAAGGTCATATTACACGGTGGACTTAAATGGCTGACGAAATATATAAAGTGCAGTAATTGTTTTGTTTGCAGTTATATCCGATTCCAAAAAAACGGAATAGAAGACTTACTAATGTTACCTGTTATCATGTTATACATTCGTCGGCTTAAAATCGCAATGATGATTATTGATTAAACTGTGGCACAGTTGCATAAAAATACAATTTTTTATGGAATAAGGATGGCAAATGGCCACACAGTCCATCAATGGTGAGTGGATGCAGTGGCTCATAAGCATCTACGTTGATTCTCGATTAAAAATCAAAATACAGAAGCGTTGTCACCCCTGAGAACTAAGATGGAAAGCCTCGTATACAGTGAAAAGAGTCTCCGATCCTCTACACTCGCCATACGAAGCACAGCGGCATTGACTTGTCTTTTACGCTAGTGTTTTTTTTTTTTTTTTTTTTTTTTTTTTTTGGACAAGCAGAACCCCGCCCGAGGGCTCTCATCCATAAATATAAAAGGAAGACACAATCAAGCCCCTACAATAACCCAATGTTATGTAAGAGTGTGGTCCTATCCCGCACTAGCCTACACCCTTGTTCTACAACCATATAAATGTTGCAGCGTTGCTCTACCACGTATAAATTATTTCGAGGTTAGTCCACGTTTAATATAAATACGTAAATGTCCCCGATGTCTTTGATGTCTACGATACAGGAGAAATTCGTGCTCCATTATCACAGCTATATTAACACACAATTAATTCATAAATTTAGTTAATACAAAAGCCAGTTAAGTTTTCACTAATCAAAAAATAATAATATACTTTATTATTAGGTACAAGAACTGATATACAACATTTTTATGTGACACATTTTAAAGTACATATAGTATTGACATTGAGACTGGCCGCTGTGACCAAAATTTCGTCTGGAGGACGTTCTTATTATTATGACGAATATAAAAAAGGGAAACACATAGAAATTTTTTCTCATATATCCACCCGTTTAAGAGTAGAGAGTCGTTAAAAGTAACGGGTAGTGTTGTGATGAACATGGATGATAACAAGATCGTGATATTGAATGATCTGTGATGATGATGATTCTCAGTCAGTCTGAATCGATACAACGCCATTATTTTTTTACTTTTGTTTTCTGGACAGAAGGATAAGAGAGTCAGTATTATTTTGACAGCACCTCTGTGACAGCTTAGGTGTGGGGGCTGCAGGCCCGTGGGTTCGATTCCGTTCGCACGTAACGAATATTTATATGGCCTATAAATAATTTATTATGTTATACGTATTATTATGGTACGGCGGAGAGAAATCTACTTATAACAACTGGAAATGGGTAATGAATAAAATGAGAAGTGTTCGAATGAAGCAAAGAACGCATAATTTTATAGCTCCATTTTTTATGTTGTTTTATTTATTAAGGAAAAAACGAGTGATTGTCTGCGTTTGTAGGGTCAACTGTACCATTATCTTCAGCGTGATTACTAGGTACTGACTGTATTAGAACTAGTCGCCGTACGCAAAGTACTAGAAGGATACCATCATAATCACTCAAAACAGAATTATCTGGAGATTGTTGGTAAATCTTAATAAGTTTTTTGTTTTTACCTTTAACCGGTAAATATGCATTCCAACGTCGTATATTTTAATATACTAAGAGAGAAATAATCACGTCTAAATCACGCGTATTATGCTTAATACGTTATGTATAAAACTTCAATTATGCGATTAATGTAGACAGGATGCTTTTGACGAGGGTATTTACCCTTACGTAAAATTTCATTCATTTTATCAGACTACAATATAACTCGACAGGAATTTATTTTATTTGATCGTCACCAATACGCCAAAAATATGAGCGAAGGCATATTCCAGTTTATTAAAGTATGATTTTTATAGGTAATTTATTTATAAAAATATATGAGAAGGAACTAACGGAATTGAGAGAAACACGTTTTATATGTGGAAGCCTTGCAATGGGTTGGCTCGACCTGGGGTGGTACCACGCTCTCACGGAATACCAGTGTAAAATAGTAACTTATAATGCTGCTGTGTTTCGTATGATAAGTGTAGAGAACCGGAAACCCTTTTTACTGGAAACGAGGCATTCCATCTTAGTCCTCACAATGACAATACATCTGCATTTTCATTCCTAATCGAGGACTTACCATCAGGTAGAATGATTGAGGTGAGCTCGCTTGTTACCCTATCCTATAAAAAACACGTCTAACGGTATTATACATACACATATATACATACATACATACATATATATATATATATATATTAATAAATATATCCAAAACTAGGAAGAGGACAGAGACAAAAATACAATGTTGTATCCTATATAGTTTACTCGTATAGTCGTATACTAATAGAATACCAGCGTAAAATTGTAGCTTAATGCTGCTGTGTTTCGTACGGTGAGAGTAGAGAACCGGAGACCTTTTTACTGGAAATGAGGCATTTTATCTTAGTCCTTACGGGTGACAACGCATCTGCATTTTGATTCGTAATCGAGTATACATGTTGATTGTCTATGGGCGATAGCAACCACTTACTATCAGGTGAACTGTGTGCTCGTTTGTCACATTATCCTATAAAAAATTAAAAAAAAAATAGTAAACAAGCTTTGGCAATTTTAACCATTCTTTTTAATTACTGAAGTCGCTTAGACAAAAATGTTGCGTATATGTTATACGCCATCATTTACTGCCCACACACCACACGAAATTTCAAGGAAATCCGTCCGGAAGTTTTTGCGTGAATCATGAACAAATAATTGTTCTGCATATTTATTATATGTATAGATACTATATAATAGATATAGATAATATAAACTATCAAGTGGCGCCGTTGGCAGCGCCTTTTTGATACTTTATTATTTGATTGACTGATGAAGAGCTATCGTATCACAGAAGTTTCTATGCAACAAAAGCTGTAGTTTATGAGTGATAAGAAAGTGACCATATTGCCCTCACGTATTAATTTTAACTCACCCTCACTATCTTATCTTCATTGTTTGAATTTGTTTCTGTAACAGTTACCAAACAAGCGGTCTCAAAAAGCTCAGTATTAGCCTATTACACTAATTTATCAGTTTGTTTATAAATGTTGGCATCTGCTAACTGGTGCTTTTTTATATCGTGGAAAATCTTCAGGGAAACCTTCGGCTGCTGGGGCAACAGACAGGTTATGCCAGACTCTTACCAACTAAAACCCCATGGTCGTCACCATCAGCGTATATGAGGGATCCCGAAATATTCGTTCAGAACGCAACCGGAGCAGTTCTATTCAGGTCTAGGAACTGACATTCAAAGCGGCGCAGTCATCAGTCTAATTTTTATTTATATACACTTATACATAAGGTTGTGACAAATTTCTTTTTTCATAGCTTTCCGCCGTTCTAACGCTTTTAGTAGAAATCGATATCAAAATACACAAAAAAAAACATTTATTACGACAAGACATCCTTGATATTGTGCTTCTTTTTTGGAGCAAAGATCACTTTGTTAAGCTTCCATGGGTACTTTCACAAAACTGAGAGTAAGCAGTCCAGCTCACACAGTGATTAATAGTGGAGCGAAGATGATTTCCTTTATTTTATTAGATGGATTACAACTCTGGGCACGCAAGGGCCTGTACGGCGCTATAGAAATATTGATGAGCTTATAAAGGCTGAGCCGTGGTAGCTCAGAGAGCCGTGGTAGCTCATAGAGCCGTGGTAGCTCAGATGGTTAGCGCTCGCTGTAAATTTCACAGTACGCGAGCAACCCGGGTTCGATCCCCACTGGCACCAATGAAATTGTTAATTACAATTTTAAATGCCGATTTACCACGTGCTCGGCGGTGAAGGAAAACATCGTGAGGAAACCTGCATGTCTGAGAAATAAAAATAAAATATTTCGAGGACATGTGAAGTTCGCCAAAACGCATTGGGGCAGCGCGGCGGACAATTCCTTGCCCTAAAACCCTCTCAGAAATGAGAGGAGGCCTGTGCCCAGCAGTGGAACGTATATAGGCTGTAACTTTATTTTACTTTACTTTTATAAAGGCTGCTTTTAGGTTATTTTGGAGATTAATAGTAGTTCTTGTATGAATTATGATAATTTTTAAGATAATTTAATTGAAATTAGCGGATTCTATTTCTTGTAAACTTATCTTATCACCTTTTTTGTGGTTCACCCGTGAATATATTATATTAAAACTTACAATTAAATATCACATTGTTGCCAAATGTAACCTACAGATATTTTGGCCGTCGCTATACACGACATGGAAAGAATGTATTTCTTCAAATACATTTTTTCTAAATTTTATAATTTTTTTGTTAATCAGACAGGTGAGAGCGAAAATTATTGTTTGTTTTCATTGCTTAAATCAATAAACATATTGCAAGTAAGTTCATCGAATGCTGAAGCATTATGTGTGCCATTACTATGTAAGGTAACAGGGACAAGCTAAATAAATACATTAAAAAAAGAAACAAAACAATAAATCTTTATAAATATTTGACGTTCATTAATTTTAACAGTTCAACATCCTTTCTGGGTTGTTGTTACTTTGAAATAGGAAGTTCTTTTAAAGAAAAGAAAGCTCCACTGCTATTAAATATTTTATGCCTGACGCTCAACGAACTTAAGAAAACTTGAAGAGCCGTGAATTAATAATTCAAAATTGACGACCAAATTCTCTTTGTCCTTATTTATTTTTATGTACTTCTTTATTTTTATTTTTCCTTTAGAAACTCTTATAAAAAAGAAAAAAATTGTATCTAGTGCTTAACCATTTTCGTCAATATGGTATGTTGTACGGAATGAGTTTTCGTTCAATTCTTCTCTTATAAGAACTTGATATCGTTTGTATTAACTTTCCTGCGATTTACTTTATACCCTCAATTTATCCTACCGAAAGTTTTCGTAAGAATGGACGCTTGGCAACCTTAGATAGTTGAACCTATTTTTACCACGTTTTTATTAAGTCACTTTCTGGTTTGTCTGTCTGTCTATCAGTCGTTCCGGATAGAATCTTATAATTATAATTATTTATTTGCAACTCAACTTCCGGACACTTCTCAAAGAGAAGACGACGAGACGATCTCGAAGAGAATCATAATCGGATGACACTGTAGGAATATGACATGAAAAACGTAGTATAATATTATTTTTTGGCACAAAATAAAAATATCTCTTGTTACAATTCTGTTTTCTAACAGTTGTTATGTAGATATGTACTGGTGTATATTGCAATATTTGGTTCGTTGGTATAGTGATCGAAACATACATTACCCGTTCACGTCCATTTATTGAACGACTCAATAAAAGACAATTACAATCATATTAAAATACCTACAAAGGTAATAGATAAATAATATAACTTATCTGCGATCAATGAATGTATTTGCGACGTGACCTAATAATGCTTCCGTTACATGCGTATAAGTTTAATTCATATACTACAATATACATCCCGTATTGATTTTAATAATACACGCTTTCTTTTTTTATTTATTTAGAGAACCACAAACATGTTTACAATATATCTTATGATAAAGCTTATGTTCTATTACAATTTCTTACTTATTATAAACTCAACGACGATGGTCACACATAGAGTATAAAAAATAAGATAATTATGTGAGGGACCTAGTTTTGTAAAAGAAAAGTACCTTAATTTCTAAAATATTATTTTAACATATATTAGAGGTTAGAGTTTAGTGTGGTAGTGTGTTAGCACATGTACACTCGCATGTGAGCGCGCGCGCGCGCGTGTGTGTCTTTATGCATGTACATATATAGTCATTGGTTAGAT
Organism: Parnassius apollo; assembly: GCA_907164705.1. Lineage (NCBI taxonomy): Eukaryota > Metazoa > Arthropoda > Insecta > Lepidoptera > Papilionidae > Parnassius > Parnassius apollo. The sequence goes on from CAJQZP010000935.1 coordinate 5,460,023, forward strand.
GACTTATAATTAGTATAAGTTTAGGTCTTTAAAGAGATATTAAGAGTTTAACAGCAAGCTAACTAGCTGTCTGTTATAGGATGTGGTACTGCAAGAAAATAAATCTACCCAATTAAATTTTTTGTTGTATGTGTCAACCATAAGATGAAGGGGCGATCGGATCGGCGGACTCCAAGCCTTTAATTACAACCCTCTGCGTTCTATTATAGATATTGTTGCGCGAATAAGACGATGGCACTAGCCCCATCTAGTGTCAAAGATGAGAGCGAGGGGAGCTTTCCAGAAAATACATGACTAGTCTTTCAACCAACAGCGCCATCACTAGTGCGATACTAATCGAACGGAAGTATTGAATTCGGCGAGACAAGCGAAGCTTCGGAGCGAAATAAAGTGAATCAGTGTGATTAATTATTAGTGTTTTAAGTTTAAATTTGTGTGAAGAAAATTAAAGTGTTAATTTAGGTAATTTTATCGGCAATTTTTATTGTCACGAACCTCAAGCTCGTAACAATTGGTGTCAGAAGTGGGATAAAATCATGCCGATTTTACCTAAGGAGGAAACGGAGGGTGTTCGTACCCGCAGTCAACGCCAGCATGAGACAGACCAGAGAAGATTTGGTGGTGCAACGCCGCAGACGTCGGAGGGCCAGCTGCCGGCAACGAAGGCCGGTCCGTCAGTAGCTCATGCATCTGCAGCACCTGATTCAGGCACTCTGATGGTAATGCTGTAGGAACAGGCTCGTCGGCTCGAAGAGCAGCTGAAGCGCGGACAGGAGGAACAGGCCAGTCAGTTGAAAGAGCAGCAGGAGGAACAGGCCCGCCGACAGGAGGAACAGGCCCGTCGGTTGCAAGAGCAGCTCAAACGCGATAGGGAAGAGCAGATGCTTCTCATGAAGGACCTTCACGCTACCTTCGGGAAAGAGATAAGGGAGGTGAAGGATAAGGTTGCTCAACATGATAACCGCCTGTCGGAAGCTGAGACCCAAATCAACCAAGTTAAGAAAACGCTGGATGAACTCAAACTTGGAGATGGAATTACAGCCCCCGCAGTATCTACTACACCTTCGCTACGTGGGTAAAAGGTACCACCGTTCGACGGGACTTCTTCCTGGTCGGCCTACAAAATACAGTTCCAGGCCGTCATGGAGGCAAACGGCTGGAATAAAAGCCAGGCCATGACTGCATTCACCTTAGGCCTGCGCGACCAAGCCTTAACTGTGTTGGAAGCTCTCGGTAAGAAAGTGACCTACGAGCAGCTCCTTGAGGCATTGGAGGCGAGATATGGTGACGCTCACCTGGAACACGTCTTTCGCGCGCAGCTTAAAGATCGCGTGAAACGCAGCAACGAAAATCTGCAGCAGTGGGCCCTTGAGATGGAGAAGATGGTTCGAAAAGCATACCAGTCTGTACCTGCGCTCATTGAAGGGAACCTGGTGCAGACATTCATCGACGGCATCCGCGACCTTGAAGTCAGAGCTGCTGTGAGGCTGGGGCACCACGAGACGCTTAAGGACGCCTTGGTCTGTGCACTGGAGGTGGAAGCCGTGCGGCAGCATCTTCGTTCCCATCGCGTCAGGGACGTTGCAGCAGCTACAGTTCGCGACCGCAACAAAGGATATAGCCCTAGGTGCTATGGCTGTGGGGAAAGGGGCCATCTTCGCTCCAGCTGCCCTAGGCGAATTGTAGAAAGGAGAGTTGATCGATCTCGAGAGGGTAGTGCAGCTAACGGCACCGCCTGGTGGTGGCAGGATCGTTGTTCCCCTCGCGCTAGGGAGGTTGCAGGAGGTACGGTTCGCGACCACAATAAAGGATACAGCCCTAGGTGCTATGGCTGTGGGGAAAGGGGCCATCTTCGATCCAGCTGCCCTAAGTGAACCCTAGAAAGGGAAGGTGAACGATCTCAGAAGGGAAGTGCGGCTAACATCACCGCCCAGCAGCAGCCGGGATACGACTTTACTAGGCAAAAGAGTAAGGAAGTGGTATCCGTGAGGATGCTCAGGACAGACCACCTCAGCAACGAGTGGAAGGACAGCCTACGACATGCACAGCAGGAAGATCCGGACATCAAGCCGATTCTGGAATGGATGAAGGCCCGTGCTACCAAGCCTAAGTGGAGCGACGTCTCAGCGATGAGTTTGACCACTAGAGGCTATTGGGCCCAGTGGGACGGCTTGCTGATTCAGGATGGAGTCCTGTGCCGTAAATGGGACAATGGTCGAGGAGACAGCTGTCGTTTGCAAATGGTTGTCCCTAAGGCTAAAGTGCCGAATGTTCTACAGCTGTGCCATAACGGTCGTTCAAGAGTCCATCTGGGAGTTAAACGAACTCTACTGAAGGTCCGAGAACAGTTTTACTGGGTCCATTATCGTGAAGATGTCGAAGATTGGTGTCGTACATGTACAAGTTGTGCGGCCGTGAAGGGACCTCAGACACGTAGTAGAGGAGCATCGAAATTGTACAATGTTGGTGCACCATGGGATAGGACAGCCCTTGACATAGCGGAGCCGTTACAGAAAGGCGCAACAGGGACTCCTAAGATCGTCCATGTGGATCGCCTGGCGCGTTATTATGGGGCCGATAATGCTCGGGACGAGCATGTATTAGGAGGGGGCAGTGTTGCGCGAATAAGACGATGGAACTAGCGCCATCTAGTGTCACAGATGAGAGCAAGGGGAGCTTTCCAGAAAATACATGACTAGTCTTTCAACAACAAGCGAAGCTTCGGAGCGAAATAAAGTGAATCAGTGTGATTAATTATTAGTGTTTTAAGTTTAAATTTGTGTAAAGAAAATGAAAGTGTTAATTTAGGTAATTTTATCGGCAATTTTTATTGTCACGAACCTCAAGCTCGTAACAATATAATATTTGAATTACCGCCAGAGATTGCTGTGTATACCATTGAAAGCAATCTTCTCCAATAGTATTTTATGATCAACAATGTCAAATGCTTTTAGAAAATCAGTATAAATACTGTCAGTTTGTGTATTGGGGTCAAGCGCACTAAACAAATCTGATGTGTAAGTGATACAATTTGTTATTGTAGATCGCCGTTTAACAAAACCGTGTTGTTTATCTAAGATAAAATTATGCAATAGCATCATACACCAAACGCTCAAAAACTTTAGAAAGAATGGGCAGTATTGATATTGGTCTACAATTCATAACGTCACTTTTTGATCCATCCTTGAAAACTTCTTGCACTTTTCCAAATGTCAGGAAATGTTACATTAGATAACCATTTATTGTAAATATAGTACAAAGTAAGAACGATTACAGATGCATTTTCCATGAAGAAAACACCTGATATGTTATCCATCCCAGCGCCCTTCGATATATCTAACATTTGCATAGCTTTACGCACCTGAAATCTAGTCACTTTGATGTTATGAATAGTAAAGTCAGATGTATTTTCGAGTGGTATTCAAATATCATCAATATCGAAATCATGTGGTACAGATGATCGTTGAAACACAGATTGAAAGAATTTGCTAAATAGATTACAAGATCCTTTTGGACTATGAGCAATAGAACCTTTATATTGTACACTACTTGGGATCTCTGAAATGTTACGGCGTTGAGATATGAACTTCCAAAAGTATTTAATGTTATATTCTATGCTATTTTCAACCTTCGCCATGTAAGTTTTGTAGCATTTTTCTGATAATGTTTTAAACTTTTTTCTATATATTGATGATATATTGTAATTTGAATTATTGTTATATTTTTTCATTTTAACCCAAGCGCAATTTTTTTATTGAATATATTTATTAATTCAGGAGTAAACCAGGCAGGACACGAAGAAGACCTAATATATTTTTTAGGTACACGTAACTTAATGACACTAAGTTTTTTCATATAATAATGAAACTGCTTCCTCAACACTTTTATTTAAAAATAATTCACTAATGATTACACATTTTTGCATAATTTTATTATAGTCAGTAGTTGAAATATGGTTTAAGCCGGATGTATCCATGATTTGCATCATACGCACAGATACACAAAAAGGTGGGTGATGTTTATCCGCAGGAACTAATGCATTTGATATCGCTGACAACTCACAGTCTGTTTTATTAGTGAAAAAAAAGATCCAAAATACGGTCTTTGTCGTTTCTTAAAGAGTTTAATTGATAGCAATTTAATACCGCCATAAAATTATTTATTTGTATGTGAGATTGGCTAAGATCGCTGATACAAGGATATTGCCCATAGGAATCATTATTCGTCCAAACTAAGTCAGGTAAATTAAAGTCCCCAACAATAAAATAATCTGTTACACTAGTATTTACGTCAAGCAACTTATTTTGTAACATGTTTAAGTAACAAGATAAACCTCATGGGCATTGTTTTGGCGGAATGTAAACTGCACCTATAAATAAACACTTTTTCGCAACTTTAAATTCGATGAGTATTTGGTCGATAACGGGTGGGAGCGAGGAGGATGTCATAGTGGCAGGTGCGCAGCCGCAAGAGCACAGTGTGCGCTGGATCCAAAGAGTATAATAAGTACATACAGGACGCTGGATCGCGATCAAATCAACACGCCACCTCCATCACGGCGGCCGCTTCCCGTTCGATCTCGATCCGCACGAAATACCTTATACCTATTGTCTATGTATTCGTTATCGGTTATGTCTGCATGCAGCCACGTTTCAGTTAGTATTATTATATCGTATGATTGAGTAAGTATATTCATAAAAAGTGTATGTAATTTGGTTCTGAGTCCACGACAATTCTGGTAATAGATAGAAATATTCTTATCCATTTTTAAATATAACAATATTATGTGTTGTTAGTAAAAGATAGTTAAAATTATAAAATAGACTACTTACTTAGATTGTGGTTATTATAGGTTATTGCATACCAGAATCACCTTACTTTAGTAATATAATTAAGTTTTAATGGTAACCAGTAAAAAATATATTTTATTTCTCCTACTAGACACATATCTGTAGATAACGAGTTTAATTTTAGTAAACATGCACAAATAGTATATTCGCCCGATAGTCCCATGATTGAACATTCATTATTTATACAAGTATAGCTAAGACAAAACAAAATTTCGTTACTAAAATGCTTTCCCCATAAAGTTCTCATGTAAAGATAAGATAGGTAGACTGATACCTCTTTGTTGTATTAAAAATTAAAAACATAGGTAAAATAAAAATGAAAAAAATTCAATGTTTCTATGTGCAATATGCAGTCTTATCACTAAAAACGATGTCTTTTTATTCTCTTTAAAATGTATTATTATTTTGGTTCATAAATTAGAGTTTTTCGTTAACTTGACTGCCGCGTGCAGCTAAAAAAAGTAAGGCAGATTATCTAGGTAGGTGAAAACAATTTAAAAAAAAAAAACATAATCATAATCATTAATTAGTCCACCGAAAATAAACTTTCTCCATCAATTTACAAGTAAGCTCCTGAGCGACATGCATTCGCCTCCGCTCTGCATATTTTATTAGGTCATCGCTCTATCTTGTAAGGATGTAAGGTAATCTGCCCGGGGCTGACACAACACTACGTCAGTACGAGGACATTTCTTTCTCTTCGATCATCTATAAGCGTTTTAGCTATCGCATTGACAGCAGTCTACTTTCCGTAGGGCTTTGTTAATTACTTTTATTATTCTGCGGATATCCTCTTTATAGATTTTTAATGCAGAAAAACATTTAAGCTTAAAAGTTTAAAAAAAATTAAAGCCTTTGAGTTGCCTTTAATTATTTTAGGCTACCCGATACAGCTATACACGAACAATACGATTGAAATAAGAATAGGACTGATCTGGCGCGATACTGTAAAGTCGCAGTTATTATTTTAAACGAGTTCTGTAGGGTGTTCAAAACAGATATTTTAGAAATAATATTTATTTACAAATAAATACAAAAGAACCATGAAGGAAAAGTTTTCTTTTCTAGCACTTCAATTCCATTCATCTCTCCATCACTGTTGGAGTACTCATCATCGTCTTTGACGATGAAGATAGAAAACAGTTTTAAATTATTTTTTAAAACTAATCACGACTTCAATGGTAATCTCCTTATATACAAAAATCAATTGTTGTCCGTTGGTCTCGCTAAAACGCGAAAACGGCTCGAAAGATTAAGATGAATTTTTTGTGTGTATTTGGGTGGCGCTTAATGGTTTAAAAACTCAATTGGACCCGGTAGATGGGGCCGTTGTCGAGTTCCAGAAATCACCCGTGCGAAGCCGGGGCGAATTGATAGTACAAAATAAAACCTTGCTACATAAATATAAAAGTGGAATATGTATTTGTTTTTCATGCTGCAATTTTCTAGTGACAGTTGACAGATCGCTATCATTCTATGTCTGGTTGTACACTTGGTTGATAAGATTCTGGTTGTTCACTTGGCTGGTAAGATTCTGAGGTACACGGGAAGAAAAATTTTTTTTCAAAAACATAATAATGAAATAAAATTCATTGTAAAATGAATATACTGTGGCTAAGTAGTTTTGAGTTTGTATGGATCTCGCTTACGTTTGGCATTCATCCGTTTAATTATCACGGCTTTGCAGAGCACTCACTAACTCTCACCGTTAATTGGGCGTATTCGCATACGGGCGTAGCAACCCGTAGGCTCTATATTACATAGCATAATTTATTGCACGATATGTAACCATGTTAAATTATTTTTGAATTACTTCTGCTTCCCTTTTTAATCTTTTTATGATTCTTAATTCAGACCAACGAAGAAAAACCAGCGCACAATAAATTTAAGGTGATGCCGAACCGAACCAAAACCCTGCACAATTTATTGTACCAACACGCTCTCATATCCACCTAAAATCATTCAATCAACCATAAACAATATGATTTTAGGTGCATTTGTGTAGCAACGAACATCGTGCCGTAACAGAAATAAGAAAGATGTTGCGTGAGCGTGTGCTAAGAAGTTGAGCATGTTTTTGGTTTTAAATCTACTCGTATGGTTTGAGGTTGTTACCGTTACCGTTACTGTTACAGCTTAATAAAGTCTACTGCTAAACATAGGCTCCTCCCATATATTACCTCATAGGGGGGATATTTGCCATAGTTGCCACGCTTGGTAGTTTTTTTTTTGTTATTAGGAAGACACTGCTGTCCTTTTCCTGATCTGTTTCCCTCTGTCAGCTCTTACGATACCCACAAGATGATATGAGGTAGTGGATATTTTTACACCACTACTGCACGGTCAAGATGGGGTTAATTAATATTAATACACGTTTATTATATTATTCATTACATATAAAATTCTTTGTCCTGAGTGTCTAACTGAAGGATCAACGCACAATATAAACCGGTGATCGTAGAGACCTGAACCTTGGAGGATATGTTCTTTTTTTGACGTAGGTATTCAATAAGAAAGGATTTTCCGAAATTCTACCCCAAAGGGGGTGAAAATGGGGCCAAAATTTGTATGGGACAACGTGATTACTTGGTACAATCTACTTCAAATTTTGCATAAACATTCTTTGATGGAAGACTTGTTTCGTATTTTAATGAAACTCATCCCCTAACGGGGTTAAAAATGGGTGGAAAGTTATTTTTAGGGTCATTTGCATCGAAGTTGATGTCAATACTCCTTAGTGCTTTTGATTTAAATTACATTTTATTTTGACACATTTTTTAAAACTCAAAACGTTGAACAAACTCATAAACTTTTGTATGCTCCTGGTAGGACAGGCAAGACTTTATTACTTTATTTAATTTTATATTTTTATTAAATTTACTGTTGATCAAAGTAAAAAGCAATCGTGATATTGCCTTAGCGGTCGCATTGTCCGAAATTGCTGCCACTCTGCTGGAAGGAGGTAAACCTGCACACTCCGCGTGTAAACTTCCTCTCGATTTGATACATACCGAAACTCAACTTTGCAATATACCCAAACAAGGTATTATGGCAGAAGTACTCCGCAAATCAAAATTAACTGTTTGAGATGAGAGGACTATATCTCAGAAAGAGGGTTTAATTTAAAATATTTTTCAGGTTATAATTGTAAAATCGGATGAGTTACTGTATTGTTAGCAGGCGATTTCCGGCAGACTTTACCAGTAGTGCCTAGAGGAACGCGAGCGGACGAAGTTAAGCGTAAGCATAAAGGTCTCATTTGTGGCCTTCAGTGACAAAACTGAGCCTTACCTAAAATATTAGGGGAGATGTTACTACCCGACAGTTCTCAGACCTGTTACCTAAAATAGTAAATGGTGATTTCCAGGAACTGGATAATAATATATTTCTCCTTCTAGAGTTTAGTACAATAGTTTCCACTGTAGAAGACCTTATAGCTAAAATTTAAAACCTAAACATTAATAATACTCATGACTAACCTGCAGAATAGTTATGCTGGCGTGCCATTCTAACACCAAAAAACGAAAAAGTCTCAGTCATAAATGAAATACTTTTGAGATCATGCGAGGGGGTCGAATATCAATATAAATCCGTCAACTCAGTAATTAACACCAGATGCCATTCATTATCCGATCGAACCGAAGAAATGGCCCCGAGTTCCCGGCGCCCCTTTAATCGGGCAGGGGTGCGAAGAATCTCCGGGAGGAAAACCGGTGACGAGGTTCGCCACCCGTCACGTTCTGTCTCCCGGAGAGGCGAAAAGTGGATTGCAGAGGCCCGTCTGGCTACGTTGAATGTATGTGGGGCAATGAATGATAAAATGGATGAAGTATGCGATATGATGTATGATAGAGGAATAGATGTATTATGTGTAAATGAGACGAAAAGGAAGGGGAAGAATGTACACCACTGCACATGGCATGTATACCGCATACTGGTCTGGTGTAGACAAGATCGAGCGGGCATGCCAGGAAGTAGGTATCATCCTTTCAGAAAAAATGGGCAAATGTGTGAAAGAGTATGAATGTGTAAGCCCAAGACATGGATACGAATGAAAATGGGCTTAAAGTAGTTGTTTGTGTTAGGGATCTACGCCCCAGACATGTCTAAGCCCACTTATATCCGAGAGCAGTTTTGGGAAATGGTAAGGATGGTGTTAATGAAGTGTAAGGGAAATGAAAATATTATTATGCTAGGAGATTTTAATGGTAGGGTTGGGGTGAGGAGGCTTGGTTATGAAAGAATATTGGGAACGTTTGGTAATGAAATTATAAATGAGAATGGTGAAAGTCTTCTCACCGTATGTATGGAAAAGAATCTTTTTGTGACGTACACTTGCTTTCGCCACAAGAGGATTCACATGTATACTTGGGAAAGAGGTGACGATAGAAGCATGATAGATTTAATAATTGTGGATGAAAGATTGAGGAGCGCAGTGGTGGATACAAGGGTTTCTATACCGGGGTTCTAACGTAGGAACGGATCTTTATTTGGTTTTATGCCGAATTAATGGTCTATTCAGGCGTTGGCGCCATCGATCATCTGTGTTTACCACTGCGTTACAGCGTATTAGAACAGAAAGGTTACAAAATGAAGATGAGAAAAACAAGTTCAAATGTAGACTGAAAGAAAATATAAGTGGTTTGGATGAATTATGTATGAAGGAGTTAGACTTGGAGAATGTATGGCAAAATGTAAAGTAAGGTTTAGTGGATGCAGCTACCGAAGCATGTGGTGTTAGTAAGAGAAAGAATGAAAGGAAAAATAATACGTTATGGTGGGATGATGAGGTACGTATGGAAGTTGAAGCAAAGAAGAGAGCATGGCTAGATTTACTAGCAACAAAGGCTGGTAATTCTAGCGGTACGAATGATGATATTGAAAGAAAAAGGGCAGTCTTTAGACATCTTAATAAGAGAGTAAAAGAAGTAGTTGAAAGAAAAAAGCAAGAAAGAACGGATAAGAATGATATTATTAATGAGAATATCGTATAATTTCCAGGCAAATATTAAAATGTTCTGGAAACTTGTAAGAACTGCCAGGGGACATTCGAAACAGCCTATGATGAAAGCTATAGGAGACTAGAATGGCTATATTCTGAATAATGAAGTTTTGATTTTAAAGAGATGGAAGGAATATTTTGAAAGCGTGTTTATGAGTGAGGAGACAACGTGTGTACTAAGTGAAGTAGAAATTCCGAAAGAAGAGGAAAGAGGTAGCGAGATAAATATAGGTGAAATAATGAAAGCAATGAAAAGCATGAAAGCAGGTAAGGCTGCCGGATATGACAGAGTTTCACTCGAAATGCTAAGGGCTGGAGAGGAAGTGGTGGCAGGCCTGCTGCACACTTTGTTTAATTTATACTGGGAACTGAAGCGGGTACCGGTAGACTGGTGCAAAGCCGTGATAGTCCCAGTATATAAGGGAAAAGGGTCGCAGCAGGACTGTAAAAACTACCGTGGCATCAGCCTTCTTAGCATTGTGGGAAAACTGTATGCTAAGGTACTGATTGAAAGGGTCATGAAAGAAACTGATGGAAAAATTTGGGATGTGCAAGCGGGATTTAGAAAGGGAATGGGATGTACAGATCAAGTCTTTTCCATGCGCATGATCGCGGAGAAGTTTTTGGCCAAAAACCAAAAGGTTTTTTGTGCGTTCATGGACTTGGAAAAGGCCTATGACAGAGTGAATAGGGATGTGCTATGGCAAACCCTGAAGTCATTTGGGTTGGGCGCTGGCTTGATACAGGCATTGGAGTCCCTTTATAGGGACTCTAGTGCTTGTGTTAGGATCAACGGGGTCTACTCGGACTGGTTTGATATCCATAAAGGTGTCAGACAGGGCTGTGTGGCTTCCCCGTGGCTGTTCAACCTATTTATGGACAGTTGTTTGCAAAATTTGAAAGTTGAAGAATGCGGATTAAGAATGGGTGAGTTAACCGTCAAATGGCTTTTGTACGCCGATGATCAAGTTATCCTTGCGTCCTCGGCGGCCGAGTTGTAAATGATGGTTACATTAATGAACAGATCATTAAAAGAAAGGGGTATGAAAGTGAACGCAAGTAAGACGTAGATTATGGTTTTTGAAAGAGAAGAAAGTAAAACGATTTGTGAAATAAGAATAGAAGGGGAGTTGATCGAGCAAGTAAATGAGTTTGTATATTTGGGCTGCGTATTTAGCAGGGATGGGAGATATGATAAGGATATAGAACGACGAGTGAATGCGGGAAATAGAGTAAATGGGGCCCTGCACTCTATTGTGAAGAGTCGAAATGTGTCGAAAAAGGCACGTATGGCAATTCACAATGCTGTGTTGGTCCCTACTTTAACGTATGGTAGTGAAAGTTGGGTGTGGCAGAAGAAGCACGAGAGTAGAATGAACGCAGAAGAAATGCGGTCGTTAAGGAGTATGTTAGGGCTGAATCTTAATGACAGAGTAAGAAATTGTGTAATAAGAGAAGAGTGTGGTTTGCAAGATGATGTTGTGACCAGGATTAAGAAAGGAATGCTTCGGTGGTTTGGTCATGTGGGAAGAATGAATGAGGAAAGAGTGACAAAGAAAATTTATGATGCAGAAGTGAATGGCAGAGTCGGAAAGGGACGTCCTAGGCGAAAATTTATCGACCAAATTGGCGATTTATTGAAAACGGGCCAAATTAGGAGTATACTTAACCGACGAGCATGTATGCGGAGGTGTATGGATGTGAAGGAGGCGAGAGAGGTATGTCAGGATCGTGCCAAATGGAAGTCTGTATTCTCTACCTACCCCTCTGGGTGACAGGCGTGAGTATTTATGTTGTATGTTATGTGTTATCCGATCGAGTTCCTGAATACACTGAAGCCTCCTGGTCTCACAACTCACATATTAAAATTGAAAGTTGGCGCGCCAATCATGTGATGGGCAATATTAATCCACCAAAATTATGCAAATGCACCAGATTTCAGGTAAAAAGTTGCATCGCAATGTAATCGAGGCAACTATACCGACGGGTTGTTCTCGAGGAGAGTCTGTATTTTTATTCCTAGGATTCCCTAAAACCATCAAATTATCCATTCGAATTCCAGAGAGTGCAGTTTTCTATCAAAGTCTGCTTCACCATAATCATAAAGCAAATACCGAAGCTCAAGGTCAAACTCTTTAAGGTAGCGGGAGTACACTTGAGAGAAAGCTGCTTCCCCCACGGTCAGTTGTATGTGGCATGCTCCAGAATAAGTGCACAAGTAGCCTGGTGATTCTAGCACCCGAACAAAATATAATGTATACAAAGAAATACTGCGGTAACTATAGTATTTTGATTTTTGAAAAAGATAATATCCCCGGGTCAGTTTAACCAGATCAGAGGCGGAGCTTCGTGTTCATAAAATATAAAAAAATATTTTCATGTTTATTTAACCTTTGAATCCCTAGATTATAATATAGATTGTTATATTTTATAAGTATTCACACATTTTAACATAATAATTTATATGTATAACAAAATTAGTAACGTAAAAAATCAATTAAAATCCCATTAGAATCATTTTCTTCTACGCGGACGAAGTCGCGGGCAAAAGCTAGTCAGCTATAATGTTATAGATATAAAGTTATAGATATATAGTTATAGATATTTTTTAACTGTACCCTAAACTGAAGTGGCAAACAGGCACCCGGAGTAAACTTCAAACAGAGAGGGATACATAGATGTGTTGTCTCCTCTGAGGAGTAAAATAAAATGTTTCACAGCCTATAATTATACTGGCTCTCTAAACTATTCTGAGCTGAATACATCAATGCAAGCACTGCTATTTAATATCAGAGTTAGGTAAGAGGGTGATACTTACCTAGAAGGACACGTAGCCAGAAAAGGATTTCTATCAATAAGGATAGTAATGAAATAAAGCACTACAGTAAAATTTATAAATATACGATTATTAATTTACTTACGGCACACATACGTGGTAGAGCCACGCTGCAGCTATACTATAGTTGTAGCACAAATGGGTCGGTTCGACCGGGGCAGGACCACGTTTCACAGAATACCAGCGCAAAATAGCAGCGTAATGCTGCTGTGTATCGTATGGTGAGTGTAGAAAACTAGAGACCCTATTTACTGGAGTCGAGGCATTCCATCTTATTTCTCAGAAGTGACAATGCATTTGCATTGTGATTCTTAATTGAGGATAAATGTGGATGTCTATGGACCACAGCATCTACTTACCATCAGGTGGACTGTGCGTTTGTTTCACCCAATGCTACAAAAATAACATAGCAGCACAGCATGAGCGCTGTACAGCAAATTATAGCTATTTTCAAAAAAAGCATAAGGACGGGGCCAAAAGCCACTTTGTATTAGCACAGTACCTAACTACGACAATCCCTTCTTGGTTTGTAAACACTAAATCTTGTTAGTCTGTTACCAGGAATGGAATAAAATAGAATAGATTTTTTATTCAACATACATTACAAGAATATTTATGGAAAGTCTTTTACTACTGGTCCGTGAATAAAACCTCTTTCCTGGAAAGAACCAACTATAAATTTACTAATGATTTCTGATATTTACGCTAACACTACACATTGATTAAAACTACTTTTACGGATTTTATCGCGTTTAATTATAGTTTTAATTATTTTTATTTTTAATTCCCGACGTTTCGGGTGCTTTCCAGCACCCATGGTCACGGGGGCCTGAACTGACTGACGTCCCGATATCATTGTTAAACCCGGAGTACCTTCAGCTTTTTTAATTATTGTTTATGGTCCGATCAATGCAAAATAAACTGATTATGTCCTGAAGTCTTGCAGTGCTATGCTTGGGTTTAGTTTTAATTTTATTGATTATAGGGTCCCAAGCAGGTGGTAGTACCCAGCCTTAAATCCGTAAAAGTAGTTTTAATCAATAAATTTACTAGATTAATTAAAATAGATTATGGCGCCATCTATCAACCGAAATTTGTTGTTAATAAAAAACCAAAATAATCATACTATAGAAATTATTTATCTTTTTATGATGTAAAGTAAAGTAAAGTATAAGTACAGCCTATATACGTCCCACTTCTGGGCACAGGCCTCCTCTCATTTATGAGAGGTTTTTAAGGGCAAGGAAGTGTCCGCCGCGCTGCTCCAATGCGTGTTGGCGAACTTCACATGGCTTCGAAACATATTTTTTCATATTTCTCAGACATGCAGGTTTTCTCACGATATTTCCCTTCACCACCGAGCACGTGGTAAATCAGCACTTAAAATTGCAATTAACAACTTCATTGGTGCCGGCGGGGAGCGAACCCGGGTTACTCGCGTTCTGTTATATTTACAGCGAGCGTTAAGCAACTGAGCTACCTCGGCTTCATCATCATCATCATTACAGCCCTTCACAAGTCCACTGCTGAACATAGGCCTCCCCCAAGTAATGCCACAAAGCACGGTCCTGAGCCACCTGCATCCATCGACTTCCTGCATGTCTTACCAGGTCGTCACTCCATCTAGTGGGGGGTCGCCCTACACTACGCCTACCGGTACGAGGCTGCCACTCGAGAACCTTTCTTCCCCATCGGTTATCGGTTCTTCGAGCTATATGGCCGGCCCATTGCCACTTCAGCTTACTAATCCGTTGGGCTATGTCGGTCACTCTGGTTTTACTGCGGATATCCTCATTTCTGAGTCTATCACGCAGAGAAACTCCGAGCACAGCCTTCGCCATAGCTCGCTGAGCGACTTTAAGCGTCCTCATACGGCCAGCAGTGAAGGACCACGTCTCAGATCCGTAAGTCATCACTGGCAACACGCACTGGTTGTACAATCTAGTTTTTAGAGATTGAGGTATACCTGACGAAAAGATATGCCGTAATTTCCCGAACGCTGCCCAGCCGAGTTGAATCCGTCGATTGACCTCTCGGTCGAAGTTGGACTTACCTAGTCGGACTATTTGTCCCAGGTAAACGTATTCGTCAACAACTTCGAGCATAGTGCTCCCAACAACTACCGGCATAGGTGTGACATGGACATTGAACATGATCTTTGTTTTGTCCATGTTCATCTTAAGACCTATCCGTTGGGAGGCACTATTGAGGTCATTGAGCATAGTGCTTAAGTCCTCCAGCGATTCTGTCATAAGGACTATATCGTCGGCAAATCGAAGGTGAGTGATGTACTCGCCATTGATGTTAATACCGTATCCTTTCCAGTCCAGTAGCTTGAAAACGTCTTCCAATGCAGCGGTGAAGAGTTTCGGGGATATAACGTCACCCTGTCTTACACCTCTCTGCAGTTGGATAGGTTTCGAGCTCTGGTTCTGTACTCGGATAGCCATCGTAGCCCTACTGTACAAACACTTCAGCACTTCGATATACCGACAGTCAACTTGGCACCGCTGAAGGGACTGTAGCACCGCCCAAATTTCGACGGAATCAAAGGCTTTCTCATAGTCCACATACGCCAGGCAAAGTGGCAGATTGTACTCTTCAGTCTTCTGTACAATCTGCCGCAGGGTATGTATGTGGTCTATGGTACTGAAGCCTTTTCGGAAACCGGCTTGTTCGGGAGGCTGGAAGTCGTCAAGTCTGCGTGCGAGACGATTCGTAATGACTCTCGAAAACAGCACGTAGACGCGGCTCAGAAGGGAAATCGGTCTGTAGTTCTTTAAGAGAGCGTTGTCGCCTTTCTTAAAGAACAAGACCACCGCACTTCTGCTCCACGCCTCTGGAGTAGTGCCACCATGGAGGACGGAATTGAAGAGCTTCTGAAGGACTTCAAGTACCGGTGTTCCACCCGCTTTCAGAAGCTCCGCTGTAATTCCATCCTCGCCTGGGGCCCTGCCGTTTTTAAGGTGCTGGAGAGCCATTCTAATCTCGCTTAGACTGATGTCCGGGATATCATCGGAATAGTGTCGGATAAGACTTGCTCTTGGATCGTTACTCACACTTGCGTGTGGCTCCAACGATGATGTGTACAGCTGCCCATAGAACCTCTCAATCTCACTCAAAATCTCAGGTGTCCCGGAAACGATGTTGCCACACTCAGTCTTCAGCCTTGACAGTTGGCTCTTTCTGGCAGACAGATCTCTGGCAAAGACTTTGGAGCCCTGGTTCCGCTCGATCGCTTCTTTAATACGAGAAGTATTAAAGTTGCGTAAGTCTCGCCGTATGCATTTGGAGATCTGTCTGTTCAGTTGCCTGTATGCTGTCAAATCTGTTGACGATTGCAGCCTCATCTCCCGTCTAACAGCCATGAGATTAAGAGTGTGATCGGAGAGTTTTTGTGTTCTTCTGCGGCGGGTCTTACAGAACTTAGCTCCGACCGCATGGACAGTTTCCACGAGCTTGTGGATCATATCGTCCACTGCATTGCAATCTTCTAGGCACTGGAAGCGGTTACGTAACTCGAGCTGAAAGGTTTCGGGATTCTGGATTAGAGCACGAGGGGGACGGAGCGTTGACTTCATTAGACGAGACCTCTCCAACTTAACGTTTAGGTTCAGTGTGCCTCTAACCATTCGGTGATCGCTGCCAGTTTTCACCCTTGCGATCACTGAGACATCACTGAACAGTTGACGTCTGGTCGTCATAATGAAGTCAATCTCATTTTTTGTCGAACCGTCGGGGCTCGACCAGGTCCACTTCCTGTGGGGCCGCTTCTGGAAGAAAGAGTTCATCATAAAGAGTCCCTCTTTCTCCATAAAGTCGGCCAGCTGCTGGCCCCTTCGGTTCCGTTGCCCTACTCCAAATTTCCCTACCTTCAGCTCACCGCTTTCTCTTGTGCCCAGTTTTGCGTTGAAGTCTCCCATCAACACCGTGTAGTAGGTTCTGGAGGAATGTATGGCTCTGGAAATATCCTCATACATTTCCTCCACCTCCTCATCGGGATGTGCCGAGGTTGGTGCGTAAACCTGAATGACCTTCAGCGAATACCGTTTGGTGATTCTGAGTATCAGGTACGCGACCCTCGTCGACACACTCCCAATCTTTACAACGTTGTTGACGAGAGATTTGTGGACGATAAATCCGACACCTCCTTGGGACAGATGGTCGCCCTCCCGGTGATAGAACAAGTTGCCGGACTCGAGGATTGCCGTGTCCTCCCCCTCTCTTCGGACCTCGGATAATCCAATAATATGCCAGCGCAACTTGTCTACCTCTTCTTCCAGCTCCAGTATCTTCTCGTCAGTCCTCAGGGTGCGTGCGTTATATGTTGCCAGGTCGAGTCGTCGTAGGTGGCAACCGAACCTCCACCGGAGATTCTTAGCACCCCCTGCCCCGCCGTTACCATGGTCGCCACCGTAGCCAGGAATAGCGGGGCCGCCGGGGACTGGGGGCCGTCTGTTTGTGTATTTGTTCATTGGGGGGTATTTGCCATAGTTGCCAGCGGGTTGGCAACCGGCTCGCCAAGCGTGGCAACTATGGCAACCTCCTCGGCTTATAATGTATAAATATAAAAAATATGATTCTACGTAGAAACCACAAAAAGCTATTCACATAAAACCGGTACTTTTTGTTCTCCAGTAAATTTATATTTTCATCTCATCCCTGTTTTTCCTGAGGGTACGATTCACTACGTACTAACGCATTCTGAATGGAAATTTCAATTCGTGTGTAGCACTCAAAAAATGTACGCGAACGCTGCGTTTGGGTTGGTTTAGTACTTTAGGATGACGTCATTCGATTTTTTCCGTTCTTTATTCTGGATCCAGCTTGTTTTCTGAAACGAACTTAAGCATTTGAAATTGTTGATTTCGGGTACCTGCTATATAGCGGGTATCAGCGGTATAGCGGGTATCAGCTAGTAGCTTTCAATTACATTGCTTATGGTCATATTTAGGATTATTTTTGTAGTTATACTTATGTTGAATATATTTTCCTAGCATGTTGGTTTTTATATTTATAATTTAAATTAATTTCGTTTTTTCTTTCAATTATAACACTATTTTTTAGAGATTGTTTTATATATGCAATATCTTTTCAGAGCAGAAGGACAGTACATAAATTTTAAAACATTTCTGAAAATAATTATATATATATATATATTTTTGAAATGGTGCTTTAAAGATTAGGTTTATGACATCCTTACACGATTATCCTTTTAGCTTCCCACTCCTCTATATAAACTCAGTCTAACTTTTTCATCTTAGGCTGTGATATAAATAAAATTCAGGTCTATATTTAAGTAACTGCATTATGATAACTTATCGAAAATTCAATCATTCATAAATAGAGGTAACAGGCAGACATACAGAAACCGAAGTGAATACATAAGAGTTCTTCCGTTTTGCAAATTTTCGTACGGAATGTCAATGATGCTGATAAACCGAAGCGCCAAAAAAATGGTAACAAATATCATACACTGATTTGCTACACAAAAAGATTATTCGCTCAGAGCAAAACATAAATTTCTTTATAACATAACTAATTCTGATCTTTCTATGTGACTAGAAATAGCTAGAGCAGGTAAGGTTTATATTTTTTTATGTCGTATGGCAAAACAAATACATTGGTTTAACTAAGCACTCTAGTTTGTAGTTTAGAATAAAATATAATAGATTGGAATATTTTTTATCCAATAATAATTACAATTACTTATTATTGAGAGTAATATTTTACCTTTTCACTTGTACCACTGCTAGTTTGAAAAACCTGTGTCCTGAGAAGAACAAAAAATACCTAGTGGAACCTTTTCTCAAGTACGAGTAAATTATACAATAAGAAAAGTTGTACAAACTATTTACAATACTTATTTAAGAAACGGCTTGGAAGCGACAACATTATTCCCAGGGGTTATTATTAATCATGTTGTAACCATTTACACACATCAAAAAGTTTGTGATCACTAGCAAAAGCTGATATATATTTTTAAAAATTTAATTTTATCAAGAAAAGTTTTTAAAATCAAAAACACTGTTGGAAATAAAAAATAAAATAAAAAAGAGTTTCATTTTTTTTTAAATAAAAATTGGGTGATGAGGCAGCACTTAAATGAGGTGTAATATTTGACAGATTTCATAGTCGGGAAAGTAATTTATTCAAAAAATGTAAATACTAATGTTTATTTTTGCGCCATTAGCTATATTTTATATTAATTAGATTAAAAATAAATAAACCAAACCACAGATATTCATAAAAAAAAACGTTGTTAAAAATATGCAATAAATTAAAGAACAAACGACAGAGGCATTGTTTTGTGTATTGAAATAATACTCTAGAAACTGATGACTGAGATTTTATTTAAAACTCAAGTATCAAATGACATTATGTATTATTGTTGTAGCCATCATTCAATCCTAATGAAATAGTAAGAGAAATTTTATGGGAAGAAAAAGATTGTTTAACCAAACTTATAAAACAATTTTTATAAAAGGTTTTTTTAATATAATATTATTCGTACTCCTGTCCTGGCTTATACACATGTGGAGATCCTGTGAATGGTGAGAATCAAATTATCTTGCATTTTTACGGTAACCTGTGCCATTCTTGGATAATGGTTTCCATGATCTCTAGCACTGTCTGGGGAGGTGGCAGATGGTTCCTAAAAACTCGTTTAAGAGCATCCCACGCGTGCTTTATTAGTTTTAAATTAGGTGAGCCGGCAGGCCAGTATCACCTTGTGATGTCGAATTTGCGGAGCAGAATTGACTCGTTGAGCTCGTTGTACGGGCACATTATCTTCGACCAGTACGAATTGGTTAGCATGGTTTACTCGAAATGGTCTAACGATTCCATCAATAGCGACAGTTTTGTACCTACCTGCCCACTTGGAGCCTCGATATGGGATCAAAAGCGTTCTAGCTCCAATCATAATTCCACTCCAAAAGGGCACCGATTTCTCTCCTTGCTTAACGGTTTCAGTAGCAGTTCTTTGCTATGCAGAATCTCCAGGTCTTCTCCAGACACGGGTACGTCAGTTATCTCAATGAGTACTGATTCGCGATTCGTCAACAAAAAGACAGTTTTGCCAAATATTTTCTCACTCATCGTCTTCATTTTTTCGGAGCCTAGCCCACTGCAATCTACATCGCTGACGTTGCCGTGACTTTGAATGTGCTCGTCAAGACCTCTATTATTGTAGTCTAGCCTGGTGTGAGCAATTCCAAATGATCTGAGTGTTAACTTCAGGTCCAGAGGCTGCCCCTCTGCAACGTGGCCACGACACAGGATTGGGATACAGCAACTCTGCCTGCTATTTCTCTCGTAGAATGTCCTTCTTTCCCCAGTTACAAGTCTTGCTGGTAAAACTTTTGATAATCCTCTTGGAACTTTTTATTCACAACTTTCCTCAAAAAATATTTTAATTCCGTTAAAATTTACTAAGTCAGATTTCTGAATGAGAGTAAGTTTCGATTGAATTTCTTTTTGTATGGACAAACCATTGAATTTTTTAACGGTTATATATTCTAATTCTATATTTTTAAGTTAAGAATCTTAAAAAAAAGAATCAATTATAATATAGTCTACTGTAACAAAAAAGATTAAGATTTTTCAAACTGATCATAAACTTTTTATGATATGTATGTGTTGGCGCGTCTATAAAATACCGGATGGATCGAGAGTGAGTGAGGACTGAGAGGAGTAATAACGATAAAGAAGTGCAAATATCCTGTCCCCGCCCGTCGAGGCACTCCCCACAGGCACTGATACTGTGGTGGTGGTGTTGCAGTGAGAAGGGTGGATTATCGGTATTACTATGCGCCATACTTGCTCTCTCTAGGACCTAAACGTGATCCGTGGGGAAGCTATAGAGCAGATCCGTCTGCCGCTGGTGTAAGGAAGGCTAGCTTTTTCAGCTCATGGTTACTGTGTTACGGTCCGGGATAGAGATTAAAAATTAAAAAGTAACTATGCAAAATGTCAGAAAGATCTCGTGGCTGTATCAACATATGGTTTACGTCCGGCATAAAATAATAAGAGGAAAAAGGGAATATAGTTTAAGGTGCGATAAGTTTAGTACTGCATCAAAGGAACAGGTCTATCCCTAACAATGAACTTTGAAGAATTGGTCATGATGATGATGAATGTCAAACTGAAAATGATTGATACATATTATTAACGACCCCGATAAATAAATAAGCTTCGATTGCAATAAATATATAAGATTTGATTGCAGCGTAGAATATATCTTTTTATTTTGTCCTCAGCTGTGATAAATGTCGATTGCTTTACGCAACGGGAAATAAATGACAATCCACCTGAAGGTAAGAGATAACCTTAAGAATGAAAATGAAGATACGTTGTCACCCCTGAAGACTAAGAATGAATGCCTCGTAACCAGTAAAAAAATGTCTCCAATTCTGAAAAATTCCAAAAAGGAAACCTCAAGTATAATTCGGGGCTTTTATGTATGATGCATGTATGATGCATTACATAACCGACTAATATACTCAGACCAAAGAAGTGAGATTAGATTTGAAATTTCTGTGGTCGCTATTCGACCTGCCGAACGTAATGACAATGGCAAATGCAGGGAGCATTTGTATGTGTATTGCACGAATGTAGATTACCAGTAAATGTAGGATATACCAGTGGATTCTAAACGAATTAATACAATAAAAACAATTAGTTTTATATTTTTAAAGAAACGCATTTATCAATTGCATTTTGATTCGTAGTCGAGGTTAGATGTAGATGACTATGGGCCACAACAACCATTTACCAAGTGGACGGTGGGTGTGTGCTCGTTTGTCACCCTTAATGCTATAAAAATATTATATTAGAGCATTAATTCATTGGTATCACACATTTTCCTTTTCATTTCAAGCAAACTGTGGTCAGCTTAAACCATACTATTTGAAAGTATTATTTTCTTTCATGCAACAGCGTTTTTATATTCTGTTTATTATTTATAACAATTTGTTTCCCTGATATAGACTTATATGGAACATAAAACTTTCCGTAGCATCAGAGTGGTAGGCGAAGCGTGCGTAATTTATCACATCTTGTTCAGTTATGTCTGTGTTAACTCTTGCAAATCTTTTTTCAAAACTATTGAGCTTGCGTAACTTTAAACGAGAGAACTTCACTTTTATTACGTTCCCTTCAAACTCTTTTAGAATTATCAAAGAAAAAATAAATAAAGCGAAATTATTTTTCTAGACCACTAAGTAACAAAGTTTAACAATAAACACAATTGTTTTTATGTTAACAATTTTTCTCATAAAATTGCTCTTCAACAATTGTATTACTTTATATAATATATAATACTCTTAACAGAAGCTACTAATAATGATCATTGTTTATCTGAACAAAAACCACTTGGCAACGTTTATTAAGAACGTTTAAAAATTTAATTACACAAATATAGTGACGCTTTGAGTTAATTAATGATAACAATATACATCTTCAAAGACCGAGTAGTGGCGGTGTAAGAATATTCACTATCCTATATCGTCCCGTAGCGTAGGCGCCGTAAGAGACGACAAGGTGAAACTAAGCAGGAGATGAGAAGCCCGTGGTTAGCAGTGGACTTTTATGGAATGTGATAGAATATATCTTCAAAGAAAGTCCCGTCGCTAATTGCAATCAGGAAGTCAAGGCTTGGACTCGGTCCTTGATACATTTTCGACTGCTTGAGTTTTTGCCCTAGCTAGCTAGAATCGTGTGGTTTTTAACAAAATTCTTGTAGTTGTGAGCAAAATCTTAATGCATGGTGCAAAATTCCTTAGTATTTTTAGTTGTTTTAGCTTTAGCAGGTATACTCGCGTTAACGCTTCAGAACGCCTAAACGAATAATATTCTTTGTTCACCGTTTGTTCTTCTAGAATATATTTACTCATAGTGCGCCACAAATCGGTAACCGAAAAAGTCAGTATCTGTATTTTTGCTAGTGCTTGACAACTATCCAGCTGATGGTATGTGGTGAAGATCAGGTGAGACAGTAGTCCGAAGTCCGCAGACGATAAAGTATACTAACTTAGCTCAAAGTCCCTCTTTCCATGAAGACACCCACAATATTATCAGATTTAAAGGCAGATGTTGACGACTTTCTCCACTACTTTGCTGTACGCATGACAAATGATGAAGCATAAAAGTAGATGATGATTTAAAGCTAATTCGAGAATTGAAACAGTTTTATTTGCTCAAAAATAAAAATGCTTAAAAAATAAACAGCCTGTCTTATTGCAACAATGTTACAAAAACGGTCCTTTTACTTTATATTAGATTTTATTTTATTTTATGATCTTTTTAATTAAAAAACATAAATTTCACCCGGAATTTCTATGTAATATTTTATTATGTGTGAGGAAGTGCAATCTTTTCCTGGTCATTACTTGTAATAGACGTGAGCTCAACCGCGACCTTTATTACGTTTTATACTGATCTTGATCCCTGTTTTATCGCCTGAAAAAATATATAGGTCAATGAAATTATATAAGTTCATGTTTAATACTTTCTTTAAATTCTGCGAATAATCTTTATATTATTTGTTTATTCAAGAAACAAGACTGACAAACGAGCACAATTCCACATGATAGTAAATGATTGCTGGGCCTAAAGACCCTTTACATCTATCGTAGATTAAAACTCAAAATGCGGCTGAGAAATGAATTGAAACGTCTTATAACCAGTAAAAAGGGTCGTCAGTTCTCTACTCTTACCACATGAGCTCTAACTATATTAAACATAGAAGCATTATGTTAACACAGCATACCACCCTTCTCATTATTTGAAGTGCAGTTACAGTTCGACAATATCATAAATAATAATAATGACACAAGTAGTATATCATGATAGACGTACGTTACATGATAAACAAAATGGACTAATTATGAACACCAAGCCGAGTAGTGGTAGTGTAAGAATATCCATTACTTTCTGTTTGGTTTACGTGGTCGAGCTATGCTGCAGCTATACGTGGTAGAGCCATGCTATAGCTATATAAGTACTATATAAGTAGCACTAATGGGCCGGCTCCACCGGGGAAGGGCCACGCGCTTACAGAATACCAGCGTTAAATAGAAACTAAACGATGCTCTGGTGAGTGTAGAGAACCGGAGACCCATTTTACTGGAAAAGAGGCATTCCATCTTAGTACACACGTACGATAACTGTGCTCGTTTATCACCCTTTTCCTATAAAAAAAATATTCCGTATAGTCCTGTAGGTGTCGTAAGAAACGATGGAGGTGAACTGAAACAGGAGATGGGCAGTAGCAACTTCCTAATAACAGCTCAAAATTAATATCTGCGGTTGACAACCCTGTCTGCCTAGACTAATCTTCAGAATGGCTGAACTAATTGTAATGATGACCATGAGTGATTTAGACTACCTTTGATCCGAAAAACGTGGAGATGTTTTCTTTTTGATAAAATGACTTCGAGCCAACCCATGCGAAGCCGGGGTGGTAGCTATTGTGAATATTTTTAAAAATGAATGATGTAATTTAATTTAATGACAACAAAACAACGTTTTATCGTGAGAATTGCTTATTTTTTTTTAAGTTTGCATACTTACGAGCCTTTCCCGTTTTTGGGGAAACGAATTTCATTTTATAATTTTTAGGATTCCGTACTCACACAACAAAGAACCCTGATAGTACTACAAATCTGTAATTTTGCGTAGTTATAGACATTAATTACGTCTACAAAATTGTGAAATAAGCTCGTAAGAAACATTTTTATTTCGGGTTCCTCCCATAGAGGTAAATGAGGAAGATATTTTTTTACCTGTGTATTCCACCGTGTTTTTGGAAATGTGGAAAATATACACGATAGCAGTATATACGATGAAGTTAAAAGAAAAACTACAATAGCCAAGTAGAATTAACAAGTTAACGACCAACTTTTTAAATGCACTGGGAGTAATACACTAGATACACTTCGTTATAACTCCATATAAAATGGCCTAAAACTAGCATTCATTATAACTTTGTAATGTTATTGTTAACTATAAGATATAAACATTTTAACTTACATGTATTACTACTATTACCTTACTTTTTCATTAGCGGGAGGCGGGGAGGATCTTTCGTAGTTACCTTACTCTTTCGCTTATTTTTTAATTGGTAGTTATTATAAGGCCTCATTCAAAGTATTCAACATATTACACTCATATATAACCTCATACAGTTTCACACGCCATACTCTTGGTGTACGTGGGTGACCCTCAAGATAATATAGGGCAGTGGTGGTTTACGGGAAGGTTCGTTATAGTTATATATATCTTAGGGTTACACTGACGGGAATATATAGATAGATAGTCAACTAGGTCATAGTACATATATTTTGTACGAACTTAGAATGTGAATGATTTGATGTAAATTGTAATATTTTCAAAATCGAGAAGATTTTTTAATCTTATTTGAATATCGCTCACTATATGTCTGATTTGAACATAAGTCCTCCTCTGGTTTCTCTGGTTTCGATGATGTTGATGCTGCTAGCCTATGCGGCTCTTACAGCTTCATAGAACTCAGGGCCCGCGGTCGATCAGGCTGCGGGCTTTTAAAAAAGTGAATTCATATATTCCGCATCGTTACTTGCGTAACGATGACTCTTATGACAGTGTACAGTATACATAGAAGAGTTTTCTTACGGCCATCCGAACAGGAGGTAGCGAGCCCCGGCTCTGACGGCTAACTAGTGTCGTTCGATGTTCTGGGCGGTGACATCCGCCCAGGGACGTGGATGTACAATGTGTACACGGTGTGGAGGGGTACGAGGCGGGCTCATCTGCGGATTCGCTGTATCCCATCCGTTGTCCTATCAGTTTTTGTGGCGCTAGGGGAATGTGTAGTGTCTGTGTTACGGGCCGGTGCCATATGTGTCGTTGGAATCTAGCGGAACTGGGGATTCATTTAAAACGTTGCGGGGCTTTCGGAGTCTTTGCTTAACGTTTTGAGTCGGAACATAGATTGCTGCGTTTACCACTAGCAGATTGGGATGTGTAAAATCTCCTTTCATGAAATTGTGTGTAGGTTTGGATGAGGCTTTTAGCCGCACAAAAATAGTGCAATACTACGCCCCAACCTGGAATGAGCCGTGAAGTGGGGGGGCACTTCTGCAGCCGAACCACAATTGGAAACTAACCAGGTAGGTAAAAAAGAAGTTCACCAAGTCTTAAAAGCTTAGTGGGGCAGCAAGGAAGAGTTTACGAAGGCTGATAGCAGCAGCTGAGATAGGAGCCAAAGAGGCCCTCTGTCTCTCTGTCAGAATCCCTGGATCGAAATTCCTCTGCTCAAACCTCCCCTAGTTCCGCAGGCAAAAAAACGCAGTCGGTCTGAGGAGGAGTCCCCGAACGACCAGCCCAGGAAATCTGTGAAGCTAGTAACGTGGGAGAAGAAGCTCAGCTTACGTGCCGCGTGGCTACGTAGCTCCACGCGTGTAGGATTCATAATTCGAGTCATATGAGCGTGGATCAGATGCGGCTGGTCCACCGGGCACTAACACAGGTTATCGTTAAGATAGTCTGTGGGGCGCAACCGGATTTGGGGCCAAACCTTTCAGATTACACCCACAAGCCAGGTTGGATTCTGGTAACATGCCTGAATAAGACAAGACAGGAATGGATTGTGGGTGAAGTTGGAAAACCGAAACCCTGGCTAAAGGTAGAGTTTTCGATAGTACTTAAGGTTGAACTGCCTAAGCCTCAGCTGGGCATCACGTATCTGCCACGCTGCGAAGAGAATCTCCAGAAGGGGTGGCTGTACTGTTGAGGGCACAAAATGAGAGGCCCTATACCAAGCTCTGGAAAACCCTCCACCGTAAAGACGAGGAGACTGGGTTCCCAGTAAACTTTTCTCTGGATGACCCATCGGTGGAGGCTCTCTGGGTTGCAGGCGGCATAGACGTCCTTGGCTTTAAATGATAACTTTTAACGTCAAGAGAGGCTCTGACTCTGTAATGGAGCCTGAACTGCCCCAACTTCAATCCCCCAGCCCTCCACCATGAGGGGTCAGAAATCATCACTGTGAGTGACTGAGACCCAAGGCACTGATCTCGCTTTGGTCCAACAGCCTCCTCTAGTGTCGGCCAGGATAAGAGGAAGGGAGGTAGGGACGGTAAAGTGAAAAGTAAGGTGAGGCGTAAGAGCGCCAGTAAAGGACATCTTCGTCCTCAGCAGGCGAAAACGACTCCAGGGTAAAATGAAGGTTCACCAGGCAAATCTTTACCATGCAGCATCTGCTTCTACCGTGGTGGAGCTTTGCTTTGTTGAGGATACCATTGACCTCTCCCACATACAAGAGCCTTGGGTGGCTAGAGGTTAAGCTTTAGGATTGTCGGCTGCCGGTAAGATCCTAGTCAGTACTAAAGGTAAGGTGACGTATGTAGGCCTATAAAAAATAAAATTACCCCGCCTTATACTTACTACTACTTATACTACCAATCTGAGGTTGTCAATCGAGAACCTTTCTACCTCATCAGTCATGTCATCGGTTCTTCGAACCATATGGCCAGCCCATTGTAACTTAAGCTTACAGATCCTACAGATAAGAAAAATCGAGATAGCATCTCGTTTTTTTTTTTGGTCATACTGCGGTCAAATTGTGAATGTTTCAAATTGTATCACGCAGAGAAATTTCAATTATGCCACTATCACAAAAAAGAACCTAATGCACTTACACACTCAATTGCACTACACTAGCGGAATTTATACTAAGCCATAATAAGTGTTAATATGTGGTACGCATGTATCAAAATGTTATAAATAAAAATATTTTTTCGTAGAAAAAAAATATGATACTTTTTTATATATGGATAAATAGATTGTACAAAATAAAGTAGAGGAGAATAAAATTAGGCCACCTACCAAACTGATTGTCGTGATTATGTTTCGAAAAATACTTTTTTTTACTGAATGTGTATTAATTTTTAAATGAAATAATGTATTTTTAAATTAACCAATTTTATTTTTAGCAATACACAAAAAAAATAAGAAAATTTTACGACTTCACCCTGATAAAAAATGGTTTTACTGTTGTCAATCTTTCTTTAGTTCTTCTAAAGCCAGAGGAGTCAATACCTCTTGTATTGCCTCCTCCGGCTTTGATAACATATACCATCCTTTTGTTCATAACATATAACATCCTTTTGTTCATGGATTATATCAACTTTTTAATGGTAGAATGGTTTTAGGGGTATGTCTGCCCATTCCTACAATAAAGCCGCTTTCATCTGTTGCATGTTCTCTGGAGCTGGATCTCGCCGTCTTATTTACAGTTTTAGCTCGTCCTATAAATGTTCTATGGGTTTAAGGTCTGGACTTCACGCTGGCCAGTCCAGAACCCGTATCCCCACTTCTCGTAAGTAATCTCTAACGGACATCGCACTGTGAGGGCGCGCATTATCGTGCATTAATTTAAATTCTTGACCGATAAAGTCTGAGCATTGCACTACGTGTTCTTCAAGAATGTCACTGATGTAGGAATCAGCAGTCACAGTTCCTCTACGACAACCAGCTCTGTACGGGTTTCTAAGCTTATACCTCCCCAGAATAAAACTGAATCACCACCTAAGCTTACTCTTTCGATATCCGATCTACGAAATACTCTTTTGCTACGTAAGCGCCATACAGAAACAAATGAGACTCATAAGAAAAGAGTACTTGTCCCCATTGTGCCACATTCCAGTCAAGGCGTTCAGAAAAAAATTTAACCTTGCTGCCTTATGAGATGTGGTAAGTTTAGAACCTGTTGCGGGTCTGTACTTTCTTTTAGGTGTCTTCTTGTAGTCCTATCACTTACAGTGTTACCTCGGATATTTCTGAGCAGGTGCTGCAACTCTACGCGGAACGATGACGATTTCTGAGGCTTGCTGATTAGACTGTAGTACATCTGAGCGGGATTGTCGATTTAAAAATCGATCATCCCGCTCAGATGTCTTTCTTATTCTACCTTATCCAGGTCTTCTTATATAACCACCGATCTCCAGATATCTTTTGTAGACATATTGAACCGTTGATCGACTTACTTCACATTGTTGAGTGATATTTTGCTGACTCATTCC
Organism: Parnassius apollo; assembly: GCA_907164705.1. NCBI lineage: Eukaryota > Metazoa > Arthropoda > Insecta > Lepidoptera > Papilionidae > Parnassius > Parnassius apollo. Next base: position 5,488,775 of record CAJQZP010000935.1, read on the forward strand.
AGTTTGTATCAACGTTATGATTCGAAAAACTGCTGCTTCGCGTAGATGGAAGTGAAAGGCACAGAGCTTAACTGTAATACGAATTTAATGATAGTTTTAAATAGCGTCCTGGAGACAGGACATTAAACACAAAAGAATAAAGTGTAGGTACCTAAAAACTGATTAATGACTTTTGACACACACTTGATAATTTTATCAATATACCTTCTACTAAGATTGCAAATGAGCGTTCAAAAACGTGTTATTTATTTTCATTTTTAAACAGATCGCAATAAATTAATAATCATAAAAATATGCGTAGCCTTATTTTATTATCCACCAGTATATAAGTAGGTAAGAAATATAAAATTCCAATTTGTGAAATGAAATCGCTGAATGAATGAAATTAAGCCTATTAAAGAGAAGCAAGTGATATTAAAGTACCACTTGTACTTTTAAACCAACTAAATCGGAAAAGCTAATTTAATCTCATAAATATAAACGCCCACGTCCAGGAGAAGCAAGTACCTTTGTTCGTCTTTATCAGAAACTTTTTGTACCTAATAAATGATTCTTGAAGGAATATTTCTACAAATGATTATTAATTTCTAGTGTTTTTCAGTTCGCCTGTCATTATTTCGAAGTCTTCAACATAGTACAAAGTACAAAACCTATCCAACTATAGAGTGGTGTCAGACAGGATGACGTCAAATTCCCAAAACTCTTCACTGCTGCATTGGAAGACGTCTTCAAGATACTGTACTGGAATTTCACGGATTAATGGAAGATGAGAGATGATAAGATATGAGAAAAGGATACCCTTTTTACTGGAAATGAGGCATTCCATCTTAGTCCTCACAGGTGACAATAAATCTGCATTTTGATTAGTAATCGAGGATAGATGTAGATGTCTTACCATCAGGTGGACTGTGTGCTCGTTTGTCACCGTATCCTATAAAAAAATGATAGAGAATTACCATGTATTCGCCATTGATGTTTAAATCAAAATACATTATTCTTATTCAATTTTGCAATAATAAACTATTTAAGAAATAGATTATTCGTAAGTAACGTAAGAAATAGAATATTCAGTTATCTAATGATTTTCCCATTATATACGGCTTAAAAGGTTCACCTTTAGTACCACAGGCCCACCCGACGTTTCAGTCACGGAAGCTCATTAATCAGCACATTAATCATTACGGGGTAGGAAACTTATGCCGTCTGTTTGAATGTAAACTAGTCCATGAAGTACCTATCTAGACAATCGCTTGAGTTGAAAAACATTACAAGTATCCGGTTCCCCAATCGAAAGCGACAGGTACAATGCACAGAGTACTGCTCGATTTTTTGAGATAGACGTAGGAAGAGGCGGCCTTGATATTTTACGCGATGCATGTGAAAAAATCTGGACAAGTGACGTCGTAGAAATAAAATCCGTCGTGTTCAATAAAAAAAGATAGGCATATAATTTTTTTTTGTTAAATGACTAACGATCCCACAGTCCACCTAATGGAAATCGATACTGTGGCCTTCGTTTTCACCCCTAAAGAATATGGTACAATGACACGTTTCCATTAAAAAGGGTCTCCGGTTCCCTATATTCACCACGCGAAACACCACAACATTAAGCGATTTTAAGCTGGCATTCTGTGAGACCTTAGTCCTTCCCCAATCAAGCCGATCCTTTCGTGCTTCAACCATAATATATCTGCAAAATGATGCTACCACATATAAATCCTTCACATACTGCGAATAATTTTTTTTTGGTTTTTGCTCTACGCTCGCTATATTTGTAAAAGTTTGCTAAGTTATTTGAGATTCAATAGCAATTGTAATAAAGTATATTTCGGGGTACGATTTTTCAAACAAGTTATGACAAAATCTTAACGTGCGACTGTAATCATAGAGTGTAGTGTGATCGAAATAAATTATATTAAATAATACTACTAAAGATACTATTAAACGCTTTCACAATTTAACAAAATATCAACATGAAATAATCTATATCGATCTATACCTATATCCATATCGATTACGATAGATAAAATAGATATAATAATTTATATCTGTTGTATCTATCGTAATTCTAGGTGTGTAGACCATTATTTTTTTAAAATTTTATTTTTTAATCTAATGCCGCATGAATATACTCACGTTTTCATTACGTAATCGTCATTATAGCCCCTCTCAAGTCCATTACATAATGTATGCTTCCCCTAAGAAATGCCACAAAAAACGGTCCTAAACTACGTACATTCATCATTTACTTCAGTAGAAAATACGATTTGAACTATAACAATCAATTGGTACATGAAAATCCCCTAAGGAGAACTACATAATCTAATTACGATAAAATAACTTTGAAGTCTCCCTTTTTTAATTAAATAGCTCACGCTTTTCAATTCCTAACGAATTTAATTCAAATATTTGTCGGAACGTGTACAAAATACTGGTTAGATTGAGACTTAGAAGGTTTTACTCTAGCGAAGCGTCGTATAACGTGATAACGTAGCAACAGTTGTTGTTTAAAAGATTTTAGAGAAAAACATCATCGTGAAGCGTACCATATATTTGCGACGAATTACTAACGATTTTCTTGTATTTTATGTTGTAATGCACGCATATTTGCGCCATCAATCATGAGTGAATCTGTAGATGATCCTCTTTCGCTTACATCAGAAGTGGGATAAAGTTCCTATTATCACACACATATAATCTTCGAAAAGTGTGATGCAGGCGTTTTGCTGTGCCGCGCGCTCTTAAATGGAAGTACATTTTCGGCGTGGGACGCCGCGGGCGGATTATTTACAGCTGCTGCCGAACGACATGTGATGCGTGAGGAAAGTAAATATGTCTTAAATATTGCTTTGAAAAAATATTTTGTAGTAACAAGTGGTTAACTTTTTAATTGGTTGAGAGAAATGCCTGTAAGTCAAGCTTATTTCAAATAAAATTGATAACAACTTTCCGCCGTGAAAATTTATAAAACAAAACATTCTACAATTACCTAATCTGAGTCTATTTAGGTGATTAATGACCATGTTAAATTGTAGAATGGCTAACTTCATTTTATTTTGTGTTTTGATTATATCAACAGCCATTAAGTAGCCGTAGCTCAAAGAGTGGGTGCGGTGCACGTGTGTTGTTTGTAGAGGTATAGTTTAGTCGTCGTTGAGATGTAACGGGGATAACTGAACGTAGATACTCGTAAAACTAAAATAAAGTGTAGTATACGTTTGTTGCGTAACGAAAGATTAAAAAGGCTATTCTTGGACTACACTTGGCTATTTCTGGTCTTGGTTGCTCTAAGTCACTTGTTATTTCCATTTAATCGCATTCCACGCATTGGTGCGTAGTTGTAAACCATTCGATGCAGGCCTATGAATGTTTGATATTGAGGGTTGGATTTGTATGAAGTTGATCGAAGAAACAATGTCCTACCGGCCATGCCACGGCTACATTCCATGCGTGGACGAAGGGACGCACGCTTTCGATTATTGTATGATTTAGGATGTCAGTATATCTACAAGGGAGTATGTTGTTAAAGTGCATATCTTCTATCGATGCCAATAGTGCGTGCAAACTCTACAAAGTACTGTGTGTTGTTTGTAGAGCTTAGTGTGTAAGTGCTTAGTGAAAAGAATCAGTTGTCCAGTCAATTTTATTAGAGCCAGAGAGCAAATAAGATAACGACTGGAGAACGCTGTCTTTCAATGAGTTAGGTGTCGTCATATGAGACGACGGGTAGAGAACCATTTGTCCGGCCCACGATGTCATATGAGATGATGGCTGCTCAAAAGGACGCCTTAGTTAATGTTGATTTGCATGAGGTCAAACGTAAGCGCTTATGTATGTGTAAATGTCCAAAGATAGGGACAGTATACGTACTCATGTCAGGATAGACGAGTAAAAGAAGTGGTGATTAATAGTATTTGTTACAGGAATAAACAATTCATGAAGATACACCCCCGAGAATGATCGTATGCTAGGATAGGCCTTGTAGGCACGTATATAAAATACTGGTTAGATTGAGTGTAAGAATTTTTTTACTCAAGCAAAGCGTCGTATGATTCGTAACATGGCAACCGTTGTTGCTTTTAGGGTTTTTGAGAAAATAATCATCGGAAAACGTACCATATATTTGTGACGAATTGCTAAAGATCTGCTTATTGCATTTTCTTGTACTTTTGTTGTAACGCATGCATATTTGCGCCATCCATCATGAGTGAATCTGAAGATGATCCTCTTTAGCCTACATATTTAAATATCAAATTTAGTAAAAAGTTATATTTAGTCAATATTTTAGGGTAAAGATCAAAGAAATTTAAGTCTTCATATAAATATCTGCAAGGTTTGTGTGTGAAAAACTAATAATATACATGCTATAACCCTGACAAGCAGTCAATGATGACGGCTCCGTGATGCAGTGACTTAGCAGTGAGCTTAGCATAGCAATCTCGTACGGAACCAAGTATTTTTATGGCCTAAAAATAGTTGTTTCAGGTCTGGATGTTTGTCCTTGTCCAATTAATGTACGTAAATTGACTCCATTATACAGGGGAAAATCTTTCCATTTTAAATAAATAATTATCTGAAGGCAGTAACAGTAAAAACGTGCATAATAAGCTTCTTCAATCTTCATTACCGATCTAATTTGAATTTGCCCGGCGAGAACGTTAATTGAGACACAACTGACGTTGCTTTTAAATGTAGTAGTCTTAGAGTAAAAGCATACGTATTATATTTTTTTGCATGTTATAACAATAATTTTTTGATTTAGATTACAAATAAAACTAAAAGGTAGTTAAGTTTTGGCTGCGGTGTTGAAGATTTTTAAAAACAACAAATATGTCTCGATGACATTTACGATCTACTAACTTGTTAACCGCGGCTTTGCTCGAGTGGGCTTGGAAACAATAATATTTCGTGCTAAAATTATCAAAACTGGATCAGATGTAGGGGCACCTTGGTATTTGCATCTATATTAAACGTAGTATAACACTACTATATATATATATATATATATATATATATATATATATATATATATATATATATATATAATACGTAGGCAATCCCATAATGAATTGGCCTAACTATGAACCAATGAAGGAAATGAAACGAAACTAATTTTATTTTTCAATATAATCACCATGAATACTAACACAGTTCTGACATCTGTGAATCAACATCTCTAAACCTTTATAAAAATAATCACATTTTTTATCCTCAAAATGACTGAATACGGCCGCCTGCAACTCTTCATCGCTTGAAAATTTTCTTCCTCTTAAGTCCCGCTTTAAATTTGGAAATAAATAATAGTCAGACGGGGCCATGTCTCGACTGTAAGGTGGATGTTGAACTTCTGTGAACGATTGAGAACTGTGTATGATTGTCATGGAGCAACAGGACACCTTTAGACAGCTTGGCTCTTCGTTTTTCCTTTATCTTGTCTCGTAATTTATATATTAAAGAAGCATAATATTCGCCGTTCACGACTGTTACGTTCTTTAAAATCCACCATCAAAATGCCTTGAAAATCCCAAAATATTGTGCACATCAGTTTTTTAGTCGATTGTTGCACCTTTGCCTTTCTAGGGGGCTTTTCACCCTTATAACGCCATTCCATTGACTCGCGCTTGCTTTGTGGATCATAATACAAGATCATAATTCCATCACCAGTCACTAGCCGCTCGATCACAGTCTTTGGATTTTCGCTACAAAGATCCAAAAACTCCGAAGCGCAGCGCACTCTTTCCTGTCTCTGTACCGCTGAAAGAAGTTTTGGTACCCATCTTGCACTCACTTTTTTCATGTGAAGATGTTCATGGATCGCGCGGTGAATGGTACTCTTAGAGAGCCCAAGCCTTGCTGCAATTTCTCTAATCTTCAAACGGCGGTCACTCAGAACCTCCTCTTCGATAAGAGCAATCGTTTCGGGAGTGAGCACTTCCACAGGTCGACCGTCGTGGCCAAAGTCTTCGACGGTTTCTCTCCCGAGGCGAAACTCTTTCACCCAATTTTTCACTGTGCTATAGGAGGGGGCAGACTCCTTATACACGCCATCCAGTCGTTCTTATTTGGGCAGGGGATAAATCTTCTTTAAACAGAAACTTTATGACACTTCGATACTCAGCTTTCGACATTTTGAAAAAATACTCGACTCTCGTTATTCAAATGCCTGTTAAACTAAGACTAAGCATTTCATCTCGATGCATGTTTCTTATATTAAGTGCACGATAAACGTACTATTTAATGCAACAAAACAATATATATATATATATATATATATATATATATATATATATATAACACGGCTCCACATGCCGTGTGCGGTAAACGTCAACCACTTAATGCGTTCCCACCGAAGGGGACGGTAAGTTGGGAACTGGATCGGTCCCAATATTTGACGAGTTTGAATATCATAAATATGTTATATATATATATATATATATATATATATATATATATATATATATATATATATATATAACTCCAAGTGGTCGTATTGTAATTAATTTGAAATTTAAAAAATATCATGCACAATTGTTGAAAATTGATTGCGTTATCATAAATAACAATCGTTTTATTGTCAGAAAAGTAAAACTAATAATTAAATAAGCGTCAAACCTGGACTTATCGACTAAAACACCTAACCAAAAATTAGAGCAAATGAAGAAACATGCTTCATGGTCGCATGAAACGAGCTGACTGTCCGTTTGCATCGCTCTCTGCTCCCATCACGCTTCACGCGACGTGGCGTCGCAACGTTTACTACGTTGCGGCGCCACGCCGCGTTACATTTTAGTTACAGAGGTAACCGCCATTACCCAGTGAGTGCTAATCCCCCTCCCTATCCTACATGTAACCGTACCGACCGTACATTACGTAGGTCTAGCGCCGTAGCTTACCAGTTATGTTAACTTACTACCATGAATCCACGACATCGACAGCGTAAAACTCAAACGGAAAGAAAACTGCATACTTGCAAGAAACAAAAAAAAAAGACTAAAAAAACAGTTATATTGATTTTGATTAAATGTACACAAATGTCCTATATGACTATGACCGTAGCCAAACGCTTATATTTATATCGGAGTTCCAAGAGTATGAGAGATATTTTTTATTTAAACCATTACACAAACGGGAAGTAATAAAAAATAAAATAACACAGTAAAGTCTCTTAATTAGGATCATTAGAGGTAACATTCATTAGTCTTCCTTTGTTATATTTCATAACAATGTGCCGCAGTTCCGCTAAAACCCGCATTTACTCTGAAACTTCGGAACGAATTATCTAGCTTTATTTTTATATGTTAAAGTACACTTTTTAGTGTAGCAAAAACAAAGAGCCGGGAATATTTAATCATTTATAATTTTTAGGGATAATTGCTAATATTAACAAAATGGACTGGTTGACTTCGGTGTATGTCTTTCACACCGTTTTATTATTTTTTTTTTGAGACAATTTTATGCACATGATTCAAATTTGGAATACATAATTATAGTATGCCGTTATCGAAGTGTATGTAGGTTCACAATTAAAAATTTCCATCCAAATTTATTAAAACTTCAGTTATCGTCAGTTGAATCATAAAGCTCGTATAACTCCACTTTCGTAAAAAAAGTTTTTTTTAAGTTCGTGCCTGGCTTTTAATTTCAAAATCAAAAGACTAAAAGGTACTAGGTTGTAACCTATGTACCTCCCACTGCTGAGCACTAGTCTCCTCTTATTTCTAAAAGGGTTGTGAAGCTAATAGTCATCAGTGGTTTTGCAAATAACTATTTCACTGGTACCATCAGCGATCATATTCCGGTAGCTCGCGTATTGTAAAGTCAAGGCGAGTGCTTAACCTCTAAGCTACCGTGTGTCTTTCTTTATTAGGGAATTTTTATTTAAAGTGGCTTTTTACTACGCCATCTTGGAAACTAATTTTATTTTAAGTGGATTTTTACTACACCATATTGATAATCTCATTTCTGTGATAGACAACATAATCATCATCATTACAATCCTTCACGAGGCCACAGCTAAACATGAACCTACCCACTAAATGATGCCCGATAACACGCTCCTAAGCCACCGGTAGGAGCTACACTTATAATATTCAAAATGATAATTAAATATGATATTGATAACAAATGATAATATATGTAAAGCATTTTTATTTTTGCCGCATTCACAAAACGCGACGCGTAACTACGCTTATGAATTATTTTTATAATATAATGTTTTCATGTAACTTTTTAATTATTAATTTTGTATGTTCAGAACTTTAGAGAACTTATTAAATTGAATCAGTGAATCGGTCATTAATTAGTTATTGTGAACTGCGAGATGAATTATCCTACAGAAAGATAAATTACTTTTACCTAACCAGAAATGTCATCGAGGAAAACAGTTTATTGTTTTCAGTTTGAAACAGTTCTCAAGTAACAATGGCTGTTGTTTGTTAAATTAAATATCAATACAAATTTATACAGATATAACAGGTTCCTCGACGTACAATGATTGTATTTTCAACCATAGAATAGAAGAATAGAATAATTTTTTATTCAATTTAGATTACAAGTAATTCTTATTGAAATTCAATTTTTTACTTTATCACTGGTTCGAAAAAAACCTCTGTCCTGGGAAGAACCAGCAAGAAACCCAGCGGGACTTTTTTTTAAATAAATTTTACAATGTCAATGGTCACAAAATATTTACAAAATTTATTTATTTAAGTATTCTTTTATATCGTAATAACCCTTTTTGTACAGTTTTTGTTTAATTATATATCTAAACTTGGTAATAGAGAGACCTCGCATATTTTCTGAGACTTTGTTGTAATAGCGGATACATTGCCCTAAAATTGAGTTACTGACTCTATGGAGTCGAGAAACTGGTATCACTAGCTTGTGCTTGTTCCTAGTGTTTACAGAGTGTATGTCACTTTTTTTACTAAAACTACCTTTGTTTTTGTGAACATACAACAAATTTTATAGATATACTGAGAGGCCAGAGTTAATATATTTATTTCTTTAATTTTTTTTAAGGACTCTCTCGGTTTGAGGTTTACAACCTCTAGCTCCAATTGCCCTCTTCTGCAAAACAAAAATAGTTTCTAAATCAGCCGCACCCTCCCATAGCAAAATCCCAAAAGACATTATACTATGGAAATAACTGAAATAAACTAATCTAGCTGTCTCGACACTAGTGAGATCTCTAATATTTTTTACAGCATAAGCTGCAGAGCTTAGTCTGCTTGCTAGTTTAGATATATAGGGGCCCCACTGAAGCTTAGCGTCGAGAGTGATGCCAAGAAAAACAGAGGATTCAACAGGACTCAGTTCTTCCCCATTTAAAAACACATTGGACTCGGATTATTAATTTAATAAATTTATTTACTCGGATTATTATTTGTCGTAAATTTAATAAATTTAGTTTTATTACCGTCTAAATGTAGATTATTAACGTTAAACCAATGCACTAATTTCGATATAGCATTATTCACTTCGTCACATTTAAATGATTGACGTTTAAGTTTAAAAATCAAGGAAGTATCATCAGCAAATAATACTATATCATGATTATCCCCTACAAAGGAAGGTAAGTCATTAACATACATTAAAAATAGGAATGGGCCGAGAATTAGTTTACAGCTTCATTTCCCGTCTAGCAACCATGAGATTAAGAATGTGATTGGAGAGTTTTTGTGTTCTTTTGCAGTGGGTCTTGCGGAGCTTAGCTCCGACCGCATGAACAGTTTCCACGAGCTTATTATTCATATTGTCCACGGCGTTGCAGTCTGCTAGGCACTGAAAATGGTTTTGTAACTCGAGTTGAAAGTTTTCGAGACTTTGGTTTAGAGCACGAGGGGGACGGAGCGTTGACTTCATTAGACGTGACCTTTCCAACTTTACGTTTAGGTTAGTGTACCTCTCTCACCGATCTGCGATTGCTGCCAGTTTTTAACTTTATAACCGCTGAGACATCACTGAACAGTTAGCATCTAGTCGTCATAGTGAAGTTAATCTCGTTTTTTGTCGAACTGTCAGGGCTCGACCAGTTCCACTTCCTATGTGGGCGCTTCTGATAGAAAGAGTTCAGCAGTTGATTTTTTAGGACCTTTACCGCGTATAGCTGGTTTACTTTTTGTGTGATGAAAAACTCTGTATACTTCGGTGCTGTTACCCCCACAGAACCAGACCATAGTTAATATTAGACGCGACATAATCATAATATATGATGTAGTTGGTATTCTTGCCCGCTACTACACGGGACATCTATTATTTATGAATAAATTTTATTTCATCAAACGCTATTCATTTAAAGTTAAAAATTACTGCCTATATACATCCCATTGATGGGCATGGGCGTTCTCTCATTTCTGAGAGTATTTCAGGGCAAGAAAATGTTCGCTGCGCTGCCCTAATGCGAATTGGCGAACTTTACAGGTCTTTAAAATTGTTTTATTTATTTCTCAGACATGTAGGTGTCCTCAAGATTTTTACCTTTACCACCGAGCAGATGGTAAATTAGCAGTTAAAATTGCAACTATCAATTTTATTGGTGCTGGTGGATATCGATCTTGGGTTGCTCGCGAACTTTGAAAGTTACAGCGAGCGCTTAGCTCCTGAGCTTTTTCATTTGAAAAATTATTTTATATGGAATAAATAATAAACATATATTACATGAGCAATTAATATCCTTAGGATGAGAAACAATCCTACATTATAATCCTTGGTGAAAGGGGAAGATTAGTAGCTGTTATGCAGGGATTTACTATCAACAGAATGGCTGATAAATACCAACAATTATCTTTAATCCTATAACGTGATAGAAAATAATAAATTACAATGATGGTCTTACTACTGGGTGATATATTTATCACTCCATATCTATTATGTATTTTTTTTCTGTTTTTGACGTAAGAAATCTTCGATCGATCTAAGACCAATTATTCAATTATTTGATAAAAGTTATTAATGGGATAGTATGAAAGAGAAACATATTAAAAATTACAGTTGTATGGATAAAATTGTTTAATTGTTTCATTTTTATGTTCAGTCAGGGTTATATAATTTATTTGTCGAAAAACTTTCAATCATCAGATTGAAAAATTAGCATTTCGGCAATAATTTATAAACCAACAAGCTTGCCAAGCAGACGTTATTCTACCCTTTTCCACGACCCTTTGTCATGTCCTATTAGAAATCCTTAAATTCGCAAAAAAAAAAACTCATGGACAAAAAACTACCCTATATCTCAAGTTGGGCCAAACTGCACACGGTGTGTAAATTTGATTAAAATTGGTTTTGTAGTTTAGGAGTCCATCGCGGACAAACAACGTGACACGTAATTTATATATATTAAGATAAAGTATGCTTTCGCAATGATGACATTTAACTCAATTTAAACATAAAGTCATTCAATTTTACGAACGCTGTAACTACAGCGTAAGTGAAGATATCGAATATCTACCTGAGGGTATCGTAAGAATTCTGTAAGGAAAATTCTCTAACATTATCAAAAGCATTCGACATACTGCACTACGTAAACATCCTCATAATTATACATAGAAAAGGAATTTGTGATTAGCTGAAGCAGCTATTATTGCAAGATGTCTGCCACCGTGATCGCCAATGTATTTGCTTTTTTCAAGTTAGTGTGTTTATATAAATATGCCCATATCTAAAAAATCGTAGTATTTGGAAGTTACATATTAACTACCATTATAAAACTCCTGGTTTCTATATGGAAGAGGCACATATTTGTCATTCCTATGAAGATAGTTACGGATAAAAAATAATAACTCTTTAAAGTACGAATTTTCTAATACTAAACTTAAAAAGGAAACAACTGAACTGTTTCGTACAATTGCGATTTTTTATTTATTTATGATGAATTTATAAAATTTACAGCCTATATACGTCCTACTGCTGGACACAGGCCTCCCCCCATTTCTGAGAGGGTCCGCCGCGCTGCCCCAATGCGTGTTGGCGAACTTCACATGGCTTCGAAATATATTTTTTCATATTTCTCAGACATGCAGGTTTCCTCACGATATTTTCCTTCATCACCGAGCACGTGGTAAATCAGCACTTAAAATTGCAATTAACAACTTCATTGGTGCCGGCGGGGATCGAACCCAGTTTACTCGCGTTCTGTGATATTTACAGCGAGCGTTAACCACCTGAGCTACCACGGCTCTTTGAAATGAACGGATGAATTTATACTATGAATAATTTTTATTTACGGATTTTACAATTTATTGCCAAATTGTGGCGTTTTTTAATTATATTGTTTGAAAAACGTCAGCGATCTTAGCTGGATACTTGCCAAACGTCCTTGTGGTTACGTTATGAGAACATAAAAACATTGAAATTGTGCCGCAGGTTTTATTGATAAGATGAAAAACCAATAAAGAAAATTAGAACACTACGAACTCGTAAATTGACACCTAAACTATGTTCAACTTATTTAAAAGTCACTAATGTACACCTTAAACCGTATTGTCAGCTGCAAATGATATTAGATGTACAATATATAAGTACTCGTATGCGTGAATGTTCGATTTTGGATGTACAAGACATATGTACTCGTATGCGTGAATATTCGTAAAATAAATTTATAATGGTGATAAGCTAACTTTTTTTCACTCGCATTTAGTTTGAAATGTATTTGGTCTATATTACATTTCATGTAAAAACGTGCTTTCAAGCTTTCAAGTGTTTTGACTCCTTTATTTTTTTACTTAAAGGGAAAACTTTTATGATAATACAATAATACCGACTGAATTTTATAGATTACGTAGCTGACGACGGTGTTATCAAATTTTATGCAAATTGTAGTAAAATACATATTTTAAATAAAAATAATATTATATGTTCAATAACAATGTGATGTTTTTATTATTATATCACTGTGATTCATATGTGCTCCTTTTGGTTCAGACAAGCTGTATGTTGTATACGTTGTGTGGCGGTAGCATCAATGAATTGCTGTATGATATACGAGTATGATAGATATACCTAAAATAGCTAGTTCAGCGACGAAAATCGCAAATCCGCAATTATTACATATATGATTAAGTTAAATGCTCATGGTGAGAAGGTTCACGCTAAGAAGTTAACGGATCAATAAGAAATAAATCTTTAGAAAAGGAAAATGAATCTCTTTGTCAGTATTAAATTAGCGATTGCTGGATTTTTTGAAATTTCTAGGGTTTCCTTTTCTTAAAATTGACACAGTTATTTTTTGTCTATATATTATTACTAATAGTGAATGAAAAACTTTTTGCCCCTTTTTAAGCGTGTTGCGCGCATATATCGTGCGTGAGGTTTGACATAGTTAGTTTATATGGAGAAGGGGTGCAGAACGATAATTTAAAAAAATGATTTATAAATAATAAATACATTACATTTAATCAAAGAAAACATACATCATTTACGTATATATCACAAATGACTCAAAGTTAGTTTTTTTTTAGAATAAGATGACAAACGAGCACACATTCCACTTAATGGTAAGTGAATGCTGTTGCGCATAGACATACACATTTATCCTCGGTTAAGAATCAAAACGCAGATGCGTTATCACCGCTGATGACTAAGATGGAATGCCTCGTTTCCAGTAAAATAGGGTCTCCGGATCTCTACACTCACCATACGAAACACAGCAGTATTAAGCTGCTATTTTACGCTGGTATTCTGTGAGAGCGTGGTCCTTCCCCGTTTAAGCCGACCCATTCGTGCTACAACCATAATATAGCTGGCTTTCCCACGTATAAAATAGTACCAAAAATATATAATCATTAATCACTACAGTATATTTGCATATATTTTTTTCTTGTAATAATTACATTTATTTAAAGTAAGAGAAATATCACTTAATATAATCCATCCATCAGACCAGTACACACATTAACCGTGTCTAATAAAACCAACAGAACATTTTCACTTTAAGATAAATGTTACGAGTACAATCTTGCCGTAAATTGGCAATCAGATTGAATTTTTATATTCAGCGGAGTTCTGGATTTCATTTAAATTTTTGTTAATGAATATTCCTTCGGATATGTAGAAATTATTTCTTAACTCCATTACTGCTTTTATAAAACTACGTTTTAAGTTCCATGTAACTGTGTCACACGAGCTATGTGTTCGGTGTAGATCCGTTGGGCTACATCAGTTACTCTAATTCTACTGTGTATATCCTCGTTACGGATTCTTTTACGCAGAAAAACTCCGAGAATAACCCTGGCTATAGCTCACCGAACAATATTAATGATTATCACACATTACACAACCTGAGATTACGTCTCAAATCGATTTGACATCTCTGGTAACACACACTGTTTGTACACTCTGGTTTTCAATTTTTGAGGAATATGTGGAAGTTGTCATCACCCGTCCCATCCCATCATCACATTCTTAATCTCATGGTGGACTTCACCTTGATATAGTATTATTTGCTGATGATACTTCCTTGATTTTTAAACTTAAACGTCAATCATTTAAATGTGACGAAGTGAATAATGCTATATCGAAATTAGTGCATTGGTTTAACGTTAATAATATACATTTAGACGGTAATAAAACTAAATTTATTAAATTTACAACGACACAAATAATAATCCGAGTAAATAAATTTATTAAATTAATAATCCGAGTCCAATGTGTTTTTAAATGGGGAAGAACTGAGTCCTATTGAATCCTCTGTTTTTTTTGGCATCACTCTCGACGCTAAGCTTCAGTGGGGCCCCTATATATCTAAACTAGCAAGCAGATTAAGCTCTGCAGCTTACGCTGTAAAAAATATTAGAGATGTCACTAGTGTCGAGACATCTAGATTAGTTTATTTCAGTTATTTCCATAGTATAATGTCTTTTGGGATTTTGCTATGGGAGAGTGCGGCTGATTTAGAAACTATTTTTGTTTTGCAGAAGAGGGCAATTGGAGCTATTTACTACCTTAAACCGAGAGAGTCCTTAAAAAAATTTAAAGAAATAAATATATTAACTCTGGCCTCCCGGTATATCTATGAAAATTTGTTGTATGTTCACAAAAACAAAGGTAGTTTCAGTAAAAAAAGTGACATACACTCTGTAAACACTAGGAACAAGCACAAGCTAGTGATACCAGTTTCTCGATTCCATAGAGTCAGTAACTCAATCTTGGGGCAATGTATCCGCTATTACAACAAAGTCTCAGAAAATATGCGAGGTCTCTCTATTACCAAGTTTAGATATTTAATTAAACAAAAACTGTATAAAAAGGGTTATTACGATATAAAAGAATACTTAAATAAATAAATTTTGTAAATATTTTGTGACCATTGACATTGTAAATTTTATTTTAAAAAAAGTCCCGCTGGGTTTTTTGCTGGTTCTTCCCAGGACAGTGGTTTTTTTCGAACCAGTGATAAAGTAAAAAATTGAATTTCAATAAGAATTACTTGTAATCTAAATTGAATAAAAATTATTCTATTCTATTCTATTCTATGGTTGAAAATACAATCATTGTACGTCGAGGAACCTGTTATATCTATATAAATTTGTATTGATATTTAATTTAACAAACAATAGCCATTGTTACTTGAGAACTGTTTCAAACTGAAAACAATAAACTGTTTTCCTCGAAGACATTTCTGGTTAGGTAAAAGTAATTTATCTTTCTGTAGGATAATTCATCTCGCAGTTCACAATAACTAATTAATGACCGATTCACTGATTCAATTTAATAAGTTCTCTAAATTTCTGAGCCATACAAAATTAATAATTAAAAAGTTACATGAAAACATTATATAACACATATGAGCCGTAGTAGCTATGCGCTCGCTGCAAATTTCACAGTACGCGAGCAACCCTTGTTCGATCCCTGCCGGCACTAAATTGTTGATTGTAATTTTAAGTGCTAATGAACCACGTGATCGGTGGTAAAGGAAAACATCGTGAGGAAACCTGCATGTCTGACAATAAAAAAAATATTTCGAAGACATGTTTTGTTCACCAACACGCATCGGGGCAGCGCGGCGGACATTTCCTTGCCATATAACCCTCTCAGAAATGAGAGAAGGCCTGTGCCCAGCTGTGGAACATATATAGGCTGTAACTTTAACTTTTATGAAAACATTAAAATTTGATTATTCTATTCTATTTAGGGAATCCTCACCAAAAGGGTAAAATGAATCCTTTTTAATGTCAAATAAGGTATGTGGGCGTAAACAGTCCGTGAAACCATACACAAAAGTATAATTCTTTGTTAGCGAAAATTGATCTAAGTTAATCCCTTGGGTGTGGCCACCAAAATACAAAAATGCTTTATTAAATTAGTTCTAAGTTAAACATGGAAAAGCACTTTAAGTTCGCGTACTCTACCGTTCACTTATCGAATAATTTGTGGTAATTTAATAGCCAACATTGAACAAATCAAATCAATTTAATTGGAAATCGTAAGTTAACCTTTAATGCTAAAGTTGTTATTATGAAGTAGTGTCAAGCTGTAGCAATAGTTGGTTTGGTTTGACCGACAAAGGGCCACGCATGCACTGGATACCAGCGAAGAATAGTGGTGAC
The DNA here is from genome assembly GCA_907164705.1 of Parnassius apollo. NCBI lineage: Eukaryota > Metazoa > Arthropoda > Insecta > Lepidoptera > Papilionidae > Parnassius > Parnassius apollo. The sequence continues at coordinate 5,505,319 of CAJQZP010000935.1, forward strand.
TTGTAAAGTGAGTAACAATAACCATTACGCATCAGCATTTTTAATCTTAATCAAGGATAGATATGGGTGTATATGGGATGGTAACTTAGGCGTTTTGATAATGATGCTGGAGGAGCAGGTTTTCTGATAGGAGGAACAGGCCTTTTGGTTGAAAGAGCAGCAGGAGGAACCGGCCTGCTGACAGGAGGAATAGGTCCGCCGACAGGAGGACCAGGCCCGTCGGTTGGAAGAGCAGCTCAAATGCGATAAGGAAGAGTAGATGCTTCTTATAAAGGACCTTCACGCTACCTTCGGGAAAGGGATAAAGGAGGTGAAGGATAGAATTGCTCAACATGACAACCGCCTATTGGAAGCCGAAACCCGAATCGAGCAAGTGAAAAATCGTGTTGACAAGGTGATGGCTGACCTGAATAAATCGCTAGACGACCTCAAACTTGGGGATAGAATTACAACTCTCATAGTAGCTACAACACCTCTGCTACGTAGATTCAAAGTTCCACCGTTCGACGGGACTCCTTCATGGTTGGCTTACAAAATCCAGTTCAAGGCTATCACAAAGGCGAACGGCTAGAATAAAAGTCAGGCCATCACTGCTCTCACACTAGGCCTGCGTGACCAAGCCTTAACTGTTCTGGAAGCTCTCGATAAAAAAAACTTACAAGCAGCTTGTTGAGGCATTGGAGCCGAGATATAGCGACGCTCACCTGGAACACGTCTTTCGTGCGCAGTTTAAATATTGCGTGCAACGCAGCAACGAAAACCTGCCGCAGTGGATCCTTGAGGTGGAGAAGCTGGTTCGGAAAGCATACCGGTCTGTATGCGCTCATTGAGACAACCTGGTGCAGACATTCGTAGACGGCATCCGCGACCTTGAAGTCAGAGCTGCTGTGAGGCTCGGGCACCACGAGACGCTTAAGGACGCCTTGGTCCGTGCACTAGAGGTGGAAGACTCATCGTACGGCAGTATCATCATTCCCATCGCGTTAGGGTCCCTACCCAACCTCCATAACTTAGGGAGGTTGCAGCAACTACAGTTCGCGATCGCAATAAAAGAGTTTGCAGCAAGGTGCTACGGCTATGGAGAAATGGCCATCTTCGATCCAGCTGCCCTAAGCAAACTGTAAAAAGGGAAGGTGATCGATCTCAAGGGTAGTGTAGTGTAGGTAGTGCGGCTAACAGCACCGCCCAGCAAAAATACGACTTTGTAATCGCACATCGCAGCAAGAAATGTCATGGCAACATGAAGATGCATTGTCAAGAAGACCTTGTCCTGAAGATTACAAACATTATACTAGGCAAGGGGGTAAGGAAGTGGTATCTGTGAGGATGCTCAAGACAGACCACCTCAACAACAAAGGGTTTGACGAAGGTTCCCTAGTGTGGTTGAACAATCCAATCCGCAGCAAGGGGAAATCTCCTAAGCTTGAAGCTAAATGGGACGGACTGTACCAGATTGTGACAAGGATCAATGACGTAACCAACCGTATACAGAAAGGTGCGAGAGGTACTTCTAAGATCGTCTATGTGGATCGACTGGCGCGTTAATATTATATTATATATAATATTAACGCGTTATAATGCTCTAGACGAGCATGTCTTAGGAGGCGGCCCGTGTTGCGTGCCATAATTAATGCCTGATACATTGCGAGTAACTACCAACGCCATCTAGTATCAAGTAGTGGATCTAGGAGAGCTTTCTAGAATATTCCACACAAGTACTCTCTAGACCTAGTCAGTCGGAACCGCTATATACTCGAAAATTCTAGATGTTTCAGTCGAAAAGGCCCTTTAGAGGACAAGAAAAGACCGCGACCGAGTGAGTATTGAATTGGCCATACAATCGAATACTTCGTAGCGATATAACTGTGAATTGTGTTTTATTATTAGTGTGTTTTATGTTGTAATTGGTGTTCGTTAATTAAAGTGTCAATTTTGGTAATCCAATCGGCAGTTTTTATTGTCACGAACCCAAAGCTTGTAACAATACCATCAGGTGGACTTGTGTTCATCTATCACCCCTATATTTATGGAAAATATCTAATAGAGAGAAGCAAGTATTGTAATAATTTCTTATATTTACGCGAACATTGCACATGATTAAAACTACTTTTACGGATTTTATCGCGTTTATTTTTACTTTTTATTTTTAATTCCCGACGTTTCGGGCGCTTTCCAGCACCCATGGTCACGGGGGACTGAGATGAGTGACGTCCCTATGTCATTGTTTAGCCCGGAGTACCTTCAGCTTTTTTTTTAATTATTGTTTATGGTCCGATCTATGCAAAATGAACTGACTATGTCTTGAGTTCTTGCAGTGGTATGCTCGGGTTTAGTTTTAATTTTATTTACGGAAGCATCAACGTTCCGGGAAGTCTGCAGTTTGTGATCATATCCTAGACGGCCCCAACCATTACATCAGATTTGATAGACCACAAATTCTCGCGAAAGAACACCGATTCCTACCAAGGATGATACGTGAGGCTATTGAAATTAAAAAACATCCTAATTTCAATAGAGAAGGAGGCTGGGTACTACCACCTGCTTGGGATCCTATAATCAATAAAATTAAAACTAAACCCAAGCATACCACTGCAAGAACTCAAGACATAGTCAGTTCATTTTGCATATATCGGACCATAAACAATAATTAAAAAAAAGCTGAAGGTACTCCGGGTTTAACAATGACATAGGGACGTCAGTCATCTCAGTCCCCCGTGACCATGGGTGCTGGAAAGCGCCCGAAACGTCGGGAATTAAAAATAAAAAGTAAAAATAAACGCGATAAAATCCGTAAAAGTAGTTTTAATCATGAGCAAGTATTGTAACTAATCTATTTATTAAAAGTTGGAGTTGGTGATACAGAACACTAATTGTAAAAGTATAGTTTGCTAGTATTGGCATTCCCCAAGAAATGCTACGAATCTCTTTCAACTGTACAAGTATAATTTGCACTTTGCGAATTTCATTATTACAGCTATCAATTTAATGTTAACTGGAATCCTAATTAAGTGGCTGGTGTGAAATAATAGCAAATGCTCAGGTCCTGAGCTCAGTTAGGAAAAGATGATTAAAAATAAAGGCGCAGAACTGGCTATATATGTGAGAAGAGTAAGCTATTCTAAAACATGACTGCTTGTTTTTCATGATATTTCACGTCTTTAAATTTCGCAAAATGTACTTATCCGATTAAATTCGTTAAAATATTTTTTTTGTAATTTCGTTAGTTACAAAGAAAATCAGCAAGTTCCTTCGTTCATTAGTCTTTCAACAAAGCTTTCTTAAGTTAAGTATCTCATTATATCTCCAACGCATATGTGAGTAATGTAAAGCCGGAAAAATTTCACAAATGAATTTCTCGGCTAGCAGTGAAATTCACAATATATTATATTGCTAGCTATGCTACAATGCACAATAATAACATTAAAGTTTAGAAATCCTTTATCAACACTCATAGACCTTGAGCTCTGATATTCGTACTGAGATATGCTAGGTCTTACCGTCACCGTTACCGTTACAGTCTACTTAAGTCCACTGCTAAACATAGGCATCCCCTATAAATTTCTTTACTGTTAGACATTTGCCACAGTTGTCACGTTTGGCACATAGGTTGGCAACCAGAGCCTATATTTATTTTTGCTTGTTAATAAGAAGTCGCTGGCACCCATATCCCAGTTTGTTTCCTTATGTCATCCCTTACGACATTCCCGGGATAATATGGGGTAGTGGATATTCTTACAACGCCACTACACGTTTACTAGGTTATAGTCATAAGTAGTTTACTGTATTATCATCGACTCTCAATACGTCTGCTGAATTTCAGTGTACTAAGACTTTGGGAAGTGCGTGAAAGCTAAATAAAAAAGTTCCATTATTCAGTTTACGCATATCAATTTCACAAAGACAATCATTTGATATTCCTTCCTTACCGGTAATTGTAGGTCATGTAAATACTTGTTCCTTGCGAAATTGTTCCAGTACGGTTCCTTGTTGCAATAACCCATTGATGCAATTCATTGCTAAGCCACTGCACCACGGTAGTCATATTATTGATTATTAATTATATTATGCTTGCATAGAGATATTTGATTCCGAACGTTTTTTTATATAGAAATTGAACTAGGATCCGATATAGGTACGATTCATGACGATATTATTGATTAATTTTCTAAATAAATTCACTGTGTAGTGTAAGAATATCCACAATCTACACAAAACCGTCTTGTGGCTGTCTTAAGAGGCATGAGAGGGAAACTGAAACTGGAGATGGGCAGTGTTCTCCTTGATAACAACTCAAACCGCCCACCCGCCCGCCAACCGTGCCAACGTGGGTTAATATTTAGAATATCTATTTCAGAAGATGATATGCCATCTAGTTCAGTAGATGAAATTTTAGGTGATGATCTTATTATACATACACTTATTTAATAACTTCCTCATTAGTTTATTGGTCGTAAACGTGATTGCTTATCGTAAGGTCCTGGGTTCGAATACCCGGTCAAGCCAAAATCAGTTACTGTTGGAGGAGAGGAATCTGTGGCAACCCCAAATTAAATATTGTAAATTGATAATATCCACCTCAATTTCTAGTTACAGTTATTAAATAAGACTTAATTGTGTTTGTAAAATAAGTAAAAGTCATAAGTATTTTAATTAAATAGTGTTTTGTGCTTCAACTAAAAGTGACAGCTGTAACGAACATCGTTTGAACTTTCTGTAAGTTATTGTAATTCTTGTTATCCCTTTAGTATTTTAAGATTTACCTTTTAAATTAGTGCTGTTTCGGATTTCAATTTGAATTATTTACCTGATAATTTAATTTGAAATCTGTAAGTAGACCCATAGATCTAGATATTAGATTACTCTGTTTCTTCGTTGTTTTCTTTTGCTATTTACACATAATAGTAAAATGAATACACGCAACGCCAAAACGCGCTAAATGGAGAACCAACTTCAAATGGCGCTTCTAGAACTTAAGGCTACCGTCTAGCGTAGCTGTTTTACATTCCCAGCCATTAGAAGGGGCGCTCTCCCCCGTGCATATATACGTTCGAGATCGCAGGTGAAGGTTGCTCTACTTCATTATATATATATATATATATATATATATATATATATATATATATAACAAAAAATTAACAAGTTATATATATATATATATATATATATATATATATATATAAAAAATATATATATAACTTGTTAATTTTTTTACAAAAATATTTCTTTTACCTTTGTCGTGGTAGTATAATTTTTTACCCTTTTATACTTCATAAATGTCGTTTTTAGTAATGTTTATATAGACTATAGGTTTAAAAAGAGTATATACAACCGAAGGAAAATAAAAACTGCCTCTTCATACAAATTTCGCCTCTACCTTGTACATTTTGTTTCTCTTTTACTAAAATATTCTTCTTTTTCTATCCATCTTTTTATGTTTTATTTTTTTGGTAATAAATTGAAATTCTCCAAATATCAAAGTCATTTAATCTAATACTAATATAAACACTAAAACTAGAACTAATATGACAATAAAATAAAAATAATATATATTTATATAGAGCAAGTTTCACGATATGCTCTGCTCAGTCCATAAGAGCTGCGCGAGGGAAAGAGATCAACCGTGCGAGCGAGAGGTAAAGTAACGTTGAGCAACACTGCACACGTCTGAACGCCGAGAAATCCCAGCAGAACTGAGAGAATTTTCAGGCGTTTCTGGTTTATAAATGGAATAAAATATAGGTAAAAAGTACGAAAATATATATTTTTTAATTTTATTTATTTCTAATTCACTTGAAAATAGTTCTATTTTATGTGGTTTTAAGTACGATTTTGCTACATTTATACTTCTAATAGAATATTTGCAGTAGTAGAAAAAATCATAAAATTACAACTTTTTAAGCCCTTCAAGTAATAAAATTAAACATTTATAAAAAAAAGTGACTAGATCAGATTATTGTAGACAATATGTAAATAAATGTGATCCGAATACTTTTCTTGATATTGTTATAGTTTGTACATAGCAGAGGCTTTAATAAGACCTTTTACGCATGTAACCTAAACACGGGCATGTTTAACGCCTAATAGAGCTATTGATTTAAACACCAAAATAAAATTAAAAAACAGTTTCGAAAATATTAAATCCTACACTTTCAATAAATGGAAAATATGTTTCACTTTTTCTTTTTTTTAAATACTATAAAAGAATATTTGTTTTGCTGTAAGTTTTGCGAGAACACTAATTTTACAAGACTGGGGCCTTAAGGCATCAAAGGAGCGTGTGAGCTGTTGCTTAAAGAAAGAGATGACAACGAAAAGGAAATAATAAATATAATTGCCAAAAATAGTAAACTAAAAAGTGATATGGTTAAGTTACATAAAGACTATACAAATGTTTTACAAGAAAGAGATCAGCTTCAGGGAACAGTCGATGAGTTTGACCGATGCAGCAAAGAATATTGTTACGAGCTTGAGGTTCGTGACAATAAAAATTGCCGATAAAATTACCTAAATTAACACTTTAATTTACTTTAACTAAAAACACTAATAATTAAACACACTAATTCACTTAATTCCGCTCCGAAGCTTCGCTTGTGTCGCCGAGTTCATCTCTACCTCGATCGCATCTTGCAGCGCCTATATATTTAAATTAGCAAAGAAATATCCAGAATGTTCAAGTAAACACGCGCAAGGTACCGAGCGTTCGAGTTTCGACTAGGCGCTGTCGGTTGAGTGATTTGTGATGTCATTTTCTCAATGCTCCCCTCGCTCTCATTCCTGACACTAGATGGCGCTAGTGTATTGTCGATTTGAGCGCGTAACACTGCCCCCTCCTAAGACATGCTCGTCACGAGCATTATCGGCCCCATAATGACGCGCTAGGCGATCCACATGGACGATCTTAGGAGTCCCTCTTTGCGCCTTTCTGTATCCGGTAGGTTACATCGTTGATCCTGGTCACAATCCGGTACGGGCCGTCCCATTTAGCTTGAAGCTTAGGAGATTTCCCTTTGCTGCGGACTGGATTGTGCAACCACACAAGTGAACCTTCGTCGAACCCTTTGTTGTTCATTTTGCGGTCATACCGGGTTTTCATCTTTTCAGACATTTGCTGGCCCGATTGTCTGACGTGCTCATAAACGTCATTCATTTTTTTCCGCAAGTCATTTGCATAATCGGTTATACTGCGTGGAGCATCAGGTGGTATCCCGGTGATCAGGTCTGCAGGCAGCCGTAATTCTCTTCCAAAGTTTGCGAAAGCTGATGTCACTGCTGTACTTTCGTGAACAGAACTTCGATATGACAACAAAAACGGTTGTATGTGCTTGTCCCAATCTCATTGCCGATTGTCTACAACTTTTGCTAGGTACCTCTCCAATGTCTGATTAAATCGTTCCACCATTCCATCAGATTGCGGGTGATAAGAAGTCGTTCTTGTTTTATGAGTACCCATAACTCGGCAAGTTTCCTGGAATATTTGAGACTCAAAATTCCTTCCTTGATCGCTGTGAATCTCTAAAGGTACTCCAAAACGACAGAAGACTTCATGAACTAGTTTATCTGCAACTGTTGAAGCTTCTTGATTTGGAATGGCGAAGACTTCTGGCCACTTAGTGAAGTAATCCATCACAACCATGAAATACTTGTTACCGCTTTCACGACAGTGGACCCAGTAAAACCGTTCTCGGATCTTCAGTAGAGTTCGTTTAACTCCCAGATGGCCTCCTGAATTATGGTACAGCTGTAGAACATCCGGTACTTTAGCTTTAGGGACAACCATTTGTAAATGACAGCAGTCCCCCCGAACATTTTCCCATTTACGGCACAGAACTGCATCCTGAAGCAGCAAGCTGTCCCACTGGGCCCAATAGCTTTTAATGGTCGAACTCATCGCTGAGACGTCGCTCCACTTGGGCTTGGGAGCACTGGCCTTCATCCATTCCAGGATCGGCTTGATGTCCGGATCTTCCTACTGTGCACGTTGTAAGCTGTCCTTCCACTCGTTGCTGAGGTGGTCTGCCCTGAGCATCCTCACGGATACCACTTCCTTACTCTCTTGCCTAGTACAATGTTTGCAATCTTTAGGACAAGGTCTTCTTGACAATGCATCTGCGTTGCCATGAGATTTCCCGTTGCGATGTTCGATCTCAAAGTCGTATTCCTGCAGTAGTTCAATCCACCTCGCAACTTGTCCTTCTGGGTTTTTAAACTGCAATAGCCATTTTAGTGCAGCATGGTCAGTTCGTAAGTGAAATTTTCGTCCCAGAAGATATTTGCTAAAATGTTGCAACGACTTTACCACAGCTAGCAATTCGCGTCTTGTGACACAGTAGTTCCTTTCCGGTTTTGACAACGACTTGCTGAAGTACGCTATCACGACCTCTTGGTCACCATTCCGTTGGGACAACACACCGCCAAGTCCTATATCACTTGCGTCTGCGTCAACTATAAATTCTTTGCTTGCATCAGGGTATCCCAAAATAGGTGTTTTGCACAGACGGTCCTTGAGCTCCTGGAATGCGATATTGCAACTTTCATCCCAGCAGAAATGTCGCTTCTCCTCGGTTAGCTTGTGCAGAGGTTTGGCTATATCTGCAAAGTTCTTCACAAATCGCCGGTAATAGGAGCACAAACCCAAAAATGCTCTAACCTGCGTCTTGTCTTTTGGAACCGGCCAATCCTTGACAGCGGCGATTTTCTCTGGATCTGTGCGGATACCTTGTTCCGATACTACAAACCCCAAAAAGTTAACTTGCCGTTGGAATAGTGAACATTTCTTCGGGCTCACTTTAAGGTTGGCACTCTGAATCTTCATGAGCACGCATTCCAGGTTTTGAAGGTGTTCCTCAAACGTACGGCCTACGATGATGATGTCATCCAAGTAGACCAGACAGGCATCGCCAATTAGCCCGGTAAGTACAAGTTCCATCAGCCTTTCAAACGTTGCTGGAGCATTGCACAACCCAAACGGCATTACTTTAAATTGCCACAGACCCTTTTCCGTCGAGAACGCAGTTTTCTCCTTGTCCTTAGGGTCAATTTCAACTTGCCAGTAGCCACTTTTTAGATCCAGCGTGCTAAACCACTTTACTCCTGTAAGCATGTCCAGCGTGTCATCAATTCTTGGCAAGGGATAGCTGTCCTTCTTCGTAACGTCGTTCAGACGGCGGTGGTCAACACAAAACCGCATGCTGCCATCCTTCTTCTTCACCAGCACCACTGGTGAACACCATGGACTAGAGGAAGGTTCAATAACACCATCCTTCACCATTACTTCAATCATGGTTTCCACTTCCTTTTCACGTGCTACCGGCAATCTTCTTGGCCGCTGACGGATAGGCAATTCTTCTCCTGTGTTTATTTTGTGTTGAACTAAGCCAGTCTTTCCTATGTCAGCATCGTTTGATGAGAATACATCGGCGTACTTGAGTAACAACTTCTTCGCCTTGACCAATTCGTTCGGGGAGAGAACACTCCGACAGTCTTCCAAAAGTGTGGTCACTCTCGTTTCTGAATCCTTGCTGGGGGTCCCACTCGATATATATTGGCACTGACGTAACCAATCCACTTCCTCACAAGTACCAACCAGTGTGCCTTTTTCTATAATCTGTTCCCGGTCGCAAAGATTCAGAACACGTACTCCTGAGATATCAGTGGTCCTGACCAAGGTTCGAGCTACTTTCCATGGAAGGTCATTGTTTACCCTTTCCACAAGTACACAACGGTGAGCTTGCCCAGCGTTTCGAGGTAGACTAACAGGAACAATCGTTTCCGATCTCGGCTGAAGATCAATCTTCTTGATGCTGTACACGTTCCCTGGTAACGCACCTTCCATAAAAAGTTCCTCCTGTCCACATTTCAAAACACCTTGCTTAACGTCGATCTCACAACAATTATTCCTCATAAAGTCTAGGCCTAGGATGCAGTCGTCCATTATATCAGCCACGATGACATTATGCAGGTAGATCACGTTGCCTAGCTTCAACTCCATCTCCTTCTCTCCACGGACGGGTATACGCTGACCGGTGGCTGTTACCAAATTAATGCGTTCTCGGTTGTATGCGGAGTCCCCAAGGAACTGACTTATAAGTTGGGAACTAACAACCGTACGAGAGGCTCCAGTGTCTATGGTCAGCTTACATGGCATTCCGTTGATCTCGCCCTTTATGATTAGGCTGTTCCCATCATGGGTTTGTGAGATCGAGATCCTTGGGGCTCTTTTAACATCAGCCAGCACCCGCCCCGCAGTTCTGGCTTTTACTCGTTTCTTTGCCGCTGCTGGGCGGTGCTGTTGGCCGCACTACCCTCCTGAGATCGTTCAATTTCCCTTTCTAGGGTTCGCTTAGGGCAGCTGGATCGAAGATGGCCCTTTTCCCCACAGCCATAGCACCTTGGGCTGTATCCTTTGTTGCGGTCGCGAACTGTAGCTGCTGCAACCTCCCTGACGCGATGGGAACGATGATCCTGCCGCACGGCTTCCACTTCCAGTGCATGGGCCAAGGCGTCTTTAAGCGTCTCGTGGTGCCCGAGCCTCACAGCAGCTCTGACTTCCAGGTCGCGGATGCCGTCGATGAATGTCTGCACCAGGTTCCCTTCAATGAGCGCAGGTACAGACCGGTATACTTTTCGCACCAGCTTCTCCACTTCTAGAGCCCACTGCTGCAGGTTTTCGTTGATGCGCTGCACACGATCTTTAAGCTGCGCACGAAAGACGCGTTCCAGGTGAGCGTCGCCATATCTCGCCTCCAATGCCTCAAGGAGTTGCTCATAAGTCACTTTCTCACCGAGAGCTTCCAGAACTGTTAAGGCCTGGTCGCGCAGGCCTAGTGTGAGAGCAGTCATGGCCTGACTTTTATTCCAGCCGTTCGCCTTCATAACAGCCTCGAACTGGATTTTGTAGGCTGACCAGGAAGAAGTCCCGTCGAATGGTGGCACCTGGAACCCACGTAGCTACTACGGGAGCTGTAGTTCCATCCCCCAGTTTGAGGTCATCCAGCGTTTTCTTCACGTCAGCCATCACGTAATCAACCCGATTGTTTACTTGGTCGATTTGGGTTTTAGCTTCCTTGATTTGGGTTTCCAGCTTCCGACAGGCGGTTGTCATGTTGAGCAACCCTATCCTTCTCCTCCCTAATCTCTTTCCCGAAGTTAGCGTGAATGTCCTTCACGAGGAGCATCTGCTCTTCCTGTCGGCGGGCCTGTTCCTCCTGTCGGCGAGCCTGTTCCTGCAGCATCACCATCAGAGCACCTAAATCGGGTGCTGCAGATGTAGGAGCTACTGACGGGCCTGCAGCCGGTGGCTGGCCCTCCGACGTCTGCGGCGTTGCACCACCAAATCTTCTTTGGTCCGTCTCCTGCTGGCGTTGATTTCGGGTACGGACACCCTCCGTTTCCTCCTTAGGTAAAATCGGCATGCATTTATCCCACTTCTGACACCAATTGTTACGAGCTTGAGGTTCGTGACAATAAAAATTGCCGATAAAATTACCTAAATTAACACTTTAATTTACTTTACACAAATTAAAACTAAAAACACTAATAATTAAACACACTAATTCACTTAATTCCGCTCCGAAGCTTCGCTTGTGTCGCCGAGTTCAACTCTGCCTCTATCGCATCTTGCAGCGCCTATATATTTAAATTAGCAAAGAAATATCCAGAATGTTCAAGTAAACACGCGCAAGGTACCGCTGTCGGTTGAGTGATTTGTGATGTCATTTTCTCAATGCTCCCCTCGCTCTCATTCCTGACACTAGATGGCGCTAGTTTATTGTCGATTTGAGCGCGTAACAATATGATGAATCCCTCAGATTAATTGCTGCATTGCAGTTGCAGTTAAGTTAGGCTAATGAGCAGATTGTGCAATTAAAACAATACTTAGATGAGTTGAAAGTGTCCCAAACTCAAAGTCTGTTCAATGAGCTCATAGTATGTAAATCTTCAAAAACATTGCAACCTTCCATAACAATCGATTTGACTGGTGATGATTTTGCCACTTCAAGAAAAGCAGAAAGGATTACATGCAGTAGTAGAAAATTAAAGAAATACATAAAAATTAATAAATATGTTAGGAAAGTACAAAAGTTAATTAAAACAAAAATTAATACAAAAAATTATATAAATATATGTAAGGAAAAGCATGAATTAATTAATAAACTTGAATTATATTCAAGTGAGGTGGAAAATATAAAAAACTGTTATGAAACTGAAGTAGAGTGTCTCAATTCAGAAGTTTTATCGCATAAAAACTCCTTACAAATTATCTCAAATAAATATGCATCGGCTCAGGTTGAGATAAAAGAACACATATTGGCCATGAATGATCTGGTAAAGTCATGTAAATACAATGAGGAGCGCTTTGACTCCTTAATAAAACATCAGAGTGAGAATCAACGCTCCATACCATGTTCATCGGGGACAATATGTGTAAATAGCAATGACTCCTTATTTTCACCAACACTCTATGACTGTGCCATAACAAAGAATAAAAACTTAAAAAGTAGTTTAAATATTAAAAAACATAAAGTTATTATGTATTGTGATGACATAGGTAAAAATTTGGGCATGATGTTAAATAACAATTTAAAAGGACAATTGATTAGTAATTTGTTGTACTTATTATAGTATTTATTGTATGCCTGGAGCATCCTTTAGTCAAATAATGAATAAAGTTTTAATTAGTAAGTTTTGTCCTTTATAATTTTTGTTATACCACATTAATAATTTTTGTTGGGAGAAGAGGCAATGTAAACAAAAATCAATTATTAAAATATATTGATTACCTCAATACTTTAAATGTACATAAAATTATCTTGTTAACGTTGCCTTACATACCGGGTTGGCCACAGGAGAATAAAATAAGATATGATTTAGATTTATTAATAAATAATTTATCACGTAACAATAATTTATATTTGACATTCAATTTTAACAATTATACCAATAGAATTAATAATAGATATTAATAATTTAATTAAGAAATTTTTGACTACAGATAGGTATTACCTATCCAAATATAATTTAAGACAGATAGCAAATGTGCTATCTTATTATTTATATATTAACTCAGTCAAGGACTTGGCTACCCAGACATCTGCTCCTATTGAGCAGCATTATGATTTGACATGCAATTTGGAATCCGTTCCAAGTAATTTAAATTAGAAAATGAGACAATAGAGGTAATCTCTAGCAGTTATAATAATTTAAATAATTTAGAATGTAGCTTACAAATCCTTAATAGTTGCAATTGTATAACTCCACAAAATGATTATGTAATTGTTTACACCTGGTGCATCAGAATATACAAGGCATGATAGGCAAAGAGCTAGAAATGGAATTGTTCTTAAATAGCAACAATATTCATATTTTATGTATTACTGAACATTGGTTAAAAGCTCATAATTTAATGTTTAACTTCAGTAATCACCAGGTGGTCAGTTCTTTCAATAGAGAAACAATTTTAAGAGGTGGCCTTAATTTTAGCTAGTAAATTACTATCATGTAAAGAACGTAAAGATATTGTGAGTCTCGCTGTTGAGCGAACTGTAGAAATGGCATGTGTTGAGTTTGAGCACCTCACTGTTGTGAGCGTTTACAGACCTCCATGTTCTTTATATGATACTTTTGAAAAAATTATGGAGACTTTAATATCAATCTCCTAGAAGCTTCCTCCACCAATATTAAAATTCGATCATTGTTTAAATCTTATGGTCTTTTTAATTTATTTTTGGAGCCAACACGTATTGCTGAATCCAGTGCAACATGTATAGATAACATTTCTACAAATGTTAAGCCGTTCAATAAATGTATAATTCAAAAATTGAGCTTTGATCACTGTGGACAGTTAGTTTCATTACCCTATGTTCACAAAAATCAAGTAGATAAAAAAGTAGTGTTTGTTCCAGTAAATACACATCGCTTGGAGAAGTTTAGAAGTAACATAGTAAAAGAATTTCAATGAAAGACTTTCGTACCAAAATAATCCAAATTTTTTATGGAACATTATTTAAGCCCATTTGCAGTGAATTTAATAATATTTTTTCTTCTAATACATTCTCCTTGAACAATCGAAAGGCATTTAATGAATGGGCGACAGTAGGAGTCCATAAGAGTAGACAAAGGTTATATGAACTTTACAATGAAAGGTCATATAATCCTAGCGTCAAATTTAGGGAATATATAAAAAAATATTCCAAAATATTTAAGAGTGTGCTCCTTAGCCAAGTCATTGTATTTGAGCAACAAAATAAAGACTGCTTCTAATAAAATTAAAATGACATGGAGTACAATAAATAGTGAAACTGGTAAAGTCAACTCTCGCAATTCAAACTACCAGTTAAGTTTTAACAATAAATTAACTAAATCAGATCAGGACGTTGCAATGGTTTTTGAGAAATATTTTACTGACATTCCGATCTTAACCACTAAGTCACTGAATTCTTCTCCTGCTGTCGCCGAATCATTACTTAAACAAAATGTAAATGTGTGTACAAAGAATTTTACATTTCATAAAGTGTCATCAAAAGATATTGTAAAATATTTTAAGACTATTGATATTAAGAGAACCGCCGATCTGTGGGGGATTTCTGTTAAAGTTATTGCGTCTATAATAGATACAATCGCACCACAACTATCCATTATTTTTAATACTAGTATCGAATCTGGTGTGTTTCCTGATTTAATGAAGCATAGTAAAGTAATACCTTTATTTAAATCTGGTAGTATATTGAACCCCGCTAATTTTGGACCTATTTCTGTACTGCAAAAACTTAGTAAAATTTTTGAAAAAATTATTCTTGATCAAATGTTAATTTGTTTTAATGTTAATAATTTATTTCATAAAAACCATTTTGTTTTCACAAGAGGTCGCTCGACAATTGATGGTGGTGTTGAGCTGATTAAATATACATTTAATGCATGAGAGAATTCACAGGATGCTTTGGGTGTGTTCTGCGACCTATCCAAAGCCTTCGATTGTGTTCACCATGAAACATTAATCAGGAAACTTCAACAATACGGTGTAAGAAGCGATGCTCTTAAATTAATTATTTCATATTTACGTGACAGAACGCAAATATTGTCATTAATAATATGAGTTCTTCCGGGCGATTGTACAAATGAGCGTGCCTCAGGGCTCAATTCCCGGCCCCTTTTTGTTTCTTGTATATATTAATGACTTACCTTACATAGTAGGGGATAACCATGATATAGTATTATTTGCTGATGATACTTCATTAATTTTCAAATTAAAACGACAGATATTAAATTACCACGAAGTAAATAATGCTATAGCTAAGTTAGTTAACAGATTTAATGTTAATAATTTGCATTCGAATGGAACTAAAACTAAATGTATGAAATTTGTAACTCCTAATGTTAAACATGTCAATACACATATAATTTTAAATGAGGAGGAACTGAGTCTTGTTGATACCACCATTTTTCTTGGAATCACACTGAACGCAAAGCTTCAATGGCTCCCCCATATATCAAAGCAGACTTAGTTCTGCAGCATATGCTGTAAAAAAGATTAAAACTCTTACCAGTCTTGAAACAGCTAGAATAGTTTACTTTAGTTATTTCCATAGCATTATGTCGTATGGTATTTTGCTATGGGGACACGCGACTGACACTGAAATTATATTTATTTTACAGAAAAGGGCCATTAGAGCAATATATAATTTAAAACCAAAAGAGTCACTGAGACAAAAATTTAAGGAAAGTAATATATTAACTCTGGCCTCTGAACATTTTCATAAATGTATTGAGGTATATATATATATATATATATAAAAAAAAAAAAAATGTAGGTACACAAAAAGTAGTTTTGCAAAAATAAGTGATATTCATTCTGTAAATACTAGGAACGGACACAAGCTAGTAGTACCAGTTACTCGACTCCACCGAGTCAGTAATTCATTCTTGGGGCGATGTGTACGCTTTTACAACAAAATCCCAGAAAATATACAAAATTTCTCATACACAAAGTTCAAAAATGTTATTAAACTAAGTTTGTATAAAAAGGGTTATTATAATATTAAGGAATTTATGGATGATAATAACCCCTGGGAAGGGTGATCGCTACCAAGCTATTTCTAATTTGTCTTGTGTTGCTAATTGTAAACATGATTGTAAGCTATTATTGGAAAAAAAATAGTACCACAGGGTTTCTTGCTGGTTTTTCCCAGGACAGAGGTTTTTTGTGCGAACCAGTGGTAAATGAAAAATATGACTTTCAAAAAATATTGTTATAATCTACATTGAATAAAAAAGTTTCTGTTTCTGTTTTTGTTAGTTTTTCTGCCTAGAAACTCTCAGAGTAAGGAGCCTAAAGTCAGAAAATTGACGGTGTTATACCCTCATGCCTCGGAAAGCACATTAGCCTCGTTGGTCCTGCGCCTGATCTCTCTCCGGTCATGTTGGATTACCGTCCCATCGGTGCACCTATGCTTGCGCTTACACTCGGCATTTTAATCCTCTCCTGCGCAGATCGACAGTTGCCGTTGTGTCTGGCTACATGACCGATATGTTCTAGAGGAAATTATTTTTTTTGTAACATTATTGTTGTTTTATTTACAAAGTTACAGTATCTTTAGTACGTGAAATGCAGATCTTTTTAAGCGCTTTTTTTCACAATGTAAACATAATATTACCTACCTAGCAACGAACTGGCACAACGACGGCTTTACGTGGTTTCCGAGACGCGAGTTAAAATTTGAACCCGGGACCATATCGACCACTAGACCAATGGAGCAATCAATAGTCATAACATATTGAATAAAACTATTATTTACGATTTTATCGAGTTTAACTAATTATATTATTATCCCGACGGACACCATGTCACGGCACTAGATGAGTCCCAATGGAGCTACTTCAGTTTTAAAAATAGTCATACCATAATCTAAAATAAAAAATCTAAATGTAAATGAGTCGATTATGTACAGTAAAAGTTATCATCGTAGGTCTTTATTAAGTCAACTACCAAACGTAAGCATCCTCATAGGCTGATTCCATACAATCCTTAATACGTGATAGTGTCATGCTGCAGCTATATTACAGTTATAATACGAATGGATCGACTTGACAGGCTTAACCACGCTCTCACAGAGTACCAGCGTAAAATAGCAGCTATATGTTACAGTGTTTCTTAAGGTGAGTGTAGAGAACCGAAGACCCTTTTTACTAGAAATGAAGCATTCTATCTTAAGCCTTAGAGGTGATAGACAACGCATCTGCATTTTGATTCTTAATCGAGGATGGATGTATGTGGCCATGGGCCACAGTATCCACTTACCATCAGGTGGACTGTGCGCTCGTTTTTCACCGTTATCCAATAAAAAAGCCAAATTAGGTAGACACTAATCCCAATGTTTACTTTCCAACTGTGTACATCGGGATAAAATGAATATTTTGAATTCAATCAACGCCTAGCAGTTTGCTTTTTTAATGTATCCCTTTACTTCAACAGTGTTTGTTTGTTTTGCCTTCAGCCTATTTCGCTACTTTGTTGCTGTGCAAACATCTTTGATCGAAATTATTACCCTAAAATAACACAATTTATAAAATGTTGTAGAATTCAGCAACCCATATTGAAATACCGTAGCACACAATTTACATTTCTCAAAATATTTTACTTTACTTCAGTAATGAAAGGAGGTAATTGTCTTATAGTAATTGCAGAAAAATTGATGTAGAAAGGAATATTACTGCAGAGAATATGATGTAAGAAGTCTTGAAAGAGAACCGATACTTAGTTATCATGTTATCCTTTAGCCTGATCCTTCCAGGAGTGGGCGGTAGCGTCTTCCTAATCATCAATTAAAGTGTATATAAGTCCATTGCTGAACATAATCCTCCCCCATATATTCTCATAGGGAGGAATCTGCCAGTTACCACGCTTGGCAAGCGTTTCAGCAACCGAATTTATTATTTTTATTCTGCTGTCACCAGAAAGATGCTATTGCCGAACTTATATTTCAGTTCTCCTTGATGCCTTTTACGACACCTACGAGACGATATGGGTTAGTAGATATTCTTACACTGCCTCTACACTATGATCAAAGAAAATCAAAAACTAAAGTTGCCAAACCGCTCGCCAAGCGTGATAACTATAGGAAATATCCCGTTTATGAGATAATCTCTGGGAGAGGCTTATGTTCAGCAATGGACTTTGCTGGACTGGAAGGAATGAATGAATGAACATGTAATATTTCCACGTGGTTTTTAATATTTTGTATACGACATATAAATAAATTGTGTCAATTTTTAATGTCTAAGGCGTACATTACACGCTCATGCAGGCTGTCAGTTTCACAACAATCACGATTGTGATTGACGAATAACCTACCATGTAATGCAGTGATTGACGCCTGCATGAGCGCGTAATGTACGCCTATCAGTCACCATCCGTTTTTTATCAATCATGATTGATGGAATTGATTGACGCCTGCATGAGCGTGTAATGTACGCCTTCGAATAGACATCACGATAACAGTAACATGATAGCTATTTCCAAAAACGATACGAATGCATATTCAATCTTTTGAGAAACCGAAGTTTAAGCTTGAAGCTCTCTGTGGCAAAAGCTACCATTGTAACTTTAGTTCTTGAATAAGTTATGAGCTTACAGAAGCGTTTATAATCGCATTTGAAAGTTGTTGTTTTATATTTTAATACTCGTAATTCTATTCTTATTATTTCTATTCTTTTTTATTGCTAATCTTTTTATTAACAAAATCATACAATATTAAGACGAGAGCCTTTGTAGCTCAGGGGCTAGTCACTGCTGTAAATTTCGGAGTACGCGACCAACCTGGGTTTGATCCCCACCGGCAGCAATGAAATTGTTAATTCTAATTTTAATTGCTGATTTACTATGTACTTGGCGTTGAAGTATAACATCATGAGGAAACCTGCATGTCTAAGAAATAATAAGAAAAAATATTTCGAAGACATGTGAAGTTGGCCAACACGCTTTGGGGCAGGGCGGTGGACATAACCTTGTCCTAAAACTCTCTCAGAAATGAAAGGATGCCTGTGTCTAGTAATGGGATGTATGTAGGCTGTAACTTTTAGCCTTTAACTTTAACTATATTCCTAACATGAACATATTCCGATAAAGAAGACCCATTATATCCGACAATAAACTTTTATACTGAAGCTTGTAATTTTTTTTGCGCCGAAGCAAATATGGGCAACCCTCCGAAAAGCGGGGGAGGGAGGCGGTGAATGCTCATAGCATACCACGCAGCCGGCTGCCTGGTTATGTGGAGACTTTTACTCATTAAACACAGCCTTTGTGGATTGGCTTACCGATCTGACGAGAGATCTCTAAGCCGTATACGAACGCGACCCTCCTTGGTAGAAAGGAGGGCGCAAGCGGAGAAAAGCCGCTTAGAAGTGTGTCTAACTAAGGCAGATTAAGGGATGTGTTATGTAGGCTCGGCCTGAGCCGCCAGGAGGCAGTTCAGGTCAGCCGAAAGCTTGTTGGGGGGGTCCGTGAGAGAGTTTCTCGGTCTGCGCACACTATAGAGAGTGTGGATAGGGGCTGCATAGGCAGCTGTCTCACGAATAAGATGATTTGTGTGGGACTCTAAGGCTTTGAAAAATCTCTCAGAGAGTGATTTAAGGAACTGCTGAATTGTTGGGAGCTCTAAGTCTTGGTGTAGGTCGGCGTGACGGACTTAATAGGGCAAGTTAGTGGCCCTACGACAGAATAGATTTTGAACTATTTGAAGTTCATTTATAACTTTGGGCTTAGCATGTGCGACAATGGGGGCCGCGTAGTTCATGACAGGTCGTATGCAGACCTTATATAGGGTTCGCTTGTTGTGGAGGGACATTTTACTGTGTCTGCCCAACATGCTGTTAAGCCTACCCATGTAAAATCGTGCGGTGCGAGTTAAGGGCAAGAAGGACGCCTAAATATTTGGCTGTTGTTTGCCATGGGACAGGGGTTCCTAACATTCTGATTGGCGGAGTGGTGGTGAGACGGCGTCGTTTATATTCGAAGCAAACGGCGGAGCTCTTCTCTGGGTTTCGTCGATACACCATTTTTGGAACCAAGCTCCTAAGTCGTTTACTTACTTTTGGATCTTGTTCCGAATCTGTGGCAGTGAGTTGCCTTTAGAGTAAAGGGAAAGAAAAGAAAGAAAGAAAGAAAGAAACAGATTTTATTTGGCACATGCAACACACTCAAGTGGATTACATAAAACAAATAACATTTAAGTAGTCATACAACAAAAAACAACAAAAAAAAATTTTACATAGAAATCATGAAACAGGACATTCACTCCTTGTTTATAGATATGATAAAACAAAAAAAAAAGAGAAAAAAAAGCAAACAATAATATAAAAAAAGAAAAAAAAATAATAATAAAGAACTAGATAATAAGGAGTAATGCATAGGGTGTATTACAAGGACAATCCACCCGTTAATGCTGCTCTGCTCCAAAAAGGAAAGCCACTCAGGATATGTTGGAATGTATCAGAAGTACAACACCCCAACCCTGATTTTCAGTGGCACCCTTATATATTTAAAATAAAAATACACAAATAAGTATAAAAAAATATATATATATACATATATTATATATTCTTTATATGCAGAGGGCAGTTCTGTTGTGTTAAACCAAATATAATAACAAAAATTTATTTGTTGTATTATTGTCATAATTCTTATAAAATATTCTTAATACTGTAAGAGGTTGCATTGAAATTCACTCAGGAGCGTAATTAAGTTTAAGCTACAAACAAATACACAAACCAGCTGCAGTACACCGCTTCATTACATAATTTCAATAAATTATATATACATACTCAAACACACACACATATACATATATATATATATATATATATATATATGTATGTACATATATATATATACATAAATATAAACAAGCACACATACATACACATATACACGCTCATACATTATTTATAAAATTACATACTATCAAAATATCTGCACTACTTGATTTTGACATTGCTGATCTAAGAGGAACAATTTAAATTTTTGAAGGAAGCTATGTATCGATTGTATATTACGGAACGGCGGCGGCAAGTTGTTCCAACACTTGCACACACAACACACTATCGAAAACTGCCTCGAAACGCAGCGGTGCGGTGTTGAGGCAGAAGCAACCCGTACGCTGAAGCTCTTGTCACTACATTTGTTAAGACGTTGTCTCGAGCCCAGCGCAATTTTTCATAGAGATAAGACGGCGTCCTGTATTTTATACAACCAAACAACAGCGTAGCAAAATGCAACTGCCACCGGTAATCCATTTTGAGCATTTTCGCATTATTAATGTAAGGTGTAACATGTGCACGGGGAGGTATTTTAAAACAGAAACGGGCACAGGCATTTTGTACGCGCTGTATAAGTTTCTTTGAACGGTTGAGAAGTCTAAGACCTATTACTGCATCCGCATAATTGAATTTGGACAGCATCAAGGACTCACATAATCTGATACGGACTTCCGTCTTTAATACATCCCTTATCTGGTATAGAACTTTTAATCTGTAAAAACAATTTTTAACGTTATTTATTATATGTTTTTCGAAGTGTAGTGCCTCATCCATCAATATTCCTAAATTTCTAATCTCAGTAACTCGATCAATATTTACATTTTTAATTGAAATTAAAGGATGATTTGCCAAAACTTTATTTATTTGTTTTTTTGGTACCAAGTAGCATATATTTCGTTTTATTAGGATTGAGTACTAATGTATTTGTTTCAGACCAGTCGACTATACGATTTAGGTATTCATGTAATTTTTGTATGGCTACAGTACTCTCATTTGGCTTGAAAGAAATATACACTTGTATATCATCAGCATATATATGATAGCTACAGTTTAATATATGTTTTACGATATCAGCACTATACAGCGAAAAAATCAAGGGACCAAGTATTGAACCCTGCGGAACACCTCTTGTAACAGCACAGCAATCAGATGTTAGTTTTATTGCCGTTTTCATCTATTACTTCGACAATTTGCCTACGGTCATTAAAATAGCTACAAAACCAATCTATAGTTTCCGAGCTTAATCCATAGTAGTTTAATTTAGAGAGTAACAACTCCCTATTTAACGTATCAAATGCACGGGAATAGTCTAGAAGAACTAGAATTGTAACCATACCGGAATCCCGAGCACTTAAAACATTATCCACTACATCGGCCAAAGCTGTTGTAGTGCTATGTCGTTTCCTAAAGCCAGACTGTACACTCGGTAGAATTTCATTTTGGTCTAAATAATGAGTTAACTGATTACATACAGCTTTCTCTAGGATTTTAGACAAACAGGGTAATACGCTAACAGGTCGCAGGTCTTTAAAATTCCTAATATTATCTGGTGGAGCCACGTGTTTAAGGCTGCCGAAAATCTAGTTCCCCGGTCAAACCTCAAACCTATTACGCGAGATATTAACTAAAGTGGACTGTATATGCGATTGCTTCTATGCTTATGTGAAGCGACTACTATAGCATGCGGTACAATGCACTCGCTCTTCCCTAAACTAAACTATTACTTGTCGAATCGATGAAAGGAATCCTGCTTGACTAGGAAAAAAAAACACAAATTGGAGCGGGTTAAATTATTAGCAAGCAGGTATAATTAAGGAGTATTGACTCACCGGGGTTTCTTCTTCCTGTCGATCACTATGGCGGCGACTTCCGGAACCTCCTCTGGACAGACACTTCTGGGGCCCCAGTGGTGCGTCAGGAGAGAAGCGTTGGTTCAACGACGACTGCGGCGGGAGAAGAGAGCGCGCGTCGGTCGCGCGTGTCTTATATATCCTCGGGTCCGATGATTACGCGATGTTCTAGAATCGTCTTCTTTCCCCTCCCACCCCACCACCCCGATGTGTCGATAGGAGGGTACGAATGATATTGTTTCGGAAGGGAATAATGATTCGACAAATTCCTACCGTCAAAAATAAAAAACGCGAATGGTTTTCCGCGCAACCATTATCTGTCTTAGGAATCGGCGTTACTAAAGCAGTTTGCCATTGTTTGGGAAATGTCTTAGCTCTCAGAGAACTATTCATAATTACCGTAATAACATCTAAAGAGTATGGAAGAGTGGATAACAGCATTTCCAGTGAAATTTCATCCAACCCAATGGCATTCGACTTCAGATCATGTAGAATTTTTAAAACTGTATTACTATCTATTTCCTTAAATTCAAAAGTTTTAGAGCTAAATTTATGGGTTTCGAAGTAGTTGATAGCGGATTGAGAAGCAAAATTTTTGCCTGGAACGTCAAGGAAATGCTTATTAATTTTTTTTGTGTCACGCAAATTGTATGGTAGACAAGTATTATGTTTATTTTTTATATTTATTTGACGATGTAAGTGCGTCCATAACGTTTTAGAGTTTCTAATATTACAATTAATGTACGTGTTAAAATAAGCGGTCTTTTCGTTCTAAATAGCAGTCACGACCTGTTTTTTTAATTGTTTATAATAATTTACATGTGAATCTATTTTTGTTAAACGTGCCCTTGAATGTGCTCGATTACGGAGTCTCATCATTAATTTGACTGTATATGTTAACCAGGGACGATATTGTTCCTTAATATAGGCTTTTTTGATCGGAGCCAACAGATTATATATAGATAATATGGTTGAATTAAATTCAGCAACCATAACATTAACATTTTGCACATTCACGATGTTTTCCCAATTTATACCCTTTAAAACTCGATGAAATTGTTCAGGATTTAGGTTTTTAATTGGTCTATAAAAAACAAGTCGCGGTGGACATTTGTGCGTAGTAAGATTGACTTCACATGATATAAACGCATGATGGCTCAAATCAGGTATGTAATCCACTTCGACTTTGTTTAGGGGTACGTTAGAAAGTATAAGATCCAACAACGTTTTGCTGTTACTTGTGAAATGAGTAGGTTCGTTAACATATTGTTTAAGATTATTTATTAAAATGAATTCATCTAATATTTTAGTATTACGGTTGGATTTATCTAAGTAGTTGATGTTAAAATCGCCAAGAAGTAGTAAATAATCATACGACGAGAACTTGTTTATTGTGTCTGAAAGACTATCAATGAAATTTTGCACTTGAAGCCAAGGTGGTCGATACGCAGTGCCAATTATGACAATTTTACCATTGATTTTGGCGCTTAGCCACATTTGTTCTACAGACTGCGATATAGGGTAGGGTAGATTACGTACTGGTAAACCACGTCTTATGTAGAAACCTACACCGCCACCGCGAGAACGAAATTCTGCCGGCCTAGGAGTATGTCGCAGGTAGTAACCAGGCACACGAGGTGCCCTTCCTTCTTCACCTGCCCTGAGCCAGGTTTCACTCAAAGCCAACATGTCAACTCTCAGACGATCCATAGCTACCACGAACTCATCATGATGCGTACCTAGTGATCCAGGATTTAAAAAACCAACTTTTAGTTTCTGCGGCCTAACCATAATGTAAGTGTGAGAAAAAGAACAAAAGATATCTTTGATTAAGGCTTAAATTAACTAAGTATTTATAATACAATGTAGATACATATTGAGATATAAAATTATAAATACCTAACATTATAGATATAATTAGTGCTATGCAACAATAATACAAATAATAATAATATGAGACGCAGTTAATACTAAACTTGCACAAAAATGTATATAATATACCTAGCTGTATTATATTATGTAACTTTGATGCTGGTATGAACATTTTAACAGTGATAACATGAACCCGAACGTTTTTGTATTGAAATAATTGATCTAAATTTGTTATTGCAGGCATATTATACAAAGATTTTAGAAGATATTATACAATTTCATTAGTAATAGCAGGACAATAGAAACTATTAACAAATAAATTAAAAGCAAGAAAAATAATACTATTTTGTTCGCAGTTACCTTCATATAAGCTCAGCAAATCATTAAAGGTAAACGGTCGCTTAATTGTTAAAAAAATATCCAAATATATATAAGATATACATAAATAAACTGAACAAAATACGACAAAAACATTGCAAAGCACAGCAAAACCTATTATCCTAACTATCAAACGTAAAATAAAAACAAAATTATTATATGAAAGATAAATGCCCATAGTGACATGATATAAAGAATGTTTTATAAAAAAGATCAAATTCATGAAGAGCCAAAACCTTTTCAATGTCACAGTCCATACATATTTTTTGCTTCCTAGACATAGAATCGCGCTTCACAAATATTACACCGTTTTTTGTCCATGCATATCGCCAGTTGCATCGCCGTGCCTCCTGTCGAGCCCTATGGAAAAGGTACTTGTTGGCATACGTCAGGCGCTCGTTAAGATAAAAGCGTGTCGGTTCTCCATTGATATTAAAACCTGATGTATCAGCGCCCCGACGCACGCGCGCCGCCCGCAGCAGTTGGTCGCGGACAGAGCGCCGCGCTAGACGTACGACGATGGCTCTAGGCCGCGGTGGTTCGCTATCCGAGCTCTCACGGTTTCGACGCATACCGGCACGTTCAACACTAACCACGTCACGCTCGTCCAGTTCTATATCCAATTTTTTTGGCGACAAGTGTCATGAGGTGACCCGGGCTCTCTCCCTTCTGTTCAGGAATACCGGTGAGCTCTAAATCATTAGAAAGAGCCGCCTGTTCCTTTATATTCAAATCGCGCTTTAAGCGCGCAATAATATCTACCAGTTCGTTATTATTGCATGACTTGTGTCCCTCCTTCGTTTGTTGTTCCAGGGAGGTAACTCGGGTTTCAACGCTGTCCAGCCTCGAATTAAACTGTGTCATGGAGGTGTTTAGTTTCGCAATTTCTTGCCGAAAACTGACCATTTCTTCTGACAGAGTCTTTAACTCAGTTCTAAGGAGTTTAAAAGAGTTTAAAGGAGTTAAAGGGCTGTGTCATCTGCGAAGAGGGCTAGTTTAACACCATTCGACGGGATAGGGATGTCGTTGATGAATAGTATATATAGAATGGGGGCAAGCACAGAGCCTTGAGGGACACCGGCTTTGATTTGACGAGTAGAGGATAGCGTGCCTTCTTGTCTAAAACGAAAGGTACGATCCTTCAAATAGGAGGCCATAAGGCGGACGAGGCGGTCAGGGAGGCCTAAGTCGTACAATTTGTAGATAAGGCCCCCATGCCAGACTCTGGCATGGTCTGGTCTTTTGACGACGAGGATAAAAACCACTGAGGATATATTCCACTATGCAGTGAACTTGCTGGGGGCACGAGTGTTTGGCACGAAACCCGAATTCTTGAGGGATGACAAGAGGGTCGCCGTCTGTGGAAAACAAATGGCGCCTCATGCGCACGAGAATAACTCGTTCGAAAAGTTTACCCATGGCCTTGAGGGGGCTGATGGGACGGTGATTGGAGGGGAGGTGGTGAGGTTTGCCCGGCTTGGGAATGCCAATGACAGTTGCCTCCTTTCCAAGAGGTGGGAAAGTAGCTGAATTCGAAGCAGGCGTTGAAGATTATGGCCAATAAGGCGATCATCTGCTCCGGAAAGTGTTTGAGGGCTTTTTTGGAGATGCCATCCGCACCCGGTGCTTTTTTGTTAAGTCCTTTGATGATAGATGAAATCTCATCTTTGGACACAGTGATAGGGTCAGAGGCGGTGGGGGCGAGTTCCGGCGACGGACCTCGTCCTCCACTAGTTGGATATGTAGGGGTCAGTGGGTTGTGAGCTGGGAGAGCATTGAGCGGCGACGCTGTCGGCGAAGCACTCAGCCTTTACTTCGTTCTCGAAGGCAATAGAGCCGTCGGGACGAGACAGAGGTGGAGCGTGCGTGATAGCGTCTATCCGAAGGGCTCTCGCCATCTGGTAATACGTTGTGTGAGAGGGGGAGATTTCCTCTATGAGATTGCCCCTTTCGAGGTCTCTGAAGTCTTTGAGGCGGTAACGGAGTTTGCGTTGAAGGCGGTGGGCTGCGAGTCTATACTCGGGAGTGGGATAACGTGCAGCTCTACGGAGGGCAGCTTTCTTGGCTTTGAGTAGGTTGTTAATATCTAGGGGAAGACTAGTTTTAGCAACCGGGACAACCATTTCATTCTCTTTAATATAGGATTTTATAAGAGAGGTGAGATTTTCGACCGCGGTGTCTATTTCCTCGTACTGTCGAGGACGTCGGAAGAAAGGGTTATGGGAGGGTCCGGAGAGTCTATAGCCGAGGCTAGAGACTTCCTGAAGCCCTTCCAGTTGGTGTAGGTTTTGGAAGTGGGAGTTGGAGTTGGCTGATGGCCAAGAAGGAGGGATACAGGATGGTGGTCGGATCACAGATCATCGAGAAAATCGATTGCTCTAAGGTTAAGGGAGACTCCTTTAACTAGAGCAAAGTCTAGCACGTCAGGAGCGTAGTTAATGTTGTCGGGATAGTGAGTGACAGGGAGGGACACTCAGTCTCTCGACCTGACTGTAGACAGTCAGGTCAGACTGAGTGATATTGAGCAGCACTCTGCCACCACTAGTAGTAGTGCGG
The DNA here is from genome assembly GCA_907164705.1 of Parnassius apollo. Lineage (NCBI taxonomy): Eukaryota > Metazoa > Arthropoda > Insecta > Lepidoptera > Papilionidae > Parnassius > Parnassius apollo. The sequence goes on from CAJQZP010000935.1 coordinate 5,532,786, forward strand.
CAGGTCCATTCAGTATGCTTGGAGTTAAAATCTCCAAACATAATGACTGAGTCGCCTAATGCAAGGATGGCTTGGCGAAATCACTCTTAACGGGGAGGGTTCCGCTAGGGATATAGCAAGAGGCTATAATGATAGACTGGTGTCCAGTTATGGCTAATCTAGTGATAGTGGCTTCCATACTGGCAAGCGTCGGAGTGGGGATGTGGGAGCAATGAAGGGACTTTTTTGTAATAAATGGCAGTACCGCCGCCTTTGCGGTCGGGTCTGTCATTACGAAGAAGGGAATAATCTTTAATGGAGAGGCATTTAGTGATCTTAGGCCTGAGGTGGGTCTCCTGAAAGAGGAGGAGATCGGCTTCGCGATCTCGAAGAAATAGCCTAAGCTCTGAGAGGTTATTTCGCAAACCGCGGATATTGAACGAAACAAGCGACAAACCCTTTGGTTTGATACGACCGTGCGATATTGCGGGAGCAGAGGGCTCCAGCATAGTGTTTATTACAACGACCTTAGTAGGTCGATGTGCTCAGCAAGAGCAAAGAGACGGTCCTGAGGGGACTGAGCAGCGCCAGTTTACGCGCAAGGACAGAGATTTCCCCTATATTGATCTTATTCATAGTTTTAGACTCTAGGCTTAGATCTTCTACTATAGGGTCTGCCTGTTTTTGTGGGTCGGCGGAGGGCCGCGGGATATTGTTTGCCTTTGGGAACCAAGGGTTTATTGGGAGCGGCGCAGGCTGGGAGAGCGGAAGGCTCATAAAGGGCCGTGGAGGACCCTGTGGTGGCCGATAGGAGCCCTGAGGGGACCGATGTGGGGACTGAGATGAGCCCTGAGGGGGCTGTGGTAGGGGCTGGCCCTGGCGGGGCAAGCGGCTTCCAAGAGCCGGGAAATTTCGGTCATTGACCTGGGGTGGAGCTTTGCGGCTCAGAAGTGGGCGAGGAGCGCAAAGGCAGCCTCTAAAGTTGGTCGGGTGACCAGTTTGTCCGCATAGGACACATGCGGGTGGAGATTTGGCGTTTTTGGGCCGAGGGCACTCTTTCGAGTGATGGGGTTCTAGACACTTAACGCACCTGGGTGAAGCTGAGCTGAGTTGGCAGCGGTGGCACTGCGCTGGGTAACCGCGTCGGTGTGAGGCTTCGACTTTAACACGCGACAGGCCGCACACAGTGCGTACCTCGCGGAAGATGGCCTTCGCCTCCGGCACATTGGTAAGGACGAGGAGGGTAAGGTTAAATCTCTCGCCCCTGCTGCTGTGCATCTTGTGCACAGTCTCTATGGGGAAGCCTTGGAACTTAAGGTCTTCCAGAATGTCCTCGTTTGCGAGTTCATAAGGAACTCCGCGGAGGACCGCCTTGATTTTTCTTTCTTCGGCGAGAGCGTATGTGTGATAGGACACACGCTCGGCCATGAAGAGACTGTCTTCTATAGACGCCGGCATTATTTTGATGGCCTCGCCGACATTGGTGGCTTGGTCATATTTGAAACCCTTATCGTAGAGTATTTTGGACAGTTGTGTAAACTTCGCCTTGTCTCTGAGAAAGACAAGGGGCGGGGCTTAAGCTGGCAACACCCTGCGCTCCCAAACTGGCTAAAGTTTGGGAGCGCAGGGTGTTGCTGGCTTGGCGGTAGTGTTTTTCGACTGAGAGGCGGCAGCGTTAGGGGCTGCGGAAGTAGAGGCAACGATGGGGGCTTCGAAGGTTGAGGCAGCGGTGGAGGGTGCGCGGGCGGCGGTGGCGGCCGCTGGGGCAGGGGGAGTGCGGGAAGTCGCGGCGTGCTTCGGGCCGCGCTTGGATTTCACTAGCGTGAATTGGGCTGTATCGGTGACAGTTCCTTCGGAGTCGGATGACTCCGAGGAGCCTGTGGAGCTGTAGGCGGTCCTCATCCGGGAGGAGGAGGTGACGGACGTGGTGTCCGAGTGTTCCATATCGGAGTCGGGGTACGCGGGCGAGATGGTCTGCGGGGCAGCCGCTTGGGTCACGAGGAAAGCCGCGACGGCGGGCGGGGGAGACACATGCCTTAGGGGCAGGGGGGAGCGAAGAAATTAGATACTTGGCTGATGGTGTTCTCGTCGACATCGTAGGCTATGCCTTGGGATTGGTAGTACTGAGCGATCGCGGCCGAAATGGCGCGTGCAAGACCATGTTTCATATCTATGGTAGACATGTTGGTTTGGACAGGGGGGCTGACGTTTGTTCAGGAAACACTTGCTCCGGGAAGAACGACGCCTTGTCCTCAAAAGGACAAGGAACGTTTTTCCAGAACACTAACTATGTGCAGGTAACAAATTATAATAATAAACAATAACAATAATAGAACAATAACAAAAAAACAGTAACAGAATAGTAATAAAGAACAATAGAGGCACAGCGCGCTCAGATCTCCCCGCCGAAGCGAGGTGGCAAGAACAGTGCGAAAAAACAAGTGATTCACCTACGGCGACTGCTCAGCCGGTGTTAGCCGGGGAGAGCGGGGCGCGCGGGCGAGAGGTTGCACTACCGTACGAGGACAGAGCGCGGACTGAATGCACTACCGCTCGGGGGCGGTGCGCAAACGGAACTGTGTGAGCTTGTAAACAACACTTGTTGTATTTATATGTTTGACTTGGTTTGGTTCCGTGGCGCAGTGGCTTAGCAATGAGTGCTGGATCGGGGGCCGCTGGTTCGAATCCCGCACGGAACAAGTATTTGTATGAACTACAAATAATTGTTCCGGGTCTGGATGTTTGTCCTGTAGCGGCGCTGTCGTCGCGCCACTAGCACACCGAAATACACCGAAGCCTAAATCACGCTATCAACATTCCGAATCATAAACAGTATATAGAACATCTCCGAACTATCACTCGGAGTGTTGGCCGCTCCTCGGGCAGAACACCTTGCCCGGCGGGAGATCTCCCCTTTTCCTTCTACATCCACAGTCCTTGTGCAATTTATGTTTGTAAACTGTCTCCATGATACAGGAAAAAATTCTAGTGGGGGTAACGTTTTTTTATAAAGAGAAAGAGAAATAAAATATATGTAAGTTTCTCCTTAGGTTAATCCTCTCTGCATTTTTCTGTAACTGTCATACTTGGCGAAAAGATTGATGATAGCAGTACTAGACGTCTCGTACTAGCGTGGATAATATTTTACCGTTGACGAAAAGAAATTAATTCCATCTATAAATACATCTTATTACAAACATAAAACCTTTTTCACATCAGCCACTTGGAATACAGTTCTCATCGCTTGGTGAAGGTACTACTCTGCCAGCTCGCACCACCGCACACCATGATAAAATTCTCTTACGAATATTAACAACAGACCGAAAACCAAACACTGGTCATTCCTATGGTGTTGCAGTTGTTCTTGGGTGACGATGGTCATTTACCATTAGATGAGCCGTTTTTGTTTGCCATTCTCTTCTATGAATAATATCATTATTGCAAAATCTCTTCAATCATCAAACAAGTCATTCGCGAAAGAACGTATTATAATCTTGTAATATTAATGGTACAAATGATATCTCCAGTGACAAGCACTTGCTTTCAAACTTCATACATAATCGAAATGAGTTCAAGTTTAACTACCAATTTACCACGTGCTCGACGGTGAATGGAAACATCGTAAAGATGCCTATCCTTCTGAGATATTTAAAAAATATTTCAAGGATATGTGAATTCCGCTAACAAGAATTACTTTAGAGACTTCCCTACCCTATAACTCATTCATAAATGCAGGCAGGTGAGCCGAAGCTGTAGGATGGAAGTAGGCATATGTAAAAAGTCAAATTCGTAGGCATTGTATTTAAAAAATATCATAATTATACCCGGCAGATAACTTTTCGTCCGTAAGATGAATCAATGAGTATTAGGACAGACACTTAAATCTTTTTTTTTTTCTTTTAAAATCTTGGTTGCTGGTGTAATATTCGAAGATTATTTACAACGCCTTATGAAGTAATATTTCCTTTCTGCAAGAACTAAATGAAATATTATAAATCACTAAATGCCTGTTTGAGCTCACTAAGAACACTTTAAGGGAAATTGTTGCCACTTATCAAAGGATAAGCGGTTAACTTGTCAAGATTTATAGGTGACGTTATGTTTGAAATATTATAACGATTGGAATAGTGAAACTTTAAATTTATAATATTATTTTCTATACACATATATAAAACGAAGTCTGTATGTATAATTAAAATAACTGGCTACTATTAAATTCAAGGGGTTATTTGCATGCTATTAAGACATAAATAAACCAAGTTTTTGTCTGTCTCTCTGTCCGAGCGAACCTTCGAAATAGCAGAATCGATTGTACTGAAACCTCTGGAACAGATAGAGAGCAATGCCAGAAGTAATCTAAGCTTTATTTTATTCCAAAACATTGGGAATTTTCATTTTTCAAAAAATTACAAAATTATACTTAAAATAAATTTAAATGATCTCTGATAACATACTTTAAATACCACCTCCAACCACTCCAATCGACATAACCATTTACGACCACTTACATAGACTCTACCCAAACGAAGTAAAGACTCATCGCTAATTATATAAAATATTAACAATTGTCATCTATTGGAAGTCATAAGATTTTTCTTTCCGTGTATTTACCTCAGCCGTCTCATAAGACCTAAACCTTAAAAACTCTTGAAATTCGGAAATATTCGAACTCATTTCTCTGTTACTTACAGACATGCTACAGCGAACCGTAAATATTAACAATTACCCGCATACCTTTACAAGCGAACTGCACTCTCGCAGACCTACATTTCTTTCAACGCGGGTGAAGAATTTTTGCCTACATAGGCGACTATCATTTTCTCTTCATTTTTACCTGCATTCGTTAAATCATGCTATACGTTTTAATGAGCAGTTTAAAATTCGCTCGCTCCTGTCGCAATAAATGCTTAAACATCCAAGCATGAATAACTTGCATAAGTATGATTACACAATTTACAACGATAAATTGCAAGTTTCTAAATTACATAAAATAGTAACTTGTAATTTTTTTAAAGAATATTAACAATGCTATAAACATTACTAATATTCCCCTTAACCACTCGTGGTACCCATGAAAAATCAGTGATCTGCTTTGTGTTTTGCGCGACGAATAAGCAATGTTGATTTTTTTTTTACTTACATTTCGGGTCAACGAGGACATGGAGATTACTCGTAAGATGACGCAATACCCACAGCATCTTTCACTACTTTGATACAAAATTACCTAAGTAAGATATTTCAGAAATAAGACAAAATATATTAATGTCAGTATTTTGTTTAATTCCGCTTACAAGTGGCAGCGCTTACGCCTGAACCTTTCCCACTAATTTCCCCGAGAACGTGGTAAGTGATGTTTATAATAAACGTCCAAAAAAGCTTCTGGCTTTCGATTAATAGTGGTAAAGCCTTTTGCATGCCCTACGTAAAATACTCAGACTGGCAAAGAGTAACCTCACAAACGTAACGATTAAAATAAATCCTCACTACAACGAAGCTTCATACATCTACAATATGGAGCCCATACCACTTTTACGGGCCTAGAAAGTAAAACAAAAAACTTTTTATACTTTTTATTCAACGGCCTATTATTGATACCCATATCTAACGTGACTATATGTCAAGTTTGAGTGGGATAGTCCCGCTCGCTTTTAAGCTATGTGTACTGCTGTCACCGAAATATGTAAAAAGTACTCCGCTTTGACAAGCATGCAAGGCTTGTCGCCCGAAGTGACAATATACAATAAATAATCGTCATCGTCATCATCATCATTATCATTACAGCCCTTCACGAGTCTACTGCTGAACGTAGGCCTCCCCAACAAGTATATCAACAAATATTGATCTACAATAAGTTATTATACAATTACATTTAATATCTGAATTATACTTATTATCTCTTTTGAAAAATACGAAATCTCAGCCTACCAGACTGAAAACTCATTTTCATTTTTATCATTAAATATTCCACGAAAATGTGTTTTTTAAACATATAATTTAAAAGGCGTCCCGTTCTGAGAGGTAAAATAAATGGTCACATTACCCATATAAACCCTATATCGAAGTGTAAATATTGTTAAATGACAGAGTACTTAAAACCATAATAATGACAACATTTCAAAATAACAAAAAAAACTTCAGTTAGGATGGGATGACTTGCCAAGTGAATAACAACTATCAAATATGAGGTAATCTATCGGGAAGACCTATGTTCAATAGTGGACTTTTGAAAGGCGTTTGAATTAATTAAGGTGCATAATACCTATTTTTTACTATATTTGAAATTTTACAAAAGTATCTTCGAATTGAAGCTATAAATACCGTGAGAATTTAAAATAAACTTTGAATAATATGCAACTTTAAAGAATTCAATCATGTATTTATCAATAATTATACATGTAAGTCTCCTAATTATACAGAGAAGACACATTTTACACTAAGCCCAATATATGTATAATCAGCAGTATAAATAACCACAAGCAACTCAACCTCATGGAGCAGACAGCATGGAGAGATTACTATCGCACACCAAGTGGCGACATAGACCAGCTGTCATGTGAGTTGTAGGAGAAGCTCGATAATTTCACTTTTTACGATTTTGCATACTTATGATAGGAGATACTGATTTTAATATTTCCAAAAGTTATTAAAATATTGTATATATCTTAAAGCAACACATCCTGCTTTACAACACACAAACATTAATATTTGTTTACCGACATATAAATATTGCTATAATTCCAATGTATTCAATAAAAAAATTAAACAATTCATTAATTTGTTATTCTCAGATAATAAAATAGAAAAATACTGCTGTATTCTGGACTCTAGCAAACATTTATAATATTCATAAAATATATATATATATATATATATATATATATATATATATATATATATATATATATATATATATATATATATATATATATACGAAAATGTTTTTGAAATACTCAGGCAAAATAAATAAATATAAATGGTGATTATTATCTTGAATGACTTAATTAATGTCAGATAACGCAACAGAACAGCCATAAACAGATATATTGTTTTTAAAGGTACCTCTTGTCTTGTTAGTCCGGTGAAGGAAAGATTCACAGCTTGTCGTTCCTTTCGTTCCTTTACAGGATATTAACAATAAACTAAATAATATGCAAGCACAAACAGTTCTAACCGGTCTTAATTTACTTCACGAGAATATTCAGGGCATAAAGTCTAAATTCTGCCAGATAGAAGTTCTATTAAGTATGGAAAAAATTTATATCATGTGTATTAGTGAGACTTTTTAAAGAACCAAGATGCAAAATTTTTACAAATTGCAGGCTATAAAGTTGATGACTAAGCAACCGTAGAAACGAATCCAGAGGAGGGATCTGTATTTATATTCAAAATAGTATGGATTTTATTTCACTTGTAAATCAATTAAGCTAAAAACACATAATTTAATGGTATACAGTTACGAGAATTAAATTATATTATTGCTTGCTGTTACAGAACTTCAGACTCAAGTTTTGAAGTATTTTTAAAAACGTTGCATTTGTTATTACATAGAATTACTGTACGTTCAAGATATATGACTAAAAAAGTAATTATAGGCGGTGACTTTAATATCAATATACTTGAAAATATTTTAAAATTTCCACTTTTTAAAAATACTGTATTAAAATATAGCTTAAAACTAACTATAAATTAACCAACTAGGATAACAATAAAATCGAAAACTTGCATAGACAATGTTATAAAAAATATAAAAGGTTACAGCTCAAAAGTTTTACACTCAGGCTTATCTGATCACTCTGCACAATACATAAACGTACCATGTAATCAAGGTTATATTGAAAAATATTGGATGTACATAGAGGAAATGAAAATGAGTATTTAAATATATTTCTAAAATATCTCTCTCAATTAAGTTTTTCTGAAGTTTTCTCGTATCGTGATGTCATTTAGGCGTATAATACTTTCATTAGCTTATTCAAATTAATATACGATTTTTGTATACCCGTAGAAAAGGTTAGAATCTCATTCAAGAAAAATCAAGTTGGCAGACAGCATTAAAAGAGCATGCAAAACTAAAAGACAGTTACATCAGAGAATACTAAAATATAAAAAAAATTAATATCATATTATAAGATACAGCAAAATTTTAAAACCCATAACATGTTTACAAAACAAAAATCAAATTTAAATTTATTTTTAAAAATAGTAACAACAAAAATAAATCAACACTGCACTTAAACAAAGCAGACCACTGCACAAAACATAGTAAAAACAACTATTAAAAATGTGACTATTAATAATAATAATAATAATATCAGGGATGCAAGTTCTATAGCTGAAGTATTTAACACTCAGTTTGTTACCATTAACGCTCAAAAAGAAGCCACAGATACCTACTTTTTACCTCCTTCACATATACATAGATTATATTTATCACCCGTTGACTCACCGACAACAGATGTCTTATGTTCGCTGATGATGTGACTATCTTTATAGCCGATACTCAAATGAATTTTGAAAATAAAGTAAATAAAACCTAAAAAAATAGCAGTTGAATGGCTTAGACAAATTAATTTAACCATAAATATAACAAAAACTAAAATTATTCAATTCATAAATTACAAAAAAATCTTTAAATTTAAATATATAGCAGATAAATACACCCAAATAGAAATAGTTGATAACATTAAATTTCTTGGAGTCACCATAGACTGTTATTTAAATTGGAAAACTCATATTGAAAAATAAACAAAAAAATCTCTAACTACAGTTACGCATTATCCATATTAGCAGAAACAACTTCCGTTAATGTATCAAGGTCTGCATATTTGTTTCCAGGTATACCTGGTATACCAGTCCAGGTATACCTGGCTGAAATATGCAAACCTACAGACCTCTATTATTTTATGGTATTATTTTCTGGGGTGATTCTAGAAACGTGCAGTCAACATTCAATCTGCACTCATGTACTCAGATGAAACTCTAAGAAATGTTATCGAAGAAAAAGGCATTCTCACTCTCACATATATTTACATTTTAGAAATATCACTTTTTATCAAAAAGAATGGCAACTATTGTCAGATTAATAATAATAAATTTTCAAATTAATTCACGTCCAATACGTAGTAAATATAATCTATATATACATCAAAATTTAACCCTTGGCAGGAGCTTTAAGAATCAATCAATCAGAAGATCTTTAGAAGTTTCAATCACTAAAAGCTTTTAACCTTAATTACTTTTCTTTACTTTTAAACGAAGTTACAAAGTATATACAAACAAAATCGTTTTTATATTAAAAGTTAAGGGCTATAAAACAACTTTAATTTTATGGAATGGCCAATTGACTGAGAGATCAGACTTAATATTAAGCATTGAATTGATGATAGACAAATAAAACGGGGAATGTTGGGTATTCGAATTGTAATATTGAGTGGAGTTCTATCGACTTTTCAAGTGATAACGAAATCATACTCAATGTACATTTTTACTTGGTAGAGCCATGTTGCACGGGACAAGACCACGCTCTCACAGAATACCAGTGTAAAATAGTAGTAGCTTAATGCTGTTTTGTTTCTGAGTTTAGAGAATTGGACCCTTTTTACTGGAACTGAAGCATTCCACTTAGTCCTCAGGGGTGACAACGCATTTGCATTTTTATTCTTAATTGAGGATAAGTGTGGATATCTATGAGCCACAGCATTCACTTACCATCAGGTGGACTGTGTGTTCGCTTGTCACCCAATGTCATAAAAAATAACTTCTTGACACGATTTCATGCACACATCTTTCTTTTTCATCCACCAAAGTTCATTGCTGTACGCACACATATATATGCATCTCAACCCATGTTGTTGGTTGCAAATCATTTTGAATGTGAATGTGAACTTGAGTATTCTTGCAATAAGTTGAGAACGGTTTTGGCTTGGATTTTGCAGTACTTGAAATGTACGTGGCGGTCCGTCTTTATTTCTGTAGTGGTTTAAATTGATAGTAAGAAAGACTTTTTCTTTCTGTCATACAGACCCATACATGAATAAATGTTAACCCCTGAAAATTTCTGTAATGCAAAAAGTGATATCTACTTGTTACACAAATAAACGATAATAACTTGCTCGAAAGCAGTCGCTTTTGGTAAGTTGAAGATTGCAAATAACCATTTTATTGGTAAAGATGCGAAAATAGAACTTGATTTGCTCGTGTAATAAGCAACTCACGGTGAGGAACTAGCGCTTGAGCTACCTTAGCTAATAATTACAATGTTATTAAAAATGCTTACGAACAACCAATAACCCAACATTACTTTACATCTATATGTACATATAAAACGCTTTGTCCTGAATAACTGACTGACGGATAATCGCACAGCTAAGAGCCGCTGATCGTAGAGACTTGAAACTTGGAGGGTGTGTTCTTTGTATAACGTAGGCATCCAATAAGAAAGGATTTTCCAAAATTCTAGCCCTAAGGGGGTGAAAAACGGGGGCTAGTTTTGTATGGGATAACGTGATTCCTTGGTCCAATTTACCTCAAATTTTGCATAAACATTCTTTAACAGTCAAACACATCACGATTTTATTGAAACTCATCGCCTAACGGGGTTAAAAAGGGGTAATAAGTTATTTTGGGGCTCATTTGCATCGAAGTTGATGTTAATTCCATAGTACTTTTAATTTAAATAATATTTTATTTTGACACATGTAAAAACTTAAAACGTTGAAGTCAAGTAAAAGTTTGGTGCAATGCAATACTGGAATAATTAATATTGGAATGTCAAATATAAAAGAATATTTAAATCGGATTATAATTCAAACTTTCAGAGTTTTTGGATTATTTGAATAAAACTTACCTTATACCTTGATTTTCCGATTTGAAAGTGCAGTTTCCTTTCAAAGTATGCTTCGCCATAACCATAAATAAAGCTCAAGTTCAAACTCTTAAGGTAGCGAAAGTAGACTTAAGAGAAAGCTGATTTTTTTTTACAAAGTGTAGTATTTTGATTTCGTTGTAAAAACATAATAACCCCTTGTCACTTTCACCAGATCAAAGGCCGAGCTTCGTGTTCATAAAGTATAACAAAATTTTATTTTATTTTCATGTTTATTTAACCTTCAAACTCCTATACTATAATAAATACTGTTATATTTTATGTATATTATAGTGTTCAAACATTTTAAAATAATAATTCATATGTTATAATAAAATTAAAACCGTAAAAAACCAATTAAAAATCCTATTAGAACCATTTTCTTCTACGCGGACGAAGTCGCGGACTAAAGCTAATAGTAGTAATATATGCATTTTGACACTGAATTTGAAATACTCGATAAACCAGAACAAAACGTTAATACTCTGCGGTACAATGAGAAAAATACGTAAGTTCGTAGTACCACGTCTGGCTATTTAGAAAAGTAAACCATACACTTAAAAATGGTGATGGTAGTAATGATTGAACTCGTACTCGTATAATATAATTCAATAAAAAGCTAAATATATCAAATATTTATGATGGCAACCTTTTAACATATGGTTTCAATTATATACTGAAATTGGAGCGAGTTTTTATAAGACACGAGATAACGGACTATCAAAAAAAGGCAAAGGTCATAGTCAAAATGTTTTAATTTGAAATTGGTTTTAACAAGCAACTTTCTAAAGCTAATAGATACGCCATCGCCTTTCAAATCCATACTGCAGAAGACCTTGAAAGAATAAGCCGCCAGTGGTCGATTTTCTGTCGACGGTTATGATTAGTATTTATAAAAATATATAAATAAGGAAAACATTTCCAAAGAAACTCACTATGTCCAAGCATTCTTATCTTTAAAATATTCATTTAATTAAAAATGTTATTTCTTCATAAGAGCGCTTTTTACTTGCGCGATCCCGATTTAAATTGTTAAATATTCGTTTAAAGTAGACACGGTTCAGTGGAATTCATTTTAAGTAACGGAATGAACAAAGCTAATTCCAAAGAGTATTTGAATTTGAATCGAAGATATGTTAGATAATGACGATTCATTGTGTTGCATAACATAACAAGCTAAGCGTGTACATAATAAAGCTCTTATCCACTACTGTTAGCGTTACAGCCTATTAAAGTCTAGGGCCTATGTTCACATAGGCCTCCCCCATAGACCGCCTCGTAGTGGAAGTATTTGCCATAGTTGCCACGCTTAGCAAGCTGGTTGACAACCGCTAGTTTTTATTTTTATTTTTGGTCATTAGAAATACGCTAT